>JAXLNO010004829.1:380271-535928 GCA_038087875.1 Malacoraja senta | reverse complement strand
GTGCCTGCCTTCTCCCCATATCCCTTGACTCCACTAGCCCCTAGAGCTCTATCTAACTCTCTCTTAAATCCATCCGGTGACTTGGCCTCCACTGCCCTCTGTGGCAGGGAATTCCATAAATTCCCAACTCTCTGGGTGAAAACGTATTTTCTCACCTCAGTCTTAAATGGCCTCCCCTTTATTCTAAGACTGTGTGTGGCCCCTGGTTCTGGACTCGCCCAACATTGGGAACATTTTTCCTGCATCTAGCTTGTCCAGTCATTTTATAATTTTATATCACTTATGACCTTATGGAAGTTCTGGTGTAACTCAGCAGGTCAGTGTTGTGCGGCAGAGGGGCCGAAGAGGGAGGGAGGGGCGGTGAGGAGGGAGGGAGCGCAGCGCTGAGGGAGAGCCGGATCGCCGAGCAGAGGGAGGGTGAGTTTCACACCATATCTGGATAGACTCGGCTTGTACTCGCTGGGAATTCAGAAGACTTAGGGGGGGATCTTATAGAAACTTACAAAATTCTTAAGGGGTTGGATAGGCTAGATGCAGGAAGATGTTGGGGAAGTCCAGAACAAGGGGTCACAGTTTAAGGATAAGGGGGAAGTCTTTTAGGACCGAGATGAGAAAAACATTTTTCACACAGAGAGTGGTGAATGTGTGGAACTCTCTGCCACAGAGGGTAGTTGAGGCCAGTTCATTGGCTATATTTAAGAGGGAGTTAGATGTGGCCCTTGTGGCTAAAGGGATCAGGTGGTATGGAGAGAAGGCAGGTACAGGATACTGAGTTGGATGATCAGCCATGATCATATTGAATGGCGGTGCAGGCTCGAAGGGCCGAATGGCCTACTCCTGCACCTATTGTCTATGTTTCTATGTTTCTATCTATCTCTGATCCCCACAGGTGAGCGGGTGGGTGCAGACGGGGAACGGGACGGCCGGGAAAATCTACGGGACACCGGGAGAGACGCTAGACTTGGGGTCCGTGTACGAGGCGGGGCCGCCACGGGACACCCACAGCGTGACCGTGAGACTCGAGTCCGGATCCACGCGGCGCATCTTCCAGTTCATCATATCCGTGGATCGGATGTTCGTCACCAACTCATACGCGGGGAGGGTCATGTTCGACCCCGGCTCCGGTTCCCTGCAGCTGCTGAACTTCACCGAGCGGGACGCGGGGATTTACCTGGTCACGTTAACGGACCGTCAGGGCACGGAGCGCACCGCCCGCACACGCGTGAAAGTCTACGGTATGTTGGGATCTTGCAGTGCGGGGCGCCCCTCCGCCTCACCGCCTCTCCTGCCCCTCCCTCCCACAGCGCGACGCTCCCTCCTCACCGCCCCTCCTCTCCTCCCACAGCGCGGCGCTCCCTCCCACAGCGCGGTGCTCCCTCCTCACCGCCCCTCCCTCTCCTCCAACAGCGCGGCGCTCCCTCCCTCCTCACCGCCCCTCCCCTCCCTCCCCTCCCTCCCACAGCGCGGCGCTCCCTCCTCACTGCCCCTCCCCTCCCTCCCCTCCCACCCACAACGCTCCCTCCCTCCTCACCGCCCCTCCCTTCCCTCCCCTGCACAGCGCGGCGCTCCCTCCTCACCGCCCCTCCACCCCTCCCACTGCGCGGCGCTCCCTCCCTCCCGCGGTGCTCCCTCCTCACCGCCCCTCCCTCCCCTCCCACTGCGCGGCGCTCCCTCCCTCCCGCGGTGCTCCCTCCTCACCGCCCCTCCACCCCTCCCACAGCGCGGCGCGCTCCCTCCTCACCGCCCTCCCTCCCCTCCCTTCCACAGCGCGGCGCTCCCTCCTCACCGCCCCTCCCTCTCCTCCCACAGCGCGGCGCTCCGTCCTCACGGCCCCTCCCTCCCCTCCCACTGCGCGGCGCTCCCTCCTTCCTCACCGCCCCTCCCCTCCCTCCCCTCCCTCCCACAGCGCGGCGCTCCCTCCTCACCGCCCATCCCCTCCCTCCCCTCCTTCCACAGCGCGACGCTCCCTCCTCACCGCCCCTCCCTCTCCTCCCACAGCGCGGCGCTCCGTCCTCACGGCCCCTCCCTCCCCTCCCACTGCGCGGCGCTCCCTCCCTCCTCACCGCCCATCCCCTCCCTCCCCTCCCCTCCCTCCCCCACTGCGCGGCGCTCCCTCCTCATCGCCCCTCCCCATCCCTCCCCTCCCTCAGCGCGGCGCTCCCTCCGCACCTCCCCTCCCTCACTCCCTCCCACAGCGCGGCGCTCCTTCCCTCCCCTCCCTCCCCATCCTCCCCTCCCTCCCCTTCCTCAGCGCGGCGCTCCCTCCCCTCCTCAGCCCGGCGCTCCCTCCTCCCCTTCCCCTCCCTCCCCTCCCACAGCGCGGCGCTCCCTCCCGCCCTCCAAGAGTCAGGCTTAACTGTGATTTTCACAACCACCCTCACCATCTACAAATCGCTCCTCTTTAGTGTCACTCGCAAAAGTATTAATCCTGCCTTGTACGTTCTCAAATAAACGAGTGCTCATCTCTCCCCCTCTCCCCCCTCTCCCCTCTCTCCGTCCCCCTCTCTCACTCCCTCCGCCTATCTCTCTCCCTCTCGCCCCCCTCTCCCTCCCTCTCTTCCTCCCCCTCCCTTCCTCTCTCCACCCTCTCTCTCTCTCCCGTCCCCCTCTCCCGTCCCCCTCTCCCGTCCCCCTCTCCCGCCCTCTCCCCTCCCCCTCTCCCTCCCCCTCTCTCTCCCCCTCACCCTCCCGCTGTCCCTCCCTCTCCCTCCCCCTCTCTCCCCCCTCTCCCTTCCTCTCTCCCCTCCCTGTATCTCACCCTCCCACTAAACCATCCACAATCCCCCCCCTCCCTCTTCCTCCATCTCTCCCCCCTCTCCCTCCTTTTCTCCCTCCCCCACTCTCTCCCCCTCTCCCTCCCTCTCTCCCCACTCTCCCCCCCTCTTCCCCCTCCCTGTCTCCGTCCCCCTCTCCCCCACTCTCCATCTCCTCCCCTCTATCCCCATGCAGAGCCAATACTGGGCGCGGTAATCCACGCTAACGTTACCACCACTACCGTCTCTCTTCTCTGCGAGGCGGCGGCGGGGACCAGCCCGGAGTTCCGCTGGGTCAGGGTCGGGGTGGAGGAGGGGAGCGGCGGGACGGTGGGGGCGACGGTCTCGGAGGGCCGGCGGCGACTGACCCTGTCTCTCGGTGACCCGGCGACCTGCGGCTTCTACACGTGTCGGGTGAAGAATCACCTCAACGCGGAGACGGCCAACTTCTCTATCAGAGGTACATCGCTCTTCCCCATCTACAGCGGCGTCAGTGTACGACAGACAGCGGCGTCAGTATACGACAGACAGCGGCGTCAGTGTACTACAGTGGCGCCCATGTACAGGGCCCTGTACAACTGCAGTGGGATCTCCTTGCTCCTATACTCAAATCCTCTCACAATGAAAGCAATTGGCTTTCTTCACTGCCTGCTGTACCCGCATGCTTACTTTCAGTGACTGATGTACAAGGACCCCCAGATCCCGTTCTACTTCCCCTTTTACTAATCTGACACCATTCAGATACTAATATGCCTTCCTGTTCTTGCCACCAATGTGGATGACCTCACATTTATCCAGTTCTAGATTAGTTTATCTTTCGTTTAGCTTAGTTTTAATTTAAGTTAAATTTAGTTTGAGTATAGTTTAATTTAGGTTTAATTATAGATTAGTTTAGTTTAAGTTTCGTTTAGGTTAGGTTTTAGTTTGCAACGTTGCTTAAGGTGAGGGAACAAATATGTAACAGGAACATGAGAGGTGACTTTTCCCACACAGAGGGTGGTGGGTGGATGGAACAAGCTGCCAGAGGAGGTAGTTGAGGCAGGGAATGTCCCAACGTTTAAGCAACAGTTAGACATTAGACAAATGACAACAAAACGCTCTCGACTCTTGAGGTAATTCTGTATTTTTTTTGTCTTTCCAGAATCAGACGGGTTCTCCGTTTTGCCGAGAGCTCCTTCAGCCGGGTGCGAGGAACTATCACGCCAGCGTGGCAGTGATATCCATTATTCTCATCCTGCTCCTGACCAATGGCGCCATTCTGCTGGTGGAGGTAGTGTTAAAGAGGAAGAAACCCCCTCCCACGAGATGGCCGCAGGTCCTGTGATTTCCCCAGTCCAGCCATCCAAACGTCGGAAGGTAATAAATTATGTGTAACAATGTGTAGCGATGCGTAACGGTGTGTGACAGTGTGTGACAGTGTGTGACAGTGTGTGACAGTGTGTGACAGTGTGTGACAGTGTGTGACAGTGTGTGGCAGTGTGTGACAGTGTGTGTGACAGTGTGTGTGACAGTGTGTGACAGTGTGTGACAGTGTGTGACAGTGTGTGACAGTGTGTGACAGTGTGTGACAATGTGTGACAGTGTGTGACAGTGTGTGACAGTGTGTGCAATGTGTGGCAGTGTGTGGCAGTGTGTGACAGTGTGTGACAGTGTGTGACAGTGTGTGACAGTGTGTGACAGTGCGTGACAGTGCGTGACAGTGCGTGACAGTGCGTGACAGTGCGTGACAGTGTGTGACAGTGTGTGACAGTGTGTGACACTGTGACAAAGTGTGACACTGTGTGACTATGTGTGACAGTGTGTGACAGTGTGACATGTGTAACAGTGTGTGACAATGTGTGACAATGTGTAAGTGTGAGATGTGCATCAGTGTGCAACGATGCATACTGTGTGGAGCAGGGTGTAACAGTGGGAGATGTGCACAGTGTGGAAGGTATGCGGCAATGTGTCACCTTTTGTGTCTATCTTCGGTGACAACCGACATCTGCCATTATTTCCTACACTGGAAAGGAGAGAGATGGAGAGGAGGGAGGGAGAAGAAAGAGGATGAGGGCAATTGCTGCACAAATCTCCCACACATCTCCTACTGTTAGACCTTCTTGACATTGCTACATATCTCCCACTGTTACACACTGTTACACATGCTAAACACTGTTACATTGCTACACATTGCTACACATTGTTGCATATTCTTAGACATTGTTGCACTCTGCTACATAATACCTCCACATTGCTCCGTTACACCCTCTCTCTCTCCCTCTCTCTTTCTCTCTCACTCTATCCACATCTCACTGTTACACCACGCTCTCTCCCTATCCTCCCACCCTCTCTCTTTCTCCCTCCCTCTCCCCCTCACCTCTCCCTCCCCCCTCTCTCTCTCTCTCACTCTCCATCTCCCTCTCCCCCCCCTCTCTCTGTCACCCTCTCTCCTCATCTCACTAATCCATCTCCCTCATCGCCTCTGCTGCAGGATTGGAAGGCAGGACTGAGCCAGCAGCTGAATGCACCGTTGGGAGTCCCCACCCCGGATGACAGGATGTCCACTTGGTCTGTGCCCGTGACCCAGCCGTGTCTCACCAGCAGGAGGTGACACACTGGTCCGGTGGAGGATGCCGGAGAATATCGACAGCACCTGTTCACCGGAGAGCAGCTGGGACAATGACATTGTAGAGATCTTCTGTGGATCAGATATTTATTACAACGCCATTGGTAGCAAAGCTTATGTAGCCTCGTCACGGAGACAGAGGGAGACAGAGAAAAATAGAAACAGTGAGAGACAGAGAGAGAGAGAGAGAGAGAGAGAGAGACAGAGAGAGAGAAACAGAGAGAGAGAGAAACGGAGAGACAGAGAGAGAGAGAGAGAGACAGAGACACAGAGAGAGAGAAATAGAGAGAGAGAGAAACGGAGGGACAGAGAGAGAGAGACAAAGAGTGAGGTACAGAGAGAGACAGAGAAACTGAGAGAGAGAAACAGAGAGAGACAGAGAGAGGCAGAGAGAGAGACAGACAGAAAGAGGTAGAGAGAGAGAGAGACAGAGAGAAAGGGCAACAGGGAGACAGAGGGCCACGGAGTCACACAGCACGGAAACAGGCCCTTCGGCCCAACTTTCCTACACCGTCTAAAATGCCCCCATCTACACTAGTCCCACCTGCCCGCGTTTGGCCCATATCCCTCTAACCCGTCCTATCCATGTACCTGTCCAGCTGTTTCTTAAACTTTGTGATAGTCCCAGCCTCAACTACCTCCTCCAGCAACTTGTTTCCCCTGCTGTATCTCTAAAACGAAAACAAGAATGAATAAATGCTACTTTCTAGTCACATGTAGCAAGGGTACGGGTTTTATATTCAGTCCAGGCAGTTCGCAAGTATCGCCAAAGCAGCAAAAGTACTGAAGAGGGTGATAATTATGTTTTACCGAATGAGTTTCTTGGTTTATATTGTTATAAGTTTATATCGCTGTCCAACAGTTGAAAGCTTGCCTCTATTGTATTTTTTTTAAACTCAAAAATAAACTTGATTCATAATAAATATATGTGTATATATACCAAAATAATGTAATGATCGTGTCCTTGTCAAACATCAGGTTTAGCACGACCAGTTGTGGAGACATTGGCATCGCTGTCTCGTTGTACACTGATCTTTCTTTCTATTCTGGATTTTAAATCATGTATTGTGTTTTTTATATATAATTTATGATGCTTTTATAAGTAATATATTAATCTTTTATATGCGTTTTTATGGTGTTGTTATATGCATTGTTTTTTTATGTAATGTCGTCTCTTGTCTGGACCTTGAGTCTAAAATAAAGTTCGATTAATTAATTAATCAATGAATTAGCCAATCAACAAAGCAATCAATCAATTTAATTAATCAGCTGCTCAGTTAATGGCCAACTGGCTAATTAGTTAATTAATCAATTAATCGACCAACCAGCCAAGCAAATTAATTAATTAATTGGCCGATGACTAGTTAATTAATTAATTAATCAATCGATTAATTAATTAGTCAATTAATTTGACTAATTAATTAATCAATCGATTAATTAATTAGTCAATTAATTTACTGATCGAGGAATCAACCAAGTAAGTAATTAATTATTCACTTGATTGATTAAAATTAAAACAAAAAATGTGTAAAATCTGTCCATAGTTTTTTCAGTGTCTAAGCCACCCTCTTTGGTGACCCTCGGACTAACTATCCTTGATTGGAATTTGCTGGCTTTACCTTGCACTAAACGTTGGTCCCTTATCATATTTCACTGCACGCAATACTCCAAACGCGGCCCGGACAAAGCCCTGCTGGGCTCTTCACTGTACCTATGAAAGCAAGACCGTTGCCATTGACGAGCAAGGAATGATCACACAATGAATTCCTCTCGTCTTCCTCATAGTTCTGACAAGAACGTCACGTTGCTGGAGGTAAATAACTCAGGCAGGTGGTGACGATCGAAGGAAGGGTTGGTGTTGAAGGGACCTGGTGCCTAATTGTCACCGCCCTGGTTCATTGGCGATATCCACTTAACTACACTGGTGTTATGAGGAGGAGATGGGTTCCAGTGGACTTGGAACCTATCTGACCGTCAGAGAATGCCTCTGGTCTTTGCTGTTCCTTGCCTCTCTCCAGGGTGAGTTTCGGCTACACGTTTAGTCCATTGGAGCGCAGAAGGTTAAGAGGGGACTTGATAGAGGTCTTTAAAATGATGAGCGGGTTAGACAGAGTTGAAGTGGATAAGCTTTTCCCATTTAGAGTAGGGAAGATTCAAACAAGGGGACATGACTTGAGAATTAAGGGACAGAAGTTTAGGGGTAACATTAGGGGGAACTTCTTTACTCAGAGAGTGGTAGCTGTGTGGAATGAGCTTCCAGTGGAAGTGGTGGAGGCAGGTTCGATATTATCCTTTAAAAATAGATTGGATGGGTATATGGACGGGAAAGGAATGGAGGGTTATGGTCTGAGTGCAGTTAGATGGGACTAGGGGGAAGAAATAAGAAAGAAGGGGGGGGGAGTGTTCGGCACGGACTTGAAGGGCCGAGATGGCCTGTTTCCGCGCTGTAATGGTTCTATGGTTATATGGTTATTGTCGCGTGTACATGGATAGGACAGGTTTGGAGGGATATGGACCAAACGCGGGCAGAAGGGTCGAGTGTAGATGGGACATGTTGGCCGGTGTGGGCAAGTTGGCCGAAGGTCCTGTTTCCATTCCGCATCACTCCATAACTCTCCAGTTTGTCGCCTGCTATCCAGTCAGCGGAAAGACTGTACTTGATTCCAGTCGATCCATTTACTGTGTACAGATACATGATAACGGTTAGTGTAAGACAAAGCCAGCAAGGTCCGATCACGGATGGACAGAGGGTCACCAGAGAGGTAGATAGTAGTTCAGGGCCGTTCTCTGGTTGTGGTGGGATGGTTCAGTTGCCTGATTGCAGCCGGGAAGAAAATGTCCCTGAATCTGGAGGTGTGTGTGCGTTCGTTTTCACACTTCTGTACCTCTTGCCCGATATGAGAGGGGGTGAAGAGGGAGTGACCGGGGGGTGAGACTGGTCCTTGATTATGCTGCTGGCGTAGCCGAGGCAGCGTGAGGTGTAGATGGAGTCGATGGAAGGAAGGTTGCTTTGTGTGTGTGTGATGGTCTGGGCGGCGCAACTGTCCACAACTCTCTGGAATGGGAGATGGAGGCGATGGAAGGGAGTTTGGTTTGTGTGGGCGTGATGGTCTGGGCTGCAACTGTCCACAACTCTCTGGATGGAGATGGAGGCGATGGAAGGGAGTTTGGTTTGTGTGGGCGTGATGGTCTGGGCTGCAACTGTCCTCAACTCTCTGGATGGAGATGGAGGCGATGGAAGGGAGTTTGGTTTGTGTGTGTGTGATGGTCTGGGCTGCAACTGTCCACAACTCTCTGGATGGAGATGGAGGCGATGGAAGTGAGGTTGGTTTGTGTGTGTGTGATGGTCTGGGCTGCAACTGTCCACAACTCTCTGGATGGAGATGGAGGCGATGGAAGGGAGTTTGGTTTGTGTGGGCGTGATGGTCTGGGGCTGCAACTGTCCACAACTCTCTGGATGGACTGGAGGCGATGGAAGGGAGGTTGGTTTGTGTGGGCGTGATGGTCTGGGCTGCAACTGTCCACAACTCTCTGGATGGAGATGGAGGCGATGGAAGGGAGTTTGGTTTGTGTGGGCGTGATGGTCTGGGCTGCAACTGTCCTCAACTCTCTGGATGGAGATGGAGGCGATGGAAGGGAGTTTGGTTTGTGTGTGTGTGATGGTCTGGGCTGCAACTGTCCACAACTCTCTGGATGGAGATGGAGGCGATGGAAGTGAGGTTGGTTTGTGTGTGTGTGATGGTCTGGGCTGCAACTGTCCACAACTCTCTGGATGGAGATGGAGGCGATGGAAGGGAGTTTGGTTTGTGTGGGCGTGATGGTCTGGGCTGCAACTGTCCACAACTCTCTGGATGGCTGGAGGCGATGGAAGGGAGGTTGGTTTGTGTGGGCGTGATGGTCTGGGGCTGCAACTGTCCACACTCTCTGGATGGAGATGGAGGCGATGGGAAGGGACGTTGGTTTGTGTGTGTGTGATGGTCTGGGCTGCAACTGTCCACAACTCTCTGGATGGAGTGGAGGCGATGGAGGGAGTTTGGTTTGTGTGGGCGTGATGGTCTGGGCTGCAACTGTCCACAACTCTCTGGATGGAGATGGAGGCGATGGAAGGGAGTTTGGTTTGTGTGTGTGTGATGGTCTGGGCTGCAACTGTCCACAACTCTCTGGATGGAGATGGAGGCGATGGAAGTGAGGTTGGTTTGTGTGTGCGTGATGGTCTGGGCCTGCAACTGTCCACAACTCTCTGGATGGAGATGGAGGCGATGGAAGGAACGTTGGTTTGTGTGGGCATGATGGTCTGGGCTGCAACTGTCCACAAATCTCTGGATGGAGATGGAGGCGATGGAAGGGAGTTTGGTTTGTGTGGGCGTGATGGTCTGGGCTGCAACTGTCCACAACTCTCTGGATGGAGATGGAGGCGATGGAACGGACGTTGGTTTGTGTGTGTGTGTGATGGTCTGGGCTGCAACTGTCCATAACTCTCTGGATGGAGATGGAGGCGATGGAAGTGAGGTTGGTTTGTGTGGGCGTGGTGGTCTGGGCTGCAACTGTCCACAACTCTCTGCGATTTCTTGCTGGTCTTGGATGGAGCTGTTCCCTTCCACCGTGGGGTGACGCATCCCGATAAAATGCTTCCTGAGGTGCATCGGCAGATGTTTGTGTCTATCTTCCGTGTAAAGCAGCATCTGCAGTTCCTTTCTACTTATTTTAGACCAAGCACAGATTGTGAGCCAGGTAACGCGAATATTTCAGAGAATGTCTGCAGTATTTTTCAATGGAATAATAACTTTATCAGCTAAGTAAGCTTTGCAACACACGAGGAATTTCAAAGATTCAGAACCGGTGCCTCTACATTCCAGTCCAGTGAGATTGCCGCAGAAACCACTGGCAGCAATCCAATCCGAAAATAGACATCAGTGGGTGAGGAGGATAAGATGTAGGAGGTAGACACCAAATGCTGGAGTAACTCAGCGGACAGGCAGCATCTCTGGAGAGAAGGAATGTGTGACGTTGGTCGGACCTGACCCGAGACATCATCCATTCCTTCTCTCCAGAGATGCTGCCTGTCCCGTTAAATTACTCCAGCATTTCCTGTCTATCTTTGGTTTAAACCAGCATCTGAAGTTCGTTCCTACACACAGAACACAGAAACTAGGTGAAGGAGTAGGCCATTCAGCCCTTAGAGCCAGCACCGCCATTTCATAAGATCAGCCAGAATCAGGCTTGAAAACGTCCAGTGAATTGGCCTCCACTGCCTTCTGTGGCAGAGAATTCCCACAGATTCACAACTCTCTGGGTGGAAAGGTTTTCCACATCTAGTCCTAAATGGCCGACCCCTTATTCTTAAACTGTGTGGCCCTGGTTCTGGACTCCCCCAATCTCGGGAACATGTTTCCTGCAACTTGGCCTGTCCAATCCTCTAAGAATGTTTTAGTTTATTTTTATATGGATTACAGTTATATAATTACAATATAGATATTTAATTTTCAGCATGTTTGATATTTAATAATATTTGTTTAATTTTGTACAAAATCACGAGAGGAATAGATTGTGTAGATAGATGCACACAATCTCTTGCCCAGAGTAGGGGAATCGAGGACCAGAGGACATGGGTTTAAGGCGAAGGGGAAAAGATTTAATAGGAATCCGAGGGGTAATTTTTTCAAACAAAGGGTGGTGGGTGTATGGAACGAACTGCCGAAGGAGGTAGTTGAGGCTGGGACTACATTCAAGATTCAAGAGAGTTTATTGCCATGTGTTGCAGATAGGACAATGAAATTCTTGCTTTGCTTAAGCACAACAAAATATTGTAGGCATAAATATATACAGAACAGATCAGTGTGACTATATACCATTGAAGATATATATACGCACACACACACACACACACACACACACACACACACACACACACACACACACACACACACAACACACACACACACACACACACACACACACACACACACACACACACATATATATGCACACACATAAATTATCAGATAAAGTGCAACGGGCCATTAATGTTCAGAGTTTTGTTTGAGTTGAGTTTAATAGCCTGATGTCTGTGGGGGAGCGGCTATTCCTGAACCTGGATGTTGCAGATTCAGGCTCCTGTACCTTCTACCTGAAGGCAGCAGGGAGATGAGTGGGTGGCCAGGATGGTGTGGGCTGGCAGCCTTTTTGAGGCAGCGACTTCGATAGATCCCCTCGATGGTGGGGAGGGCAGAGGCGATGATGGACTGTGTTTACAACTTACTATCCCATCGTTTAAGAAACAGGTGGGTAGGACGGGTTTGGAGGGATATGGACCAAGCGCAGGCAGGTGGGACTAGTGTATATGGGGCACGTTGGCCGGGTGTGAACAAGTTGGGCCGAAGGGCCTTTTCCCACACTATATCACTCTATGACTATGGTGTCGGGGGGTGGGGGGGTTGTTGGTGTTGTGTCATATTGGACGTATTATTCATTTGAAATCAATCGATTGAAATTAATTCTGGTTAAACAAAAGATGCGTGGATGCAGGTGGAGCTGAGCGTGAGGCCGCAACCTTTTCTCGTTGTTGTGGGCGACAACGCCACGGTCCGGGTGGATTTTAATACGCAACTTGAGGAATTGGAGTGGATGATGTGGAAGAAGGTGAACGGGGTACAAAATGCCGTCTGCTCCTTGGACGAAAATTTCGTGTCCACCCCGTACAGAAAGCCGGCGAATTGTTCAAAGCAAGGGCAAGCCGCAGTGTTAAACTTGATCAACCTCACCAACGCAGACGTCGGGATTACGAGTTCGAGCTGAGATTGAAAGACGGGACGATTGTCCGCAAAAATTTCACCGGACGGCACTACGGTAAAGTATTAACGCACGCCTTATAAAAGGAAATGATGCAACGGACCGTTGTGGGCTCCGCGTCACCTTAATTATTGAAGGGTTGCTGAGAACAGAGGGATCGGGTGGGGTGGTGGTGGGTGGGGGTGGGGGTGGTGGTGTGGGGGGTGGGGTCGGTGGTGTGGGTGGTGGGGGTAGGTGGGGGGTGGGTTGGGTGGGTGTGGGTGGGGTGGTGGTGTGTTGGAGGTTGGTGGGGTGGTGGTGGTTGGGGGTGGGGATGGGATGGGTGGTGTGTGGGGGTGGGGGTGGGGAATCGGGTGGAGTGGTGGTGGGTGGGGGTGGTGGGATCGGTCGTGTGGGTGTGGGTGGTGGGGGTAGGTGGGGGGTGGGTTGGGTAGTGTGGGGTGGGGGTGGGGTGTGGGTTGAGGTTGGTGGTGGTGGTGGTGGTTGGGGGTGGGGATGGGATGGGTGGTGGTGGGGGTTGGGGGTGGGGTGTGGTGGGGTGGGTGCGGTTGGGATGGGTGGGATGGGTGGGGTGGGGGTGGGATTTATGGTGGTGGTGGGTGGGGTGGGATTGGTGGGGTGTGGGGGGTGGGGTGGGGGAACAAGGTAGAGGGATTATAATGAATAATTTTGTATCTTTGTCGGCGAAACCTGCCTGCACTGGACCAAATACACATGTCAATTAAATCATTCAGTCAGTCAGCCAATTTATCAATCGTTCCGTCATTCAATCAATAATTCAACCAATCGATGAATCACTCAATCAGTCCGTCCTCCAATCCATCCATCCCTCCCCTCTTATTGTTTCCAAACAAGCCGTGACTCTCATTTGAGTAAGAAAGAACTGCAGATGCTGGTAAAATCGAAGGTAGACAAAGAGTTGGAGTAACTCAGCGGGACAGGCAGCATCTCTGGGGAGAAGGAATGGGCGACGTTTCGGGTCAAGTCAAGTCACATTTATTTATACAGACACATTTTAAAAACAACTCTCGTTGGCCAAAGTGCTTTACATTTGTTATAAGAATAGCACAACAAAACAAACTACATACATATATACATGTAGCCCTCACTCGGAAGACGTCAGGAAAGGCCTTTGGAAGTATAAGATAAGTCTTTAGTCATGACTTAAAGGAGCTCGATTGACTTAAAGGAGTCGATGGAGGGGGCAGTTCTGATGGGAAGGGGGATGCTGTTCCACAGTCTAGGGGCTGCAAACGCAAAGGCCCGGTCGCCCCTGAGCTTATGCCTAGACCGTGGGATATTCAGTAACCCCAAGTCGGCCGATCTGAGGGGCCTGGAGGTGGAGTGGTGGGTGAGAAGACTTTTCATGTAGGTAGGGGCAAGCCCGTTAAGGGTTTTGTATACGTATAGGAGGAGCTTGAAGTTGATTCTGTACCATACTGGGAGCCAGTGGAGAGAGGCCAGGATCGGGGTGATGTGGTCCCTTTTTCGGGGGCCCGTCAGGAGTCTCGCTGCGATTGGCGTTTTGGACCAGTTGCAGGCGGGACAGGGAAGATTGGCTGATGCCAGTGTAAAGGGAGTTGCAGTAATCTAGGCGGGAGGAGATGAATGTGTGGAGGATCTTTTCCAGGTCATCAAACCGGAGGAATTGTTATATTTTAGCTATCGTCCGAAGCTGAAAGAAGCTAGCTTTTACCACGGCATTGACTTGTTTGTCAAATTTCAGTGCTGAGTCAAATATCAGGCCAAGGTTTTTGACGTGGGGTTTGAGTAGTGGGGTAAGGCTTCCAAGGCTGCCTGCTATCATTTTGATTGAGTCCGAGGGGCCGAGAAGGATGACCTCAGACTTATTCTCGTTTAGTTGGAGGAAGTTCTGGGCCATCCAACACTTTATATCCTCGAGGCAGTGGGTAAGGTTAAGTAGATTTGACTGGTTTTTGGGCTTCAGGGGGAGATAGAGTTGTGTATCGTCTGCGTAGCAATGGAAGGAAATGCCGTGCCTTTCAATGACTTGGCCTAAGGGGAGCATATACAGGGAGAAGAGAATGGGGCCAAGGATGGAACCTTGTGGAACCCCACAGCAGAGATTAGTTGGGGAGGAGAAAGAGTTGCCTATGTTAGTCGAGAAACTCCTACCATTGAGGTGGGAGATGAACCAGCTCAGGGCAGTGCCAGGGTCGAGACCCTGCTTCAGACTGATGTCAGGGGAGTGGTCGGGATAACGAGAGACTGTAGTCGGAGACAGTAAGACTGGAGGGAAAAGGGGGTGGGGAAGGAGAGAGAGGGAATGCAAGGGCGATCTGGAGTTAGAGAAGTCAACGTTCCTACCGCTGGGGTGTAAACTACCCAAGAGAAATATGAGGTGCTGCTCCTCCAATTTGCGCTGGGCCTCACTCTGGCCATGGTGGAGGCCCAGGACAGAGAGGTCAGATTTGGGAATGGGAGGGGGAGTTGAAATGCTGATCTCCCGGTGGCCCAGCGTTTCAGGTCTCGACCCGAATCGTCGCCCATTCCTTCCCTCCAGAGATGCTGCCTCACCCGCTGAGTTACTCCAGCATCCTGTGTCCACCTGTGACTCTCATTTCTTCTTCACAGATCCTGTTTCCGAACCCTTCATTAAACCGCGGCTGGAGGGCAATGAGGGGCGATGGAACGCGACCCTGACGTGCGGGGTTGTAGCTGGGACAGATCCCATGTATAACTGGACGGCGGGCGGAGAGGGTGTGGCGAGAAGCAACAGCAGCAAGTATTTAATCCCCCTCTACATCGGGGACCCGGGGTGGAGGGGACGGTAGCGAGGGGTCCCGTACAAACCTGTTCCTCTCGCGTTTCACAGGGTCGCCAGACGTCACCCCACCCTCACCCGGCACACTCACACCCTCAACCTCCTCCCCCATCAACCACCTCACTCACCCCCTTAACCACCCCAACCTCACCCGCCCCACTCACCCCCTTGACCACCCCAACCTCACCCGCCTCACACACCCCCTTAACTACCCAACCCTCAACCGCCCCACTCACACCCCTCAACCTCCACCCCCATCAACCACCCCACTCAACTACCCCTCCCACTCAACCACCCCACCCTCACCCGCCTCACACACCCCCTTAACTACCCAACCCTCACCCGCCCCACTCACACCACTCAACCTCCACCCCCATCAACCGCCCCACTCACCCCCTTAACCACCCCAACCTCCCCCGCCCCACACCCCCTTAACCACCCCACCCTTACCCGCCCCACTCACACCCTCAACCTCCACCCCCCATCAACCGCCCCACTCACCCCCTTAACCACCCCAACCTCACCCGCCCCACACACCCCCTTAACTACCCCACCCTCACCCGCCTCACTCACACCCTCAACATCCACCCACCATCAACCACCCCCACTCACCCCCTTAACCACCCCACCCTCACCCGCCCCACCCACCCCCTCACCTCACCCTCACCCGCCCCACTTACACCCTCAACCTCCACCCCCACCAGCCACCCCACTCACCCCACACCCACTCAACTACCCCTCCCACTCAACCACCCCCACTCACCCCACAACAGCCCCTGAACCACACTCCCTCACCCCCCACTCACCTCTCACCCCAACTCAACCGCCCCACTCACCCCCTTAACCTCCACCCCCCATCAACCACCCCCACTCACCCCCACACCCACTCAACTACCCCTCCCACTCAACCACCCCACCCACCCCCTCCCACAGCCGCTCCATTCTCTCAGCGTATGACAGTCCCGCCATCCCCGGGAATTAACCTGGTGAACCTACGCTGGGCTCCCTCAATAGCAAGAATGTCCTTCCTCAAATTAGGGGACCAAAACTACACACAATAATCCAGGTGTGGTCTCACCAGGGCCCTGTACAACTGCAGTAGGACCTCCTTGCTCCTGAACTCAAATCCTTTGGCTATGGCGGCCAACTTGCCTTTAGCTTTCTTCACTGCCTGCTGTACCTGCATGCTTACTTGCAGTGACTGATGTACAACCACACCCAGATCTGGTTGTATATATTATTGCAATAACTAGATATCATTTATTTTTGTTTAAAAACAGCAAGCATTTACTGTCGGTAAACGACAGTGTACTGACTATCGAAGGTGCGAAAGGGTCTGACTGCCAGGTGTATACGTGCAAGGTGTGGAACGAACACAATCGAGTGGAGGTTCACTTCAACGCTTCTGGTAAGTTCAGTTCAGTTTATTGTCACTTGTACCGAGGTACAGGGGAAAGGGTTGTTGCGTGCTAACTAGTCAGACCCGAAACGTCACCCATTCCTTCTCTCCAGAGATGCTTCCTGTCCCGCTGAGTTACTCCAACACTTTGCACCTGCCAGATAATTTCTGACAGGTTGCCGCAGCGGTAGAGTTGCTGCCTCACAGCGCCAGAAACCCCGGGTTCGATCCTGACTACGGGTGCTGTCTGTACGGAGTTTGCACGTTCTCCCCGTGACCTATGTGGGTTTTATAGACAATAGACAACAGGTGCAGGAGTAGAGGCCATTTGGCCCTTCGAGCCAGCACCGCCATTCAATGTGATTATGGCTGATCATCCCCAATCCTCCACCGCTCTCTGACGCAGAGAATTCCACAGACTCACAACTCTCTGTGAGAAAAAGTGTTTCCAGGTCTCCGTTCTAAATGGCCCAGTCCTTATTCTTAAACTGTGGCCCCTGGTTCTGGACTCCCCCAACATCGGGAACATGTTTCCTGCCTCTAGTGTGTCCAAGCCCTTAACAGTCTTATATGTTTCAATGAGATACCCTCTCATCCTTCTAAACTCCAGAGTGTACAAGCCCAGCCGCTCCATTCTCTCAGCATATGACAGTCCCGCCATCCCGGGAATTAACCTGGTGAACCTACGCTGGGCTCCCTCAATAGCAAGAATGTCCTTCCTCAAATTAGGGGACCAAAACTGCACACATTACTCCAGATGTGGTCTCACTAGGGCCCTGTACAACTGCAGAAGGACCTCTATGACATCTTCCCTTTCCTCCCACACTCCAAAGACGTACAGGCTTGCAGCATGTGTAGGAAGTGTAATGAGCTAAGTCGAACACATATAACCATATAACCATATAACCATTGCAGCACGGAAACAGGCCATCTCGGCCCTTCAAGTCCGTGCCCAACAATTTAAAAAAAAAATTATTAAAAAAAAAAAAAAAATACTTCCCCCTAGTCCCATCTACGTGCACTCAGACCATAACCCTCCATTCCTTTCCCGTCCATATACCCATCCAATCTATTTTTAAAGGATAACATCGAACCTGCCTCCACCACTTCCACTGGAAGCTCATTCCACACAGGTACCACTCTCTGAGTAAAGAAGTTCCCCCTAATGTTACCCCTAAACTTCTGTCCCTTAATTCTCAAGTCATGTCCCCTTGTTTGAATCTTCCCTACTCTCAATGGAAAAAGCTTATCCACGTCAACTCTGTCTATCCCTCTCATCATTTTAAAGACCTCTATCAAGTCCCCTCTTAACCTTCTGCGCTCCAAAGAATAAAGCCCTAACTTGTTCAACCTTTCTCTGTAACTTAGTTGCTGAAACCCAGGCAACATGCTCGTAAATCTCCTCTGTACTCTCTCTATTTTGTTGACATCCTTCCTATAATTAGGCGACCAAAATTGTACTCCATACTCCAGAATTGGCCTCACCACATATCACGACACAACACGTGTTTATTAAATCTACTTACAGCATGGATCTGCAGGATATGACATTTCCTAGCAGCTCCTCAGACTCACGAGCGTAGGCAAGCTCTCGATATTATAAAGCGCATAATAGGCGGAGTCACTACTAACAAGTAAGTAGGAAATAGTCAATCTACAGGAAGGAACTGCAGATGTTGGTTCAACCGCGTTACTCCAGCTTTTTGTGTCTATATTCGGCTTTGTAGGTTAATTGGCTTGGTATAAATTTAAAATTGTCCCAGTGTGTGTGTGTGGGATAGTGCTAATGTGCAGGGATCTCTGGTCGGCGCGGACTGGATGGGCCGAAGGGCCTGTTTCCGCACTGTATCTCTAAACTAAAGTAAAATAAACACAATTACTTCAACCAAGTTCAAGTGTGAAAGACTGATATAGTAATACAGCGTGGATACTGGCCCCTTCATCCCAATTTACCCACACCGGCCAACACTTCCCACCTACACTAGTCCCACTTACCTGCCTTTGGCCCATATCCCTCCAAATTTGAGTTGACTTCCTTGTCCCGTGTAGCGAGGTTCAGTGAAAAGCTTTCTTGTCGCCTGCTATCCAGTCAGCGGGAAGACTGGACATGATTACAATCAGAATCAGAATCAGAATGCTTTATTGTCATTGCATGTGTCGCATACAACGAGATGACTGTGTCACTCCATTTAAAAGAACTTCAAACATTCACATACTCATACTTTTTACACTCCCTCCCTCGCCAAACCCACCCATGGATTCACATTTACATAAATTAACACTGTCTCCCACCCCCCCTCCTTCCCCATAGTTCAGTTCCAAGATTGCTGATGGATAAAAGCTGTTCTTGAGTCTGGCAGTGCGTGACTTTAGCGAGCTGTACCTTTTTCCTGAGGGCAGCAGTGTGAAAAGGTGGTGACAAGGATGTGTAATGTCTTTCACGATATTACAGGTCCTGCTGCGGCATCTGGAGTGGTAAATGTCCTCCAGAGGGGGCAGGGGGGAGTCCAATGATACCCTGGGCAGTTTTTATCACCCTCTGGAGAGCTGCTCTGTAAGCTGCTGAACAGTTCCCAAACCAGGCAGTTATGCAGTAAGTCAGTATGCGTTCTACCGAACAGCGGTAGAAAGACTCCAGCAGTTTAGCAGACAGATGGGCCTTCCTCAGTGTTCTGAGGAAGTAAAGTCTCTGTTGCGCCTTTTTTTACAACTACAGCAGAGTTCACAGACCATTTAAGATCCTCACTGATGTTGATCCCCAGAAATGTAAAACTAGGCACCCTCTCCACCTCCTCGCCCCCTATCCCCAGTGGCCTGAGCTCCGCTCTATGTCGCCTGAAATCAGTGATGATCTCCTTTGTCATTTTAGTGTTCAGAGAGAGATTGTTGTGAGCACACCACTCAGAAAGTCCTCTCTATAGGCGTCCTCGTTCCCATTTGAGATGAGCCCCACCACGGTTGTATCGTGCGCAAATTGTATGATCCTATTTGCGGGGTGATGGGGCAAGCAGTCATGTGTGTATAGGGCGTAGAGGAGCGGACTGACCACACAGCCCTGCGGTGCTCCTGTGCTGAGGGTCAGGAATGTGGAGGTGTAGGGTCCAAGTCCCACCGTCTGTGGGCGTTCACTGAGAAAGTCCAATATCAACCGACACAGTTGACTGCTGAGGCCAAGGTCGAGCTGTCCACAGTGTACAGATACAGGATAAAGGGAATAACGTTTAGTGTTAGATAAAGCCATCAAAGTCCGATCAAGGTCGCGTGTCACCAATGGGGTAGTTGGTAGTCCAGGACTGCTCTCTGGTTGTGGTAGGATGGTTCAGTTGCCTGATAACAGCCGGGAAGAAACTGTCCCTGAATCTGGAGGCGTGCGTTTTTCACACTTCTGTACCTCTTGCCTGATGGGAGAGGGGAGGAGAGGAAATGACCGGGGGGTGAGACTGGTCCTGGATGCTGCTGCTGGCCTTGCCGAGGCAGCGTGAGGTGCAGATGGAGGCGATGGATGGAAGGGAGGTTGTGTACGTGACGGTCTGGGCTGCGTCCACAACTCTCTGCGATTTCTTGTGTGTCTTGGATGGAGCTGTTACCACCCAAGTCCAGTCAACAAAAAGACAATTGAGCTGCTCTCTATTAGACAACGCATATTTATTATCACGTTTGTCCAAGGTACAGTGAAATGATTTATGTACATAGGGGAATAGTTCAGGTCGTTGCAAAGAGTCTCTTACCCGGAATAGCGGAATCGGGGACCAGAGGACACAGGTTCGTGGTGAAGGGAAAATATTGAATAGGAATTTGAGGGGTAACTTTTTCCACACAAATGGTGGTTTGTGTATGGAACGAGCTGCCGGAGGAGGTATTTGAAGCTGGGACTATCCCCTCGTTTAATAAACAGTTAGACAGATACATGGATAGGACAGGTTTGGAGGGATAAGGACCAAGCGCAGGCAGGTGGGACTAGTGTAGCTAGGACATTGTTGGCCATTGTGGGCAAGTTGGGCAGAAGGGCCCATTTCTATACTGTATCACTCTATGCCTCTATAAAGACAATCGCCAGTTAGGTAAAGAATGTATGGAAACATAGAAACATAGACAATAGGTGCAGGAGTAGGCCATTCAGCCCTTCGAGCCAGCACCACCATTCAATATGAGCATGACTGATCATCCACAATCAGTAACCCGTTCCTGCTTTCTCTCGATATCCCTTGATTCCGTTAGCCATAAGAGCTAAATCTTACTCTCTTGAAAACATCAAGTGAATTGGCCTCCACTGCCTTCTGTGGCAGAGAATCCCACAAATTCACAACTCTCTGAGCGAAAAGGCATTTCCTTATCTCAGTCCTAGTTTGTTTACCCTTTAATATTTTGTTGTATACATATCTGTAAAATTATTGCAAAGATAGACACAAAGTGCTGGAGTAACTCAGAGGGTCAGGCAGCATCTCTGGGGAGAAGGAATGGGTGACATTTCGGGTGGAGACCCTTCTTCAGACTGAAGAAGGATCTCTACCCGAAACGTCACCCATACCCGGTGAGTTTCCCCAGCATTTTGTGCCTATCTTCGGTTTGAACCAGTGTCTGCAGTTTCTTCATTATTACCCGGCATGTACAACCCCTTGTTCTGTATAGAAACTGTCCATGTGCAATATGCTTGGGCAGTCTACATCCTGGTGGCCTGAACGTTGAATTCTCCCAATTCTGCTAGCCCTGGCTGTCCCCTCCCCTTCATCAGCCCTCTGGTTGTCTCCTCCCCTCCCCCAGCCCTCGGGCTCCTCCTCCTCCTTTTCCTTTTTTCCTTTCTTCTCCCCACCCCCTATCAGTCTGAAGAAGGGTTTCGGCCCGAAACGTTACCTATTTCCTTCGCTCCATAGATGCTGCTGCACCCGCTGAGTTTCTCCAGCATTTTTGTGTACCTGCAATATCTATGTCCACTGGTTCTTGATTCACCGACCCTGGAGGGGGGGGGGGGGGGGGGGGAAGACTGTGCTTGAAAAACGTAAATATAAAAATATTAAGTTGTGGCTTTTGTCATTTCAGAGTTTGTGAACATTACGCTTTGCGGAGAGGGCACTCGCCAGACACTTGATCGGAACATCTCAAGTGTGATCGTCGGTGTGGTTGTCGGTGTGGTTGTCGGTGTGATTGTGATTGCGATTGTGGGTATCGGTGTTTGTTTGTGCAAGACGCAAACGCCGTCGGCGGAAACAAGTCCGAGTGCTATCGAGACACCCGGCGATGAAACAGACCCTTCGGCCCAACTCACCCATGCCGAAGGACATGCTCCATCCACGCCAGTGACAGAGGCACACAGCACGGAAACAATCCCGTTGACTCAACACCCCCACAGCGAATAAGATGCCCCATCTACACTGGTTACAGAGTCACACAGCACAGAAACTTGCCCTGCGGCCCAACTTGCTCACACTGACCAACACGCCCCATCTACACTGGTTACAGAGTCACACAGCACAGAAACAGGCCCTTCATATCACCTTGCCCATGCTATCCAACATACCCCATCTACACTAGTTACAGCATCATCAGAGACCCACACCACCCTCTCATTTCACTTCTGCCATCGGAAAGAAGGTATAGGGGCCTGAAAACCGTGACCTCCAGGTTCAGGAACAGCGTTTCTCCAACACCCATCAGGCTATTGAACTTTAAAAACGTTAACTAAACTACAGAGTACAAACTCTGTTGGTTGGACGAGGGTTTTCGACATTTGTTTTGCATTTATATTGGTTTTGGTTTTGGTTGGAGCACCAAGGCGAATTCCTTGTATGTGAATACTTGGCCAATAAATTCATTTATTTTGGAGGTATTCAATATTTTGTTTATCATATTATCAGGTAGAAGGATGTTTGAGAAGGTTGGATGATAAGGGACATGGCAATATTAGCCATGTATTGTGTTTTTTTTCTTAATATATAATTTATGATGCTTTTATAAGTGTTATACTTATATGTTATACTATACCAAGTGCAGACCCGTTGGGTCTGGACACCGAACGTGCCTTTTGGGGGGGGGGCTGTGGCGTCACACTAACCACCTGGGTCTGTTCCTCCAAAGCACGGTTCCGGGGTGTGAATCTGGCACCCACAAACACACACACTCATCACACCCCTTGATATTATCTTAATTTTTTAATTGTCTTTTTTTTATCCCATCTCCACCCTATCCACTGACGCATAGCCCTCACCTCTCAGGTCCGTCTAGAGGGGGGGGGCAGAGAGAGAACATTTAATGTTATATTTTAAAAAAATTGAAGAAGGGGAGGAGGAGGGGGGAGAGGAAGGGTGGGAGAGGAGGGGAGAGGAGGGGGAGAGGAGGGGGTGGAGAGAGGAAGGAGAGGATTGGGGAGAGAGGTGAAGGGGGAGGGTTTGGAGCGTGCGTGCATGAATCGAGCAGCGGGCTGTGAAGAGAGAAAGGAGAGAGAGAGAGAGAGAGAAAGAGAGAGAGAGAGAGAGAGAGAGAGAGAGAGAGAGAGAGAAGAGAGAGAGAGAGAGAGAGAGAGAGAGACTGGTACGAGAGGAGTAGGGGGAAGAGAGGGAGAGGGGGAGGGGGAGGGAGAGGGGAAGAGTGGTGAGTGAGGGGCAGAGGGGTAGGAGGAGGGTGGAGAGGAAGGGGGAGTGAGGAGAGTGGTGGAGAGAGGAAAGAGAGGATCGGGGAGAGAGGTGAAGGGGGGGGGGGTTGGAGCGGGCGTGCATGAGTCGAGCCGCGGGCTGTGAAGAGAGAAGGGCAGAGAGAGAGAGAGAGAGAGAGAGGGGAGAGACAGAGAGACTGGTACACAAAAAAAGCTGGAGAAACACAGCGGGTGCAGCAGCATCTATGGAGCGAAGGAAATAGTCAACGCTTTGGGCCGAAGCCCATCTTCAGATGTGTTTGTCCCGAAACGTTGCCTATTTCCTTAGATCCATAGATTTTGATGCACCCGCTGAGTTTATCCATTTTTTTTTGTGTACCTTCGATTTTCCAGCATCTGCAGTTCTTTCTTAAATACAGAGAGACTGTTTGCGGGCTGTTTCCCCAACGCGCGTTTGCGGGGTTAGGGGGTGCGGGATCACACTCACACTAACCACCCCACAAACAAATTTGAAGAGGGGGAGGAGGAGGGTGGAGAGGAAGGGGGAGAGGAAGGGTAGGGAAGGAGGGGGAGAGAGGAGGGGGAGAGAGGAGGGGGTGGAGAGTGAAAGGAGAGGATGTGGGAGATAGGTGAAGGGGGGGGTTTGAGCGGGTGTTCATGAGTTGAGCTGCGGGCTGTGAAGAGAGAAGGGCAGAGAGAGAGAGAGAGGGGAGAGACAGAGAGACTGGTACACCAAAAAAAGCTGGTGAAACTCAGCGGGTGCAGCAGCATCTATGGAGCGAAGGAAATAGGCAACGTTTGGGGCCGAAACCCTTCTTCAGACGTGTTTTGTTATGAAACATTGCCTATTTCCTTCGATCCAAAGATGCTGCTGCATCCGCTGATATTATACTTCAATTTTTTGTTTACCTTGCGTTTGGGGTGGGGGGGGGGGGGGCTGCGGCTGCGGCATCACACTCACACTAACCACCCCCCAAACACACAGGCGGTGGGAGTGGGGGAGAGGGAGACGGGGTGGGGAGAGGAGGGGAGGGGGGAGAAGGAGACGGGTGGGGAGAGAAGAGGGGAGGGGAGAGTGGGACGGAGGTGAGAGGGGGAGGAGGAAAGGGAAGAGATTGGTGAGGGAGAAGAGAGCAGGGTGGGGGAGAGGGAGGGGGAGTGGGAGGAGAGCGGGGAGGGCAGGAAGGGGGTAGAGGGGGAGGGGATGTTAGAGATGGAGAGAGGGGATGAGGGGAAGGGGAGAGGAGTAGGGGGAAGAGAGGGAGAGAGGGAGGGGGGAGGGAGAGGGGAAGAGTGATGAGTGAGGGGCAGCGGGGAGTGGTACAAGAGAGAGGGGAAGGGGGTGGGGGGAGATGGGGGTGAATAGGGGTGGTGGGGGGGAAGAGAGGGTGTGGGAGGGGAGGGGGGAGAGTAGAGAGGGGGAAGAGTGGGGAGGGAGAGTCGAAGTAGGAGGGGTAGGGACAGTCCATCTGTTTCCCATTATTCCCACACACGTGACGACGCCCTTCGACACAGGCTGCGGCATCACACACACTAACCACCCCCAAACACACTCGGCGGGAGGCGGGGGGGGGGGGGGGAAGACGGGGTGAGAGAAGACGAGAGGGGGAGGGAGGGTAGAGGGGGAGGAGGAAATGGGAGAGATTGTTGAGGTTGAAGAGAGCAGGGTGGGGGGAGAGGGAGGGGGAGGAGAGTGGTGAGTGGGAGGAGAGCGGGGAGGGCAGGAAGGGGGGAGTGGGGGGGAGGGGGAGGAGAGGGGGGATGAGGGGAAGGGGAGAGGAGTAGGTGGAAGAGTGGGAGAGAGGGAGGGGGGAGGGAGAGAGGTGGGGGAGGAAGAGGTGGGAGTGAGGGGTTGCGGGAGTGGTGCAAGAGAGAGGGGAAGGGGGTAGGGGGGAGATGGGGGTGAAGAGGGGTGGTGGAGGGCTAAGAGAGGGTGTGGGAGGGGAGGGAGGGGGAGAGGAGAGAGGGGAAAGAGTGGGCAGGGAGAGTGGAAGAAGGAGCGGTAGGGACAGTCGGGGTGGGGAGAGAAGAGGGGAGAGGAAGACGGGGTGGGGAGAGAACAGGGGAGAGGGAGACGGGGTGGGGAGAGAAGAAGAGAGGGGGAGGAGGGGAGAGGGGAGGAGGAAAGGAGAGATTGGTGAGTGAGAAGAGAGCAGGGTGGGGGAGAGGGAGGGGGAGGAGTGTGGGGAGTGGGAGAGCGGGAGGGCAGGAAGGGGGGAAGAGGATTTTAGAGGTGGAGAGAGGGGATGAGGGGAAGGGGAGAGTAGTAGGGGGAAGAGAGGGAGAGAGGGAGGGGGGGGAGAGGGGAAGAGTGGTGAGTGAGGGGCAGAGGGGTAGGAGGAGGGTGGAGAGGAAGGGGGAGTGAGGGGAGTGGTGGAGAGAGGAAAGAGAGGATCGGGGAGAGAGGTGAAGGGGGGGGGGGGGTTGGAGCGGGCGTGCATGAGTCGAGCCGCGGGCTGTGAAGAGAGAAGGGCAGAGAGAGAGAGAGAGAGAGAGAGGGGAGAGACAGAGAGACTGGTACACAAAAAAAAGCTGGAGAAACACAGCGGGTGCAGCAGCATCTATGGAGCGAAGGAAATAGGCAACGTTTCGGGTCGAAGCCCATCCTCAGAATGGTTTTCTACCGAAACGTTGCATATTTTCTTCGATCCATAGATGCTGCTGCACCCGCTGATGATATACAGTTTTTTTTGTGTCCCTTCGATTTTCCAGCATCTGCAGTTCCGTTTTAAAGACAGAGAGACTGTTGGTGGGCTGTTTTCCCAACGCGCTTTTGCGGGAGGGGGGGTGGGGGGCTGCGGCATCACACTCACACTAACCACCCCCCAAACTCACACTAACCACCCCAAACACACTCGGGGGAAGGGGGAGAGAGGAAGACGGGGTGGGGAGAGAAGAGGGAGAGGGAGACGGGATGGGGAGAGAAGAGGTGAGGTGGAGGGAGGGGAGAGGGGGAAGAGGAAAGGGGAGAGATTGGGGAGGGAGAGGAGATCAGGGTGGGTGAGAGGGAGGGGGAGGAGAGTGGGGAGTGGGAGGAGAGCGGGGAGGGCAGGAAGGGGGGAGAGGGGGGGAGGGGATGAGGGGAAGGGGAGAGAAGTAGGGGGAAGATAGGGAGAGAGGGAGGGTGGAGAGAGGTGGGGAGGGAGAGGGGAAGAGTGGGGAGTGAGGGGCAGAGGGGTAGCGGGGAGTGGTGCAAGAGAGATGAGAAGGGGGTGGGGGGGAGATGGCGGTGAAGAGGTGTGGTAGAGGGGGAAGAGAGGGGGTGGGAGTGGAGGGAGGGGAGAGGAGAGAGGGTGAAGAGTGGGGAGGGAGAGTTGAAGTAGGAGGGGTAGGGACAGTCCATCTGTTTCCCATTCCCTATCACCCCAATCCTCTTTCTCTATTGCCACACACGTGACGACGCCCTTCGACACAGGCTGCGGTGGTGGGGGGGAGGGGCTGTGGCCGCTGCAAAGGCATATGTAAATGGATCCATTCCGATTGGACATCTGTGAGCAATGTGCATTGTGACATCACAAAACGGAATCTTTACTAACATTCTATGGCTGAGCTGTTTTTTAAAACATTTTGAAATGTTTGGTTTGGAGGGGGGAGAGGTATTTATTTTAAAAAGCGTACATAAACACGACCAAATTTAATCAGGATCGTCTATTCGTAAAGATAAACGTAACCTCTTTAGAAACGGTAAAAAATGTGGCGTTTCCGCACGCCGCGTGGGCGCGGGGCGGTATCAAAGGCCGCGCGGCACAAGTCAAGCAGACCGTCGGACGTACAGACGGACGACAGCCAGAGAGTTTTATATAATAAGATAGATGTCGTTTATGATGTTTTTAATATGCGATGCATTCTTATGTAGTGTTCCCCTTGTCTGGACCTTGAGTCCGAAATAAAGTCTATTATTATTATTATTATTAGTATTCGCACGATGGCGGATAACACTAAAGTTGGTGGTATTGTAGATAGTCAACATGGTCGTCAAAATAGCAGCAGGATCTTGATGGGTCGGGCAGATGGGCTGAGGATTGGTTAATGGGACGTAATACAGGGAAATGTGAGGTGTAGCAATTTGGAAAGTCTAACATGGGCAGGACCTACCCAGTGGTTAATGAACAACACAATGTATTAACATCCGAGGAATACGAGGGGCAACATTTTCAATCAGAGGGTGGTGGGAGCATGGAACGAGCTGCCAACATACAATCCATGCAGGTTCCATTCGATGTGGTTGCTCCATACACCATCAAACCTTTCTTATCTGTGTTTAAGAAGGAACTGCAGATGCTGGAAAATCGAAGGTAGACAAAAATGCTGGAGAAACTCAGCGGGTGCAGCAGCATCTATGGAGCGAAGGAAATAGGCAACGTTTCGGGCCGAAACCCTTCTTCAGACTGATAGGGGGTGGGAGAAGAAAGGAAAAAAGGACAAAGGCGGAGGAGGAGCCCGAGGGCTGGGGGAGGGGAGGAGACAACCAGATGGCTGATGAAGGGGAGGGGACAACAAGGGCTAGCAGAGTTGGGAGAATTCAATGTTCATGCCCCCAAGATGTAGACTGCCCAAGCGGAATATGAGGTGCATTCCCTCCCAATTTACGGTGTTGCTCGGTGTTACCGAGTGAGACCAAGCGGAGGCTTGGCGATCGTTTCGCCGAACACCTCCGGTCGGTCCGCAATAACCAACTGAACTCCCGGTGGCTCAGCACTTCAACTCCCCCTCCCATTCCGTATCTGACCTCTCTGTCCTGGGTCTCCTCCATGGCCACAGCGAGCAACACCGTAAATTGGAGGAAATGCACCTCATATTCCGCTTGGGCAGTCTACATCCTGGGGGCTTGAACATTGAATTCTCCCAACTCTGCTAGCCCTTGCTGTCCCCTCCCCTTCATCAGCCATCTGGTTGTCTCCTCCCCTCCCCCAGCCCTCGGGCTCCTCCTCCGCCTTTGTCCTTTTTCCTTTCTTCTCCCCACCCCCTATCAGTCTGAAGAAGGGTTTCGGCCCGAAACGTTGCCTATTTCCTTCGCTCCATAGATGCTGCTGCACCCGCTGAGTTTCTCCAGCATTTTTGTGTACCTTCTTATCAGTATAGTGTTTGTAATGGCAGAGGCGGACCACTGGGTGGGAGTGTCGGCCACACATTGGGACTGCATGTAATTACAGGGGCGCACCACTGGGTGGGAGTGTCGGCCACACATTGGGACCGCCTGTAATTACAGAGGAGGACCACTGGGTGGGAGTGTCGGCCACACATTGGGACTGCCTGTAATTACAGAGGCGGACCACTGGGTGGGAGTGTCGGCCATACATTGTGATGATGGCCCAAGCAGAAATGCACTATTAATGACCAGTCCTTGCTAATCAGTTGCCCCTGTTTCGCGCATATCCCTCCCTGGGTAATTTAAAGCGGAGGTCGACAGGTTCCTGATTACTCTGGGTGTCAACGTTTACGGGGGATTAGGCAGGAAAATGGGGTTAAGAGGGTAAGATGGATGAGCGGAGTAGATTTGATGGACCGAATGGCCTAATTCTGCCCCTATGACATGAATTTATGAAATAGACAATAGACAATAGTTGCAGGAGTAGCCATTCGGCCCTTCCATTCAGCACTGCCATTCAATGTGATTATGGCTGATCATCCCCAATCAGTACCCCGTTCCGGCCTTCTCCCCATATCCCCTGACTCCGCTATCTTTAAGAGCCCTATCTAGCTCTCTCTTGAAAGTATCCAGAGAACCGGCCTCCACCGCCCTCTGAGGCAGAGAATTCCACAGACTCACAACTCTCTGTGAGAAAAAGTGTTTTCTCATTTCCGTTCTAAATGGCTTACCCCTTATTCGCAAACTGTAGCCCTGGTTCTGGACTCCCCCAACATCGGTAACATCTTTCCTGCCTGTAGCGTGTCCAAACCCTTAACAATCTTATATGTTTTAATAAGATCCCCTCTCATCCTTCTAAACTCCAGAGTATACAAGCCCAGCCGCTCCATTCTCTCAGCATATGACTGTTCAGCCATCCCGGGAATTAGCCTTGTGAACCTACGCTGCACTCCCTCAATAGCAAGAATGTCCTTCCTCACATTAGGGGACCAAACTGCACACAATGAATCCTTTCCAATCCATTTTTCTGTCCAATATGTCGTTTTAAATTTATTTTTAGTTTCTTTAACTTTTGTTAACTAGGGAAGAGAAAGCAAGAGAATGGGGTTGAGAGGGAAAGATAGGTCAGACAAGATTGAGCGGCAGAGTAGAGTCGCTGGGCCGAATTGCCCAATAGTACTACATACTTATGGACCTGTGCTTAACCTCTTACCCTTGCAGCGGCGGCGGCAGTGCAGGAGGTGAGGGGTGGTGGTGGGGCGGGCGATTGAGGCCGGACGGCGAGACCCACGTGGAGGACGGGGGGTGGGGGGGGGGGGGTCCTCTTATCTCCTGGAGCCGGGGAGCGTCCTTCCTTCCCAAAACTAATCTAAACTGTTCTGAATTGCATTGAACTAAACTAAACTGTTCTGAACTAAACTAAACTAAACTAAATATACCGACCTGACCTCAAGCCAGGTCAACCCAACCTAACCCAACTCAACACAACTCGACCCAACTCAACCCAACCCAACTCAACTCAACCCAACCCAACTCAACCCAACTCGACCCAACCCAACCCAACTCAACGCAACTCGACCCAACTCAACCCAACCCAACCCAACCCAACTCAACCCAACTAGACCCAACACACCCCAACCCAACCCAACCCAACCCAAACCAACTCAACCCAACTCGAACAATTCAACCCAACCCAACCCAACTCAACCCAACCCAACCCAACCCAAGCCACCCAGCGTCTATCTTTAACTTCTTTCGTTTTCTGTACCTCTGCTCATTTCTTTCATCAATGTTTGACGGCTACAATTTTTCACTTCTGTACGTACGTCCTCTGTCTGGCCTCTCGGCAACGTTTCAGAGAAAAAAAAATCAAGTCTGCCCAACTTCTTCCTGCAGCTGATATCCCCTAGTCCATGCGCCTTATGGTAAACCTCCTCTGCATTCTGTCCAGTCTCCACCTCTTTCCTGTAATGGGGCAAACAGAACTGCGCGCAATAATCATACGTCTCGAGGAAACGGTGCTTTATTTTCCACATGTACTTACAATGATGTACTAACAATGTACGGAACAATGATTTTTTTTACTTTGCAGCGGCATGCAGGTTTGGACCATCGGCAGTAGTGGACCATCGACAATGTAATACACAAACCCAAAATTAGATACATTAAAAAAAAACTATATAGTGCAAAGAAACCTTGAAGGCGCTGACTCTCTTCACCACTGACACGTTGACGAATAAGTTTGTGGATGCTCCGCCTTCCTCTTCTAAAGTCAACAATCACTTCCTTGGTTTGAGCTTCGGACAATCTTGAATCAGAGTATGCTGGACATTTTCTTGCACGAAACGTTATTCCCTTTATCCTGTATTTCTGTACTGTGGGGCGGTTTGATTGTAATGGTTTATAGTATTTCCGCTGACGGGATAGCACGGAACAAAAAGCTTTTCGCTCAACCTCGGTACACGTGACAATAACTAGACGAAACTAAACGAAACCAAACTAAAGTAAAATAAAACAAAGTAAATTAAATTAAACTAAACTTAACTGAACGGAACTGAACTGCTCAACCCCTCAACTCAATCCAAATTAACTTAACCCAACTCAACTCAAACCAACTCAACTCAACCGAACTCAACTCAACCCAACCCAACTCAACCCCTCAACTCAACTCAACCCCTCAACTCAACTCAACCCCTCAACTCAATTCAACTCAACTCAACCCAACTCAATTCAACCCAACTCAACTCAACCGAACTCACCCCAACTCTTCTCAAACCAACCCAACTCAACCCAACTCAACTCAACCCCTCAACTCAACTCAACCCCTCAACTGAACTCAACCCCTCAACTCAACTCAACCCAACTCAACTCAACCCAACTCAACCCTACTCAACCCATCCCAACTCAACTCAACACAACTCAACCCCTCAACATAACCCAACTCAACCCAACTCAACCCAATTCAAACCAACTCATCTCAATTCAATTCAACCTAACTCAACTCAAATCAACTCAACTCAACTAAACACACTTAGCAACCTGACGGAACGGGTACGTTATCATTGTCTTCAGCTCAGCTCTGAATTTACTCTGGGTCACTGTATAAATAAATGTGTTGGTGCAGCAACTGAGAAGCAGAAGCATATTTCCCGCTTCTGAAAGGACAAACAGCGGGTCGTTGTATCCGGAATAACTATAAGTTTTACTGATGCGAAAGTACAAATAGTGTACTATGTACGTCATCCACAGCAAGATGACGTTGCCGGAAATGCTGAATAGTAAAATGATCGACTTCCTGCGGTTCTCCATCTCGGGGTCAGGACCTTTCCCGGGGAGAGAGTTATCTCGCAAGGACTTCCGGACTCTGCCGGCGGCGACGATGTGTTTGACGGTCAGAACATTCAGCAACAATATGAGCACGAACGGGAGCAGGGGTGTGGTGACATGGTTAAAGTATGAGTAAGCTCGCCACCACGGCGAGGTATAAAAGCTTGGGATTAATCGGCAATACCAAGGGAGGTTGTCCGCGATGTACAGCGGGTTGTAAAGGAACAAAAAGGCGAAATTCTTAAAAAAGCTCAAAGTTGCAATGGTGGCGACGACGTACGCTGCCGTTTTTTTGGTGCAATACTTGCCTTTAAAGTTGCGACAACAAATGGCCACGAAGCGATCGAAGGTGAAGGCGACGGTGAGCCAGACGGAGGAGTCTCTGCACGCATAAGCGACTGGCGTCTTGATGCGACAGACCCAGGTGAGCGACAGGTAACTCCCGGGAAAGTAAATGCCGGCGATGCGTTGTAGAATGACGGCGGTGAAGAGAACAGTCAGATCCGACGCCGACATGGCAACCAGGTAGAGAGTGATACACCTGGATAGACCGCACCTCCCCCGCGACAGGATCGCCATGGCCACAATGTTAACTGTTGGAAAATGTACAATTGTTAACCACTGTTACAGTGACACCACGCGTACACTGGTGGAACAGCACCTCAGATCCCGCTTGGGTCGATTTCATGTGTAGATACATAAATGCAGATGCAATATATCATTCGCAACAACCAACCTGATATCCCGGTGGCTCAGCACTTCAACTCCCCCTCCCATTCCCAATCCCAATCCCACCTTTCTGACCTGGGCCTCCTCCATGGCCAGAGTGAGTCCCGTCGCAAATTGGAGGAGCAGCACCTCATATTTCGCTTGGGTAGTTTACACCCCAGCGGTATGAACATTGACTTCTCAAATTTCAGGTAGTCCTTGCTTTCTCCCTCCTTCCCCTCCCCTTCCCAGCTCTCCCACAGCCTACTCTCTCCGCCTCTTCCTTTCATCTTCTCGCCCCCCCACCACCACATCAATCCGAAGAAGGGTCTCGACCCGAAACGTCACCTATTCCTTCGCTCCTTAGATGCTGCCTCACCCGCTGAGTTTCTCCAGCATTTTTGTCGTTCAGCAGATGCTGGTTCACAGCGAAGATGGACACAGAGCGCTGGGGGTCACTGTCGGGTCGGGCAGGAAAGAGGATGGGCGACGTTTCGGGTCGGGACCATTCTTCACCACGAAAGTAGAGGGGAGGGAACTGGAGGGAGGTAAAGGACAGAACAGGGCACCTGCAGGAGATGACCAAGGAAGGGTGGAGTCCACAATGGTCCATTGCTGGCTTGGGAAGAGGCGATAAGGAAGGGATAGAAGGATGCGAAGAGTGGAAGTGGAAGGACAACTATGGTGCGGAGGGCTGGGGGTGGGGGTGGGGGGGAGGGGTAAGCGGGAATCCAGGGGTGGGGGGAATCCAGGGGGGGGGGGGAGGGGTAAGCGGGAATCCAGGGGTTACTTGAAATAAGGAAAACCATGCTGTATAAAAATGTAATTCTCTAATATTAAGTAACAACTAACACCTTCATACATTCACAAATATTATTGCTCAGACAATGACCATAGGACAAGCTATCTACACAGATAGATTTGAGAGAACATAGAACCAGTCGTTCTGAAGAAGGGTCTCGACCCGAAGCGTCACACATTCCTCCTCTCTCCAGAGATGCTGCCTGTCCCGCTGAGTTACTCCAGCATTATGTGTCTACCGTCGAACTAGTCGACCTACTGGTTGCACTGTTCGCATATCTTCTCCAGCCAACAATGGTCCATTGTGGGCTCTACCCATTTGAGGTGAACTGGTGTCCCTTCCCCCTCTATCATTCAAAGTTAAAAGGGTTCCGATTCTAAACGTCAGGTTATATCACTCCAGTCACGGTGCCTGACCCGCTGGGTCACTCCAGTCCAACGACAGAAGCTGGCTTTTCTGCCCACATGTCCATAATTCCAAAGTATACCAATCATATCCCTCCATTCCCAGTATATATAGAACAAAGGGCACAGCACATTACAGCACAGGTAGAAAAAAACATAGAAACATAGAAAATAAATGCAGGAGTGGGCCATTCGGCCCTTCGAGCCAGCACCGCCATTCAATACGATCATGGCTGATCATCCCCAATCAGTACCCCGTTCCTGCTGTCCCCCATATCCTTTGATTCCGTTAGCCCTAGGAGCTAAATCTAACTTCTCTTAAAAACTTCCAGTGAATTGGCCTCCACTGCCCTCCGTGGCAGAGAATCCCACAGATTCACAACTCTTTGGGTGAGCATTTTTTTTCCTCACCTCAGTCCTAAATGGCCACTACCTTATTCTTAAACGGTGACCCCTGGTTCTGGACTCCCCCAACATCGGGAACATTTTTCCAGCATCTAGCAGGTCCAATCCTTTAAGAGTTTTATAAGTTTTTATAAGATACCCTCTCATCCTTGTAAATTCCCGTGATTACAAGCCCAGTCGACCCAGTCTTTCATCATATGTCAGTCCCGCCATCCCGGGAATTAACCTGGTGAACCTTCGCTGCACTCATTCAATAGCAAGAATGTCCTTCCTCAAATGAGGGGACCAAAATTGCACACAATTCTCCAGGTCCGGACTCACCAGGGCCCTGTGCAACTGCAGGAGGACCTCGCTGCTGCTAAACACAAATCCTCTAGGTGGCGCGACAGGTCACCTCATCAACACACAATCCTCGAAATTTTCGCCACCTCCATTGGATTGTCCCAACCTCACCTACCTCCCCCGGCAGCTCGTTCCATACACCCACCACCCTCTGTGTAAAAAAAAGGTGCACCTCAGGTTCTTATTAAATCTTTCTTCTCTCACCTTAGACCGACGTCCTCTGGTTATCGAATCCTCTAATCTGAACAAGAGACTCGCTGCATCTACCCGATCTATTCCCCTCATGAATTTCTACACACATGGTTGTACAAGTTGTGTGCAGTAATTGTGCTCGACTTGTCTAGATTAATGCAAATAAATGTTTTCAGCTGTAACGCGGCATGGTAAAGGGGGATGAAAGCAGGAGAGTTGGTATGTCCCATTTGCGTGATGCTTATAACAAAGTATTTGTTTTTCTCTTTTTTCCTCTTTCTCTTTTTCTTCTTCTTTAGGGTCTATCTCTTAATCCTTTCTTTTTAATTTCTTTTCTACAGGGTCTTTGTTCTTTCTTGTTGTCACGTTTTTACACCTTCACTATTTTCCTTCACTTTCTCTTCTTTCTTAATCTCAACCTTTCCTTTTTATCAGTGTAAAAAATGACGGAGTACATTAATTGTAATAAGATATACGTGATGAGTACTAATGTAATTGGTTGTAATGTAATGTACTTCTAATAAATAAAAATTAAAAAACAAACAAAAAAACACGTCAAATTAATACGATCTGCATGGTATATTTTTGTATGAAATTTTCTACCATTTATCCTACATCTTTGAATTGAGGACGGCTTGATTGTAATAGATACATAGATACATAGAAAATAGGTGCAGGAGTAGGCCATTCGGCCCTTCGAGCCTGCACCGCCATTCAATATGATCATGGCTGATCATCCAACTCAGTATCCTGTACCTGCCTTCTCTCCACACCCCCTGATCCCTTTAGCCACAAGGGCCACATCTAACTCCCTCTTAAATATAGCCAATGAACTGGCCTCAACTACCCTCTGTGGCAGAGAGTTCCAGAGATTCACCACTCTCTGTGTGAAAAGGTTTTTCCTCATCTCGGTCTTAAAGGATTTCCCCCTTATCCTTAAGCTGTGACCCCTTGTCCTGGACTTCCCCAACATCGGGAACAATCTTCCTGCATCTAGCCTGTCCAACCCCATAAGAATTTTGTACGTTTCTATAAGATCCCCTCTCAATCTCCTAAATTCTAGCGAGTTAATTAATCAAGTATGTTGTTTTTATTTTGAGTGGATAGCATGCAGGCAAAAAGCTCCCCCCTGTATCTATGTGCACAGGACAATAACAACAAACTAAATTAAACTACAGAAAATGTAAATGAATCGCAACATACCATGTGCAGTTCGACACAAGTCGTGTTCATTTAAATTAACCGACATGGGTAAACTACATTGTAGGACACCGACAGTCCTTTCAGTTAAGGCAGAGATTCGCTTGCACCTCCTCCAACCTCATCTACTGTATCCGTTGTTGAAGGTCTAGACTCTTTTACATCGGCGAGACCAACACAGACTGGGCGATAGTTTCGCTGAACACCTTCGCTCAGTCCGCCTCAACCAACCGGATCTCCCGGTTGCTAAAGACTTTATTTCTCCTTCCCCTTCCCACACGGACCTTTCTGTCCTCGGCCTCCCCCATTGTCAGAGTGAGGCTGAACGCAAATTTGAGGAACACCATCTCATACTTCGCTTGGGCATCTTACACCTTAGCGGTATGAGTTCTTATTTCTCTCACTTCAGGTAGCCCCGGCATTCCTTCTCCTTCTCTCTCTCTCCCTCTCCCTCTCTCACTCTCTCTCTCTCTCTCTCTCTCTCTCTCTCTCTCTCTCTCTCTCTCTCTCCCTCCCTCCCTCTCTCTCTCTCTCTCTCTCTCTCTCTCTCTCTCTCTCCCTCCCTCCCTCCCTCTCTCTCTCTCTCTCTCTCTCTCTCTCTCTCTCTCTCTCTCTCTCCCTCTCTCCCTCTTTCTCTCAATCTCTCTCTCTCTCTCTCTCTCTCTCTCTCTCTCTCTCTCTCCCTCTCTCTCTCTCTCTCTCTCTCTCTCTATCTCTCTCCCCCCCCCTCTCTCTTCTCTCTCTCTCTCTCTCTCTCTCTCTCTCTCTCTCTCTCCCAAGCCGCAATTGTATTTCGTTTTCACCCAACCAACATCTACCGATGGCCAGTTTCCTTTCTCACCATAACATTTGTCTGCAAAGATATCTTTCATTCGTTGTTCTTTATCTCTCCACATCACCGTCTATATCTCACGTTTCCCTTATCCCTGACTCGACTGAAGAAGGGTCTCGACCCGAAACGTCACCCATTCCTTCTCTCCAGAGATGCTGCCTGCCCCTGCTGAGTTACTCCAGCTTTTTGAGTCTATCTTACGTTACCTGGCGGCGGACGGTAGATCCGCAACCCCGTCCCCACAAAACCTCGGCGTCCTTTTGAGTAACTGCGCCCAGAACTGCACAGAGATGTCACGATCTACACAGAAATATTACTGTGACATGAAACTCCAGCCAGAAGGCGGCGTGACACGTTACCTGGGACACCGAGCGCGGCCAACACTGGGTAGTATATCGCGTACACAGCTCCTTTCGGCGGTTCGTGCATGTTGCTCCGGAGAAGGCGAGAGCACCTCTGTCTTGAAGCCTGATCGATGGAGGAGCTATTATATCCGTCAAGGAACCCTCCCGGGAAAAGAAGGCGGGGCAGCAGCTCAATTAGCGGCGCCGTTTGCATTTACATTCCGGGCGAAAGTCATTTGCAGAGCAATTTCATTAAGTTGTCAGACGTCATGCCCAATATTTAACACATGGTGAAAGAATATGTATGTTGTGAAATAATCATTAAACATTATGTCAATGTGAGTAAGAAAATTAATATATTTTAAATGGTATGATGCCGCTGATTGTAAGATGGCATATAATTATCTGTCGAATTGCTTGCTATGTGTTACGTCGATGTATGTAAAGAAATAAAGATTGTAAATTATTGTTACAGGGATGTCACTGAATATTAGAATTGTTTTTAAATATGTAAAAATAATTGTTACGTTTTATGACAATGAACATAATAAATAATTGTAACACTTTATGTCACTAAATAAATGACAGAAGATAGTTATGGGTAAGATTAAATGTCAAATTTAATGTCAATGAATTTTGAGTAGCAGTTGTTATGTTCGCGCCCATCCACCGGAAGCAGATTGAAGCTGAGGTGCGCGTCGTTGATGGGTTTCCGGAGAGAGTATCTGGGGTGGGCGTTACGCGTCCGCTGAGATAGACCCCGCAAGTGCTGGCAGGACCCAGCGAGGTGGGCAGCATCTGTGGAGGAAATGGACAGATATTGGCGTTCACACCGGCAAAGTCCGCAAATTGGGATGTCTAGCAAGTATTTAGTTTTGTTCACAAGTTCACGTAACTAAGTTCACAAGTTATAGGAGAGGAATTGGACCCTTCGGCCCATCGAGTACTCCGCATTCAATAATGGCTGATCTATCTCTGCCTCCGAATTCCATTTCCATGTCACATCCCCATAACCCCTGACACATTTTAATGAATAATTTGTCTATCTCTGCCTTTGAAAAATACAGTGGCCATCTGTGATATTATTCCACAAATAACCTGCCCTCTGAAAAAGTTCCTCCTTTTTTTTGGCATGTTGGCCTTCATAACAAGAGGAGTTCAGTATAGGAGCAAAGAGGTACTTTTGCAGTATACAGGGCCCTAGTGGGACCACACCTGGAATATTGTGTGCAGTTTTGGTCCCCTACTTTGCGGAAAGACATTCTTGCTATTGAGGGAGTGAAGCGCAGGTTTTACAAGATAAATTCCCGGGTAGGCCGGACTCTCATATACTGAGAGAATGGAGCGGCTGTGCTTGTGTACACACTGGAATTTTGAAGGATGAGAGGCGATCTTATTGAAACGTATATGATTATTAAGGGTTTGGACACGCTAAAGGCAGGAAACATGTTCCCGATGTTGGGGGAGTCCGGAACCAGGGGCCACACACAGTTTAAGAATAAGGAGTAAGCCATTTAGAATGGAGATGAGGAAACACTTTTTCACCCAGAGAGTTGTGAGTCTGTGGAATTCTCTGCCTCAGAGGGCGGTGGAGGCCGGTTCTCTGGATACTTTCAAGAGAGAGCTAGATAGGGCTCTTAAAAATAGCGGAATCAGGGATATGGGGAGAAGGCAGGAACGGGGTACTGACTGTGGATGATCAGCCATGATCACATTGAATGGCCGTGCTGACTCGAAGGGCGGAATGGCCTACTCCTGCACCTATTGTCTGTCTATTGTCTCGTCGCCTTTTTTTCAAAGAGCCCACATTAATTCTGAGGCTATGACTTCAGTTCCTGGTCTCTCCCACCAGCTGATACACAGGCGGCAGCGGAACGGTTAGAAAGTCCGCAAAATAGAATATCGACCAATCAGCTGGCGAATTTGGCTACGCATCAGAACCAAAGATCTTTGGTCAGAACCTTTTTGCCAAACAGTCTTGAACTACTATCTACCTCATCGGTATCCTTGATCAGACTTTGCTGGCTTTACCTTGTGTCAAACGTTATCCCCTTATCATGGCTGTATAAACTGCAAATGGCTCGTTGCAGAAACATAGACAAATAGGTACAGGAGTAGGCTATTCGGCCCTTCAAGCCAGCACCGCCATTCAATATGATCTTAGCTGATCATCTAAAATTAGTCCCCCGTCCCTGCTTTTTCCCTATGTCCCTTGATTTCTTTAACCCTAAGAGATAAATCGAATTGTAATCATGTATTGACTTTCCGCTGACTGGATAGCAGGCAACAAAAGTTTTTCACAGCTCCTCGGTACACGTGACAATAAACTAAACAGAAACTGCCACGCGCCAACTCGCGGACACCTCTTCCTACTTACCCCTGGACTATGACCCCACTGACGAGCATCAGGCCGCCATCTCCAGCACCATCACCGACTTCATCCACCCCCACGCCCTGCCCGACCGAGCCTCCAACCTCATCGTTCCCCAGCCCCGCGCGGCCCGATTTTACCTTCTCCCCAAAATCCACAAACCTGACTGTCCCGGTAGACCCATTGTCTCTGCCTGTTCGTGCCCCACCGAACTTATTTCCACACTACCTCGACTCCATCCTATCCCCCCTGGTTAAATCTCTCCCTACCTATGTTCAAGACATCTCAGACACTCTCCGTCATCTCCGCGCATTCCACTCTCTAGGCCCTCACCCCCTCATCTTCACCATGGACGTCCAGTCATTGTACACCTCCATCCCCCACCAGGATGGTCTCGAAGCCCTCCGGTTTTTCCTCGACCGAAGAAGCAACCTATACCCGGCCACTGACGCCCTCCTCCGCCTAGCGGACCTGGTCCTTACCCTCAATAACTTCTCATTTGACTCCTTCCATTTCCTCCAAATACAAGGCGTAGCTATGGGCACACGCATGGGCCCCAGCTACGCCTGCCTCTTTGTCGGGTACGTAGAACAATCCTTGTTCAATGCGTACCAGGGCCCCATCCCCGACCCCTACCTCCGCTACATCGATGACTGTTTTGGTGCCACCTCCTGCACCCACACACAACTGACTGACTTCATCGACTTCACCACCAACTTCCATCCGGCACTCAAATACACCTGGACCATTTCCGACACTTCCCTACCATTCCTTGACCTCACTATCTCCATCGCAGGTGATAGACTTCTTGTCGACATCCACTACAAACCGACCGACTCCCATGGCCATCTGGACTACACTTCTTCCCACCCTGCTTCCTGTAAGGACTCCATCCCCCACTCCCAATTCCCCCGTCTACGCCGCATCTGCTCCCAGGATGAGGCGTTCCACACCAGGGCATCCGAAATGTCCACATTCTTCAGGGAACGGGGGTTCCCCTCCTCCACCATAGATGAGACTCGCACCAGGGTCTCTGCCATACCCCGCAACACTGCTCTCTCTCCCCATCCCCCCACTCACAACAAGGTCAGAGTCCCCCTAGTCCTCACCTTTCACCCCACCAGCCGTCAAATACAACAAGTGATCCTCCGTCAGTTTCGCCACCTCCAACGTGACCCCAACCACTCGCGACATCTTCCCATCTCCCCCATGTCTGCCTTCCGCAAAAACCGCTCCCCGCGTAACTCCCTTGTCAATTCTTCCCTTCCCTCCCATACCACCCCCTCCCCGGATACTTTCCCTTGCAAACCGCAAGAGATGCAACACTTGTCCCTTCACCTCCCCCCTCGACTCCATTCAAGGACCTAAGCAGTCGTTCCAGGTGCGACTGAGGTTCACCTGCATCTCCTCCAACCTCATCTATTGCATCCGCTGCTCTAGATGCCAGCTGATCTACATCGGTGAGACCAAGCGGAGGCTTGGCGATCGTTTCGCCGAACACCTCCGGTCGGTCCGCAATAACCAACCTGACCTCCCGGTGGCTCAGCACTTCAACTCCCCCTCCCATTCCGTATCTGACCTCTCTGTCCTGGGTCTCCTCCATGGCCACAACGAGCAACACCGGAAATTGGAGGAAATGCACCTCATATTCCGCTTGGGCAGTCTACATCCTGGGGGCTTGAACATTGAATTCTCCCAATTCTGCTAGCCCTTGCTGTCCCCTCCCCTTCATCAGCCCTCTGGTTGTCTCCTCCCCTCCCCCACCCCTCGGGCTCCTCCTCCGCCTTTTTTTCCTTTTTTCCCCTTTCTTCTCCCCACCCCCTATCAGTCTGAAGACGGATTTCGGCCCGAATCGTTGCCTATTTCCTTCGCTCCATAGATGCTGCTGCACCCGCTGAGTTTCTCCAGCATGTTTGTGTACCATATGAAACACTCGTGCGAGTTTAGTTGGTTCTCAGGTTCATGTATGTTCAAAAATTCATAGGTGATCGAAGTTGGCTTTAGCCATTTGGCCATCAAGTCTACCCCGACATTCAATCATGGCTGATCTCTCTCTCTCTCCCTACTCCTGCACCTATTGTCGGTTGTATATTGTCTATTGTCTAAGCGACAAGACAGACGCCATTGTGTGCGAGACGTGTGTTTAGCTCTGGCTGAACAACTCCTAATCTTGCGTGTGGACTCGACAAGAAGATGATTTCAACATGTGAAAATAAAATACCAGAGTAAAAAGATACTGCAGACTAGGGTTAAAGTGTATAAGAAAGAACTGCAGATGCTGGGAAAATCGAAGTGGACAATAAAGCTTGAGATACTCAGCGGGTAAGCCAGCATCTAAGTAGCAATGTTACAACATTTTGAGATTTTAATAATAAAGTCTGCAATTTATCCCATCAGATAAAGGCATAAAAAGAAGTTTAATTTGACACCTAATTCACTTTCATATCTTCAGTATTAAAGAAGTTATAATAATAATAATAATAATGGATTTTATTTACGGGCGCCTTATACCGAGGTCTCAAGGACACCATACAGAGATTTATAGAAAACATATAATCAGAGTTTTAAAAAAATAGGTTATAAAGACCAATACATAAATCAGGGACAGAATTCCTTCCAAAAACACAAAAAAAGAAATCAGAAGCACAATTTGAGGAGAGAGCAGCGGCAATTTAACGCCAGCGTCCACTCTCCCTCCGACCGCCATCTTGAAGACAGACTAACAAATACAATTACAAACAATTTACATACAAAAATCATCCCCCCACAATGATTTCCACTGTGGGGGAAGGCACAATGTCCAGTCCCCAGCCCCAGTTCACCCAGAAAAGTCAGGCCAAATGAAGCCCCCGCTATTGCCTCTACGGAGGCCCGGTGATCCTGGCCGTTCTCGCCGGGTGATGTAGCCCCGGCGTCGGGAGAGTCCTCCAGCAGCTGGGCCATCTGGAACGGCCGCATCCCTCACCAGAGGCCGTAACTACGGCTGGAAACGGCCGATTTCCCGCAGGCGTCCGCAGCACCTGAAGCCGACAAGGCCGCGCCGATTTGGAGCCACCGAGGCTCCCGATGTCGGAGAATCGGCGCCGCCGCCCGCGAATGGTCGCTCCAGTCCCGGAGGTGTTGAGCTCGACGGTCCAGCTCACCGGAGCTCCAGCGCGTCGGTCCAGCGCGGCGACCCAGGCAAGGCATCGCCCGCTCCGCTGCACAGTAGCGCTCCAGCGCCGTGCCGCCACCGAAGCTGAGGGTGCTGTGCGGTTCCCGCCAGGAAACGCCGCTCCACGCCGCTCCACGCCCGCTGGTAGGCCGCGAGGACGGGTCGAATGGGCAGCCGGAGAGAAGGCTGCCTCACCGACCAGGTAGGGACCAGGAAGTGGTTTCCCCTTGATCCCCCCCACATTAAAGGCAGAATAAATAAAAACAAAGACTTAAAGAAAAGTAATAAACTTAGTAAAAAAGTACAATTAACGGACGGCTGCTGTTTGCAGCCGTTCCTCAAGATGGCTCCTCCTCCAGTTATGGCCATTTACATACTCGGAAATTAGCATCTTGTTCCCTATTGCTTTTCCATTGACTTAACACAAAAGCTGTGATCGAGGACAGTTAAAAGCCCATAACGTCTTAAAAATTAAGATAACTGAAAGAAATTTTCAGTTATTATAGATTGAAGCATTCTGAAACAAATATGAAACAATCTTACTTAGAAGACATGAAAGTAAAGCATATAATTAGTTAGTTACCTAATTGTAGCTAATTACAAATGCAATTACTAGATCTAAACATCTATCAATTTCTTAGAATAGATTAACATTTTTAAATAACCGGTGTCCCAAATAACATTCACACAATAATCACAATATAACATAATTTTTAAATCTCATTTTCATGAATTTACAGGCCAAATGGAAGGAATTTAATGTTTAATACCTGTAAATTAATGGGCATTTAAATCATCTTGCGAGTGAGGATTTCTGGAACGCGAACTTTTGGAACGTTCATTTGCGGTAAATTTAACCCCGTATTGGCATGAAAAATACTGCCGTTAGTTCGGGGAATAAAATCACCGTGTCGCATGAAAGATTGTGAATTAAAGGCTTCTCTAGAAGCACTTATATACATTTAAAGAAACCACTTTCGTTTACCTGTCCCGTGTGTGAAATCCGTCCCCGTTCTCGGCGTTGACGCTTCAGGAGCTGATTTAAAATTACTCCAGCGCTGACATTGACGATTTAATAAAAATAAAAAATTCACAAAACGCCGCTAGGAACGATTTGTCAGCCAACGCGTGTACTACAACGAAATATAATTCAGGACAAGGGAGGAGAAACCGCGTTTTAACCCCGCTCCCCCCCTTAAAGGCGCCAAAATCGCGCACCCGGCCAGTGACAGAATTACAGCGCGACTGAAGGTAAGTTTTGTAACATACCTAATCTAAGGAGTGAAGGAATAGGCGACGTTTCGGGACGAGACCCTTGTCTGTTTGGGGTTTATTTTGAATTATGTTGTTATTTTCTTATTTATTGAACTTTTGTTGTTGGTGTGTTATATTATCCATTGGCATCCTTAGCCTTTACAAACCTCCTGTGCTGCTGCAAGTAATAAATCCAGTCTGAAAAAGGATCTCGTCACACAAGGAAGCGTCACACGTTCCTTCTCTCCAGAGATGGTGCCTGTCCCGCTGATTTACTCCAGCATTTTGTGTCAATCTTCGATGATTTAAACCAGCGTCTGCAGTTCCTTCCAACGCAGTGACAATTTCCTTGTTCCATTTAAGTACAGATGACAAGAAGGCAGATGTGACTATTGACTTAGTGCGCAGTTCAGGTCGTCCCGTCACATGATGGATGTGGTGGCTTTGGAAAGGGTGCAGAGGAGGTTTACCACACGATAGACCCAAAAGTACTTAAGGATCAGTCTCACCCCCGGTCACGCCCTCTTCTCCCCTCTCCATCGGACAAGAGGTACAGAAGTGTGAAAACGCACGCACACACACCTCCAAATTCAGGGACAGTTTCTTCCGGCTGTTATTTTCTTATTTATCCTTGTCCTATGGCTGCAGCGGCTCATCGGCAGTCCTGTTTGTTTGTGTTTGTTGTGTTGTTTATTTCGTTTTGGTTAGTCCAGTTTGTGGTTTTTAGTTCGTGTTTTGGGGGGGGGGGGGGGTGGGGGGTTGTAACGGGGTTTGCAGTCTCTCCCTGCGGGGGAATGCGACTTTTGTTGTCGTATTCCCCCTTCTCTGCCTCCGTCTGCGCCGAGGCCTAATGGAGGTGGCGACCTCGAGGCTCCGGAGGCAGAGCCCGTCAGGACTCGCCCTGAGCTCGCTCCCGTGAGGTGGTACGGCTCAGGGCTGGAACAGTGCTCCCGTGAGCGTCCAAGTCGGGGCGGCCCGGCCCGAGGGAGGTTCGGCGCCCAAGTCGGGGCAGCCCGGCCAGAGGGAGAAGCGACGCCCAAGTCGGGGCGGGCCGGCCCGGGGGAGAAGCGACGCCCAAGTCGGCGCGGCACGGCCCGGGGGAGAAGCGACGCCCAAGTCGGGGCGGCCCGGCCCGGGGGAGGTTCGGCGCCAATGTCGGGGCGGCCCAGCCCGAGGCTGAAGACGGCACGGTACTCACGTGAGGGTGGCTGGGACGGTGTTCTGGCGGTGGTGGCCTGAGTCCGGGGTTCGGCCGCGGGCCAGCGGCTGCGTCTGCAGGACTGGTGGGCGGCAGCTTCGACCACCCCGGGCCGCGGTGTTTGAGCCGCGGGAAACATCGCCCGGGGGGTATCGCCTCAGCGCAGAGGGAGAAGAGGAGGGAAGAGACTGCAGACCTAAGACTTTTGCCTCCATCACAGTGAGGAGATGTTGGGTGGACTCACTGTGGTGGATGTTAATATGTGTTTATTGTTGTTTTATGTATAACTGTTGCAATTTCGTTCAGACTTCGTCTGAATGACAATAAAGGTCTATCTAATCTAATGTAAGCAGGCAACTGAACCATCCACCTCATTGGAGAGACTCGGATTATCTTTACTCGGGCTTGATCTTGCACTAAGGTACACAAAAAAATGCTGGAGAAACTCAGCGGGTGCAGCAGCATCTATGGAGCGAAGGAAATAGGTAACGTTTCGAGCCGAACCCTTGATCTTGCACTAATCGTTATTCCCTTTATCCTGTATCTGTACACTGTGGACGGCTCGATTGTAATCTTGCACAGTCTTTCCGCTGACTGGATAGATAACACGCGACAGTAGATTTTCATTCTACCTCGATACACGATACATTAAATTAAACTAAAGAAGATAGTTTGCACAAAAGGACACAAGGTACTGTAGTACTGTGACCCCAAACTGGGCCACGTACCCGAGGAAGTATGTGCAGGCTCTGGAGGGGGCCCAGATGAGGTTTACAAGACTGATTCCAGGAGTGAGTGGGCCCGTACTCGCTGGAATTTAGAAGGTTGAAGGGGGACTTCATTGAACCTACCGAATAGTGAACGGCTTGGACGACAGCGTGGATGTGGAGAGGATGTTTCCACTACTGGGAGGGGTCATGGCCTCAGAATTAAAAGGTGCTCTTTTAGAAAGCAACCTCTTTACTCAGAGGGTAGTTAATCTGTGGACCTCATTGCCAAAGAGGGCTGTGGAGGCCAAGTCAGTGTATATTTTTAAAGGGAAAGACAGATAGATTCTTGATTAGAATGGGTGTCTAGGGTTATGGGGAGAAGGCAGGAAAATGGGATTTCGGAGGGAGAGATCAGCCATGATTGAATAGCGGAATAGACTCGATGGGCCGACTGGCCTAATTCTACTCCTATAACTTGTAAACCAAACTAGACTAATTGCTGGACTTTCCATTTTATGGACTTTCTGACCGTTCCTCGGCCGCCGGTGTGTCAGATAACGCCTGTCCATTCCCTCCACAGATGCTGCTCGGCCCGCTGGGTCCCTCCAGCACTTGGCCGACAAACGCCCACCCGAGACCCTTCTCCAGAAACCCATCAACCCGCGCATTTATCCCGCGACGTTGCAGCTCAGCGTCAATCTGTTTCCGGGTGAATTGGCGCGAACATAACAACTGCTACTTAAAATTCTGTCGTGTTCATTGACATAAAATTAGACAAATAATTTTAGATATAACTATATTCTGCCTTTTTTTTAGTGACTTCCAATTTGACAATTATTGATAAATATACCTTTATCAATTGTCATAAAATGGAACAAATATTTTTACATTTTTTTACATTCTTCCTTATAATCAGTGATATTAGCTGTAACAATTATTTTAAATGTCTATATTCTTATATACGTCGAGGAAGGACATTCTTGCTATTGAGGGCGTGCAGCGTAGGCTCACCAGGTTAATTCCCGGGATGGCGGGACTGACATATGCTGAGAGAATGGAGCGGCTGGGCTTGTATACTCTGGAATTTAGGATGAGAGGTGATCTTATTGAAACATATAAGATTATTAAGGTTTTGGACACGCTAGAGGCAGGAAACATGTCCCAGATGTTGGGGGAGTCCAGGACCAGGGGCCACAGTTTAAGAATAAGGGGTAAGCCATTTAGAGCGGCAACGATGGAACACTTTTTCGCACAGAGGGTTGTGAGTCTGTGGATTATTTGCCTCAGGAGGTCAGTTCTCTGGATACTTTCAAGAGAGAGCTAGATAGGGCTCTTAAAGATAGCGGAGTCAGGGGATATGGGGAGAAGGCAGGAACGGGGTACTGATTGGGGATGATCAGCTAAGATCACATTGAATGGCGGTGCTGGCTCGAAGGGCCGAATGGCCTACTCCCGCACCTATTGTCTATTGTCTATTGGATTTGTATTCCATCTTACAATCACCGACATCATACGATTTTAAATATAGAAACATACAAACACAGACAATAGGTGCAGGAGTAGGCCATTCGGCCCTTCGAGCCAGCACCTCCCTTCAATGTGATCATGATTGATCATCCACAATCAGTACCCCGTTCCAGCTTTCCCCCCATATCCCTTGATCCCGTTTGCCCTAAGAGCTAAATCTAACCCTCTCTTGAAAACATCGAGTGACTTGGCCTCCACTGCCTTCTGTGGCAGAGAACTACACCTATTCACAACTCTCTGCGTGAAAAAGTATTTTCTCTATTCAGTTCTAATTGACCTACCACTTATTCTTAAACTGTAACCGCTGGTTCTGGACTCCCCCAACGTCGGGAACATTTTTCCTGCAATATATATTTATTTGCTTATACACATTGACATAAAGTTTGACGATTATTTAACAACATGTGAGGTTATCCACTTTGGTGGCAAAAACAGGAAAGTAGACTATTATCTAAATGGTGGCCGATTAGGAAAAGCGGAGATGCAACGAAAGGGGAGGTACACCAGTCATTGAAAGTAGGCATGCAGGTGCAGCAGGCAGTGAAGAAAGCGAATGGTATGTTAGCATTCATAGCAAAAGGATTTGAGTATAAGAGCAGGGAGGTTCTACTGCAGTTGTAAAGGGTCTTGGTGAGACCACACCTGGAGTATTGCGTGCAGTTTTGGTCTCCAAATCTGAGGAAAGACATTCTTGCCATAGAGGGAGTACAGAGAAGGTTCACCAGACTGATTCCTGGGATGTCAGAACGTTCATATGAAGAAAGACTGGATAGACTCGGCTTGTACTCGCTAGAATTTAGAAGATTGACGGGGGATCTTATAGAAACTTACACAATTCTTAATGGGTTGGACAGGCTAGATGCAGGAAGATTGTTCCCGATGTTGGGGAAGTCTAGGACAAGGGATCATAGTTTAAGGATAAAGGGGAAATCTTTTAGGACCGAGATGAGAAAAACATTTTTCACATAGAGAGTGGTGAATCTCTGGAACTCTCTGCCACAGAAGGTAGTTGAGGCCAGTTCATTGGCTATATTTAAGAGTGAATTAGATGTGGCCCTTGTGGCTAAAGGGATCAGGCGGTATGGAGAGAAGCCAGGTACAGGATACTGAGTTGGATGATCAGCCATGATCATATAGCTGGCTCGAAGGGCCGAATGGCCTACTCCTGCACCTATTTTCTGTGTTTCTATGTTTCTAACATACATATTCTTACTTGTTGCGTTGAATATTGGTCGTGACCTCTGATACATTTATGTAATTACAGTACACATGTCTCTCGCCCGGTATGTTAACAGTGGGACTGGCGCCGCTAATTATGCTCCCACTCTTTCTCCCCGGAGGGGGTTCCTTGACGGATATAATGGCTCCTCCACCGATCACGCTTCAAGACAGAGGTCCTCTCGGCTTCTCCGGTGGAACATGCACGAACCGCCGAGCGGCGCTGTGTACGCCATCTACTACCCAGTGCTGGCCGCGCTCGGCGTCCCAGGTAAACTGTCACGCCGCCTACTGGCCTGGAGTAACATGTTGCAGTTATCTCTCTGTTGATCGTAACATCCAGTGCGGTTCTGGGCGCCATATTACTGAATGGACCCGGAGTCTTTGTCGGGACGCGGGGTGGGGATGTCGCCGCGCTGCGTGTCCCATGTAACGTGAGATGGACTCCAAAAACTGGAGTAACTCAGCGGGACCGGCAGCATGTCTGGAGAGAAGGGATGGGTGACGTTTCGGGTCGAGACCCTTCTTCAGACTGGTTAGCGGTAAGGGAGACGAGATATATATAGGGACGATGGTGTGGAGAAATAAAGATCAATGAATGAAAGGTAACGACGATGAGGGGAAAAGGCCATCGTTAGCTGTTTAGTGCGTTAAAAACGAGAAGCTGGTGCGACTTGGGTGGGGGAGGGATAGAGAGAGAGGAAATGCCGAGGCCACATGGTTAGAGAAATTACTGACAATACCCGTTTGTTTGTGAGGATGAGTGGTGGGGAGCGAAGGGAGGGGGTTGGGTGGGTGTGCGATGAGATGCATAAGAGTTTTACCAGATTGCCGCCTGGATTATAGACTGTTGTTTACAAGGAGAGGCTGAACAAACGTGAATTGTTTTCTCTGAAACGTCGGATGCAGGGGGGAGACGTGATAGAAATGTGTTAAATGATGAGAGCCGTGGATAAGATAGTCAGACCCAAGGGTCAATAATCAAGAGAGTTTTATTGTCGTGTGTCCCAGATAGGACAATGACATTCTTGTTTGCTTGCTGCAGCACAACTGAATATGTACATAATACAGAACAGGAGATAAAAGTTTAGTGTGTCTATATACCATAGACCATATATGTACACAATAAATAAACAGTTAAAGTGCAATAGGCTGTTATAGTTCAGAGTTTGTTTGATGTCGTGTTTAGTAGCCTGATGGCTGTGGGAAAGAAGCTGTTCCTGAATCTGGATGTTCCAGATTTCAAGCTCCTGTACCTTCTACCCGATGGCAACGGAGAGATGAGTGTGTGGCCAGGATGGTGTAGATCTGTGATGATGCTGGCAGCCTTTTTGAGGCAGCTACTGCGATAGATCCCTTCGATGGTGGGGAGGTCGGAGCCGATGATGGACACAACTTTTGTGGTCATCATTTTTCCCAACGTGGAAATGTCAAGGACTAGAGGGCATAGATTTAAGGTGAGAGGGGAAATGATTAGAGGAGATGTGCGGGGCGAGTTTTTTTACACAGACGGTGGGGGTTGCCTGGACCGTTCTGGTGGTGGTGGAGGCAGATTTGATTATAGGGTTTTAGAGGTTTTTTTGGCTAGACACATGGATTTGTAAGGATTGGAGGGATTCGGATTATTTGCAGTTAGATAAGAGTTGTTGTTGGCATCATGTTCGGCACAGACCTTGTGGGCAAAGGGTTCAGTTTGTGTAATAATAATAATAATAATAATTAAAAAAATATATATATATATATTAATAATAATAATAATAATAATAATAATAATAATAATAATAATAATAAAATACACGTTATTGTCATTGTAAATACATACAACTAAATCTCAGACGCACAGCCCGAGCGGAGCTCCAACGTATCAGATAAATAATAAGGAAATTGGAAACAACAAAAACGGCATGAAAAACGTCGTCGTCAGAATATGCAATATTTCACAGTATAGTGTTGTGGCAGTACAAAATATTGGCTATGGGGACTGTGTGTTCAGTGCAGATTTCAGAGTGGTTCTACTTCTTCTCCTCCTCCTCCTTCTTCTTCTTCTTCTTCTTGGTTTCCTGGTCCTCCAAATATATTCCAAATGGAATTTAAACTGGAGGTAGAGGAGGGTGGACTTAAGCAAAAAAGGGTTTTGGGGAAAAAAGAGCTACCTTACATTTAGTTGCGTCTGGTTGAGTAACTATTGTAGGGCGAAGACTATTCCACGCTTTAGTTGTGCGGGGGAAGAATGAATTGATGTACACAACTGTCTTGGTAGCTGGTATCTCAAATTGGATCGAACGCCCTCGTCTGCTCCTAATAGTAGGTTTGGTGTAGGTTTGGTAATCTATGTCGAGCTGACCATTTGACATTTTGTGAAAGCTGGTGATGGCCTTGGGGTAGAAACTGTTTGTTAAACTCGTGGCGTGTGATTTGATGGTCCTTCAACGCTTTCCTGTGGGCAGAAGGACAAACAAGTGATGTGCTGGATGAGATGAATCCTTTAGTATGTGTGATGCCTTCCGCAGACAACGAGGGCTATAGATCTCTTCCAGGGCAGTGCAGTGCTGTCTGTGTTCTATAGATAGGCAGTGAAGACGCAAGGATCAAGTTCAGGCGGAGAGTTTAGCTTAACATGCCACCATGTTCTACACGGATATTGCGATACGAAGGGCCTGCCTGTTCCTGTGGCTGTGTTCTATATTCTCTCCGATCTATTCGCAGGTGATAGCTTGCTCCACGGTAATTTTTGCGAGAAAATATATTTTGAAGGGGTAATTCAAATTTGCAAATTCTATCAATAGCCTTGATATATTCGATAGTAATCAGCTGAACTCAATAACCCGTCTGTGCAAGCGTTATCACAAGACAATTATTTTAAGTCGATCTCCGTTCAGAAATTAAAACGGAATTCTACGATGTTTTTCGCAACACGGTGGATTTCTTAAATTGGGAATTGAAATAAGGCCGCAGTTTCAAAATAGCATTTCTCTCGTTTATGTTAATACCACTATTGATTTAAAGATGGAGACCACATCCTGTTAATCCAAGCACACATAGGCATGTCAACCAGAAGTTACCAACCTGGAAATTACTTCATTCCGCACGGGACGTCATTGGCACTTGCTAACCCGATTTTCTTCAAGACAGCAAGGGAATTGGAATGCGCTACCAGCCAGCATCAGAGATCTCAAAACATTAGCACATACAAAGATGCACTCCAAAGGCATCTCCATCTCGGCTAGCACGCCCGCTTCCATTATAGTGCTGAGTAATGCTCTACCTAGAGATTTTCAGCCTATTACATCCAGATCTAGATCCAGATTAATGTTGAGGACGTAATTCGTATCCGGGAGTATCGTATCTCGGGATGGCTGCAGGATAATCCCAAGGTGGAGGGTTATTTGCCGGAAGTTGATGTGCATGTTTACACACACGACTTAGGCAGAATAAAGTACGAGGTTGTGCACAGTGAGGGTAGGGCGATAGGTGACAGGATAGAAAAGGAGGATTTCACGGGTAGTAATCTCCGCATTACTCCACGTGTCTCGTGTTGGATAAATATTGGAATAGGAAGATAGGACAGGAGAAACTGGGGTGGTTTCCGGTCGGGACCCATCTTCGGATTGCATATGGGGGTGGGGGATGGGGAACGGGAAGAGAGGAGATGCAGGACATACACTGGGAGGTGGAGACAGGTGAGGGAGGGCGGGTGTCAATAGGCAGATGGTTGGACAAAGGCGAGAGATGATAAGGCAACGGTGTGAGACAATGGACGGAAATGGTGAGAGTTCTGGATCTGCATCTAGTAAGGTGAAAATCTCTAGGCAGAGCAGCACTCAGCTCTGGACAATTTCGTACTGGACTATTCTTACATTTTAATCAAGCCAATTACCCTACAAACCTGTACGTTTTTAGAGTGTGGGAGGACACCGAAGATCTCGGAGAAAACACACACAGATCACGGGGAGAAATTAAAAACTTCGTATAGACAGCCCCCTTAGTCGGGATCGAACATGGGTCTCTGGCGCTGCATTTTGCTGTAAGGCAGTAACTCTACCGCTGCGCCACCATGACTCCCTGTGAAGCTAGAGGAAGGAATGCGGAGGAAGAATTGAAGAAGGGGAGGCACAATGGCGCGATGGTAGAGTTGCTGGCTTACAGCGCAGGAGAGCCGGGTTCGATCATGACTACGGGTGCTGTCTGTACGGAATCTGACCGTTCTCCCCGTGACCTGCGCGAGTTTTCTCCTAGTGCTCCGGTTTCCTCCCACAGTCCAAAGACGTGCTGGTCTGTAAGCTAATTAGTTTGTGTAAAATTGTGTCTAGGGTATTGTTAGTGTAGGGGTAGATAGCATTAGTGTGCGGGTATCGCTGCTAGGCAAGGACCCGTTCGGCCGATATGCCTGTTTCCGCGCTGTAACTCTGATCTAAACTATAAACTAATCTAAATGTGTTTAAGAAGGAACTGCAGAAGCTGGAAAATCGAAGGTAGACAAAAATGAAGGAGAAACTCAGCGGGTGTGGCAGCATCTATGGAGCGAAGGAAATAGGCAACGTTTCGGGCCTAAACCCTTCTTCAGCCTGAACGTTGCCTTATCTAAATGTATCCGATTCTAGGCGAGACACGGGGGGGGGGGGTGTTGGGGAAGAAGCCTGGGAGAGGGTTGTAATTAGTTAACATTGGAGAATTCCATCTTCATACCAATGGGCTGCAAGGTACCAAAACGGAATATGAAGTGTTCCTCCAGTTTACGTGTGGTCTCACTCCAACAGCGGTGAACGATTCTACATTACCAACTGTTAACATGGTTGGCTAACTGAGCGGGACAGGCATTATCTCTGGAGAACTTCTCCATAGATGCTGCCTGTCCCGCTGAGTTACTCCAGCATTTTGCGTTTATCTTCGGTGAATAACCATCAACTGCACTTCTTTCCTACGCAGTTAACATTGTAGCCATTGTGATCCTGTGGCGGGGGAGGTGCGGTCTATCCAGGTGTATCACGCTCTACCTGGTTGCCATGGCGGCGGCGGATATGACGGTGGTCGTCACCGGCGTCATTCTACAACGCATCGTCGGCATTTATTTTCCCGGAAGTTACCTGTCGCTCACCTGGGTCTGTCGCATCAAGACTCCAGTCGCTTATGCGTGCAGAGACTCCTCCGTCTGGCTCACCGTCGCCTTCACCTTCGATCGCTTCGTGGCCATTTGTTGTCACAATTTTAAACGCAGGTACTGCACCAAAGGAACGGCAGCGCCCGTCGTCGGCGTGATTGTGGCTTTGATCTGTTCCAAAGATGTCCCCTGGTATTTCATTTACGAACCGCTGTACATCGCGGACAACCTCCCTTGGTATTGCCGTATAATTCCAAGCTATTATACCTCGCCGTGGTGGCGAGCTTACTCATACTTGAATCGCGTCACCACACCCTTACTGCCGTTCGCGATTATATTGTTGCTGAATTTTCTGACCGTCAAACACATCGTCGCTGCCGGCAGAGTCCGGAAGTCATTGCGAGATGACGCTCGCCCCGACAAAGGTCCTGACCCCGAGATGGAGAACCGCAGGAAGTCGATCATTTTACTATTCAGCATTTCCGGCAACTTCATCTTGCTGTGGATGACGTACATGGTGCATTATTTGTACTTTCGGATCACTAGAACTTATACTTACTCTGGATACAACGACCCGGTATTTATTCTTGAGGAAGCGGGGAATATGCTTCTGCTGCTTAGTTGCTGCACCAACACATTTATTTATACAGTGACCCAGAGGAAATTCAGAGATCAGCTGAAGACAATGATAACGTACCCGTTCCGTCCGGTTGCTAAGTGTGTTTAGTTGAGTTGAGTTGAGTTGAGTTGGGTTGAGTTGAGTTGGGTTCAGTTGAGTTGAGTTGAGTTGAGTTGGGTTGTGTTAAGTTGAGTTGGGTTGAGTTGAGTAGGGTTGAGTTGAGTCGAGTTGAGTCGAGTTGGGTTGAGTTTAGTTGAGTTGAGTTGGGTTGAGTTGAGTTGAGTTGGGTTGGATTGAGTTGAGTTGGGTTAATTTGGGTTGGGTTAAGTTGAGTTGAATTGAGTTGGGTTGAGTTTTGAGCTGAGTTGGGTTGAGTTGAGTTGAGTTGGGTTGAGCAGGGTTAGGTTGAGTTGAGTTGGGTTGGGTTGGGATGAGTTGAGTTGAGTTGAGTTGAGTTGAGTTGAGTTGAGTTGGGTTGAGTAGAATTGAGTTCAGCCGTTCAATTCAGTTCATCTATGTTCTGTTCAGTTTAGTTAAGTGTAGTTGAGTTTGGTTTAGTTTAGTATAGGTTTGCTTACTTTCGTTTAATTTTCTTTATTTTCCTTTAGTTTGGTTTCGTTTAGTTTAGTCTAGTATATTGTTGTCCCGTGTACCGAGGTACAGTGACAAGCTTTTTGTTGCCTGCTCTCCAGTCAGCGGAAAGACTGCACATGATTACAATCGAGCCGTCTACATTGTACAGATACATGATAAAGGGGATAACATTTAGTGCAAGATAAAGACAGATAGTCCGAAGCTCAATCCAAGGAACTGTTGTTGAGTTTAGAAGAGGAAGGTAGTGCAAAAAGTCGCCTTCAAGATATCTTTTGCACTATATAGTTTTTAAAAATGTACATACTTTTTGCTTTGTGTATTACATTATCGGCAGTCTATTGTGTCTGTAAACTTGTTGTGCTGCTACAAATTAAAAAATAAATGGCTCCGTTTTAGTACATAAGGCGAATAAATCACTGTTGCCTCTTGATGTATGAGTATTGCGCGCGCAGTTCCGGTCGCCCCAATACAGGAAGGATGTGGCGACTTTGGGGAGGGTGCAGAGGATGTTGAACATAAGATGCCTGGACTAGGGGGTATTAGCTCGAGGGAGGGGCTGGTAAGAATTGGATTGCTTTCTCTGGAACATCCGAGGTTGCCGAGAGGCCTGAAATAAGTCATAAAGAGGACGTGCTTACAGAAGTGGAAAATTGAATGAGCGATTAACATTGTTGAAAGAAATGAACGGAGATGCAGAGAACGAAAGAAATTAAAGACACACGCACACAAAATGAACCCTGGTGGGAAAGGAATAAAATTCCAGGTTCAAGATCGTCATAAGTTCATAAGAAATTGGAGTAGAATTAGGCAATTCGACTCATCACGTCTACCCCGCCATTCAATCATGGTCGATCTAGTTCATCATACTAACCCCAACCTTCAACCTTCTCCAACCTTCTCTCCATGACCTCCGACACCTGTACTAGTCAATAAACACGTACTAATCAAGTAGAATGCCATCAGTCACTAAGTTTCAATAGTTCTTAAGTAAACTCTTAGTTTTGATGATTATTTATATCTATTGCAGTTCTGAAGAATTTGTATTGGGGGATCTAATCAACATAGGCCCCACCAACTCACAAGTGAGGCACGAGATATATGTGAGAGGCAACAGGGCTGTTTGGAAGATTGTGCTATCTTTCCCTGGTTGCTATATGCTTCACTCCTGGGAGGCTCTGTGAGGATAGTGTCATAAAGCCTTTGCGCGATACAGTGTGGAAACAGGCCCTTCGGTCCTACTTGCCAACACCGGCCAACATATCCCAGCTACACACGACCCGCATTTGATCCATATACCTCCAATGCATGTCCTATCCATGTACCAGTTTAAATATATCTTAAATGTTGGATAGTCCCTGCCTCAACTTCCTCCTCTAGTATCTTGTTCCATACATCCATAAAACCATACACCCACCAGCCTTGCGTGAAAAAATTACCCCTCAGATTCCTATTAAAACAATTATCCTTCACCTTAAACCCGTCATCAGGTCCTCGATTCACCTGATCTAGGTAACCGTCTCTGTGCGTCTACCCGATTTATTCCTCTCATGATCTTATACAACTCTACAAGATCACCTCTCATCCTTCTGCGCTCCAAGGAATAGAGCCCAGGCCTATTCAACCTCTCCATATAGCTCACATCCAGTATCCTGGCAAGGTCTTCATAAATCTTCTTTGTACCATTTCCAGCGTGACAGCATCTTTCCTATTTCCTGATCTCTGAGCGATTTGCAGCAGTATATAACATGTTGAGAGACTTAGATAGGGTAGACAGTCAGAACATTTTTTTCAACATAATAGAAACAAAAAAATAAACTCCAGTGGGCATAGCTTTAAGTTGATAGCCGGAAGTTTAACAATGTGTTGGTTGTTATTTTACACAGAGGGAGGTGGGTGCCTGGAACTCGTTGCCAGCAGAAGATACGTTCGTGGCGTTGATGAGACTTGTGGATAGGCTCACGGACATGCAAGGAATGGAAGGATATGGATTATGTGAAGATAGATACGAGACGGGCTTGCTTTGACTTTCGGCACCAAGGTTCACAAGTTCGTAAGTTATAGGTGTAGAATTGGGCAATTCGGTCCTTCGAGTCATCCCTGGCATTCAATCATGGCTGACTTCGGCCTCCTAATCCACTCTCCCTGCCTTCGCCCCATATCCCTTGCCACCCGTTCTAACCAAGCATTTGTCTATCTCGGCCGTAAAATTATCCACTGACTTTGCCTCCACTTAGCCTCTGTGGCAATGAGTTCCACAGATTCACCATCCTCTACCGCAAGACGTTTTTCCTCACTTCCTTTTTAAAAGAGCGTCCTTAATTCCGTAGCTGTGACCTCTGGTCCTAGACTCTCCCGCCAGTGGAAACTAACTTTCCACGCCCACTCTATCTATGCCTTTCATTGTCCTGTAATTTTCAATGAGGTCTCCGCTCAACTTTCTAAACTATGGGGAGGAGAGGCCCAGTGCTGTCAAACGCACATCAGATTCTAACCCACTCATTCCTGGGATCATCTGGACCATCTCCAGACCCAGGTTGTGCGCTGATGGGCCTGTTCTCGCGCGGTACTGTTCCAGCTGCCACGTTCTTTGTTTAAGCGGCATAAAGATGTGAGCCGGTGGGGAGGTTTACTGTCGACAGAAAACCACCGTGGTATGATGGACCTAATGCCCGACCTCTTGGTAATAGACATTCAGTGATATCCCTAAATAGCACAGTATATAGAAAATTGAACACGATCACTCGAGACCAGGCCGGTCCGCCCACAATATCTGTGTCGAACATGATGCCGCCAACTTGTCAAATGTAACTTAAAATTAAGTCATATTCTGTGACGTAAAATTGGGCAAAAAAAGGTACATATAACTATATGCTGTCATTTATTTGCTAATCTCAAATTTTACAATTGTGTTTAAATGTAGTTATATTCATTGTCATAAAATGTAACAATATTTTTTACTATTTTTTATTTTATTGATTATATTCAGTGATACTATCTGTAACAATTATTTTAAATGTTTGATATCCTATGCACATTTACATAACGTTTAACGAACAATTCGATATATATTGATATTCCATCTTACAATCACCGACATCATACGATATAAAATATTCGTAATTTCTTATATACATTGACGTAAAATGTAACGCTTATTTCACAGCATGCGTATAATTTCTTGTGTTGAGTTTTGGTCATGACGTCTCTCAGTTTAATGTCATTAATGTACAAACGTGTATCGAGCGGTACGTGAATGCAAACGGCGGGTCCGCGCCGCTAATTACGCATCCCCACCTTCTCCCCACGGGATACCTTGACGGATATAATGGCTCCTCCACCGATCACGCTTCAAGACAGAGGTGCTCTCGGCATCTCCGGCGGAACATGCACGAACCGCCGAGCGGCGCTGTGTACGCGATCTTCTACCCGGTGCTGGCCGCGCTCGGTGTCCCAGGTATCATGTCACGCCGCCTACTGAAAAGGACGCGGAGGCTTTGTAGGGAGGGGGGAAAGGGGTGGGGATTCGGAGGATCTGTTCTGGGCGCCCCATTAGTGAATGGACGCGGAAGATATGCAAAAAGGGTAACGATAATAAAGGAAGCAGGCCATTGCCAGCAGTTCGTTGGGTGCAACAAGACCAGGACTTCAGTGTTTTTGTTTGTGGGTTTTGTCCGGAAGTGACTGGTGAGAACGATCCGGGCCCTGAAAGCTCGCCCAGTTGGGCGGTACGAGTGCTGAAGTCATGTCTTGCGCTTAACTTGGACTAAAGTGAGGGAGAGTTGCGCAAGTCGCCAGCCTCCCTCTCTCGGCCCGGCCCATCTGGACCCACTGGGAAGACATAGACAAGACGGCTGTGTTAGGAATGGGTGTCGTTTCGGATCGGGACCCTTCTTCAGAACGATTAGTTCTATGTTCTCTCAAATCTATCTTGGACACGCTAGAGGCAGGAAACATGTTCCCGGTGTTGGGGGAGTCCAGAAGCAGGGGCCACAGTTTAAGAATAAGGAGTAAGCCATTTAGAACGGAGACGAGGAAACACTTTTTCTCACAGAGAGTGGTGAGTCTGTGGAATTCTCTGCCTCAGAGGGCGGTGGAGGCGGGTTCTCTGGATGCTTTCAAGAGAGAGCTAGATAGGCTCTTAAAATAGCGGAGTCAGGGGACATGGGGAGAAGGCAGGAACGGGGTACTGATTGGGGATGATCAGCCATGATCACACTGAATGGCGGTGCTGGCTCGAATGGCCAAATGGCCTACTCCTGCACCTATTGTCTATTGTCTATCTGTGTTGATAGCTTGTATTATGGCTAATGCCGGAGCAATTTTGTGTGTAAATGTGTGAAGTTGTTAGTTGTTAATTAATAGTATAAAATAGCATTCCCATACAGCATAGTTTATCTAATTTCAAATAACTCGTAGATTCCCGCTCATTCCCTCCCCCCTCCGCACCCTAATAGTCCTTCCCCTTCCACTCTTCGCATCCTTGTTTCCCTTGCTTACTAACTCTTCCCCAGCCATCAATGGACCTTTATGGACCCCACCCTTCCTTGATCATCTCTTGCAGGTGCCTTGTTCTGGCCTTTTCCTCCCTCCAGTTCCCTCCACTCTACTTTGAGGGTGAATAATGCTCCCGATGCGAAACGACAGCCATCCTCTTTCCTGCCCGACCCGATAGTGACCCCCCAGCGCTCTGTGTCCATCTTCGGTGTAAACCATCATCGGCAGTTAAGTTTCTGCAGATGAAACCGGCCCAAGCGGGATCTGAGGTGCTGTTCCACCAGTGTACGCGTGGTGTCACTGTAACAGTGGTTAACGGTTGTACATTTGCCGACAGTTAACATTGTGGCAATGGTGATCCTGTCGAGGGGGAGATGCGGTCTATCCAGGTGTGTGACTATATACCTGGTTGCCATGGCGGCGTCCGATCTGATGGTTCTCATCACCGCAGTGATTCTCCACCGCATCGTCGGTATTTACTTCCCCGGGAGTTTCCTGTCGCTCACCTTGTTCTGCCGCATCAAGACTCCAGTCGCTTATGCATCCAGAGACTCGTCCATCTGGCTTACTGTCGCCTTCACCTTCGATCGCTTCGTGGCCATTTGTTGTCGCAACTTTAAACGCAAGTACTGCACCCAAAAAACGGCAGCGCCCGTCGTCGCTGGTATTGTAGCTATGAGTTGTTTAAAGAATATCGGCTGGTATTTCATTTACGAACCGCTTTACTACGAGGACAACCTCCCTTGGTATTGCCGATTAATTCCAAGCTTTTATTCCTCGCCGTGGTGGAACGCTTTCTCATATTTCGATCGCATCACCACGCCCCTGCTGCCGTTCGCGGTTATATTGTTGCTGAATTTTCTGACTGTCAAACGCATCGTCACCGCCAGCAGAGTCCGGAAGTCATTGCGGGATGACGTTCTCCCCGGGAAAGGTCCTGACCCCGAGATGGAGAACCGCACGAAGTCGATCATTTTGCTATTCAGCATTTCCGGCAACTTCATCTTGATGTGGCTGACGTACATGGTGCACTATTTGTACTTTAGGATCACTAGAACTTTTACCTACTCTGGATACAACGACCCGCTGTTTATTCTCGAAGAAGCGGGTTATATGCTCCTGCTTCTCTGTTGCTGCACCAACACATTTATTTATACAGTGACCCAAAGTAAATTCAGAGATCAGCTGAAGACAATGTTAACGTACCCGTTCCGTCAGGTTGCTAAGTGTGTTGAGTTGAATTGAGTTGAGTTGAGTTATGTTGGGTTCAGTTGAGTTGAGTTGGGTTGAGTTGAGTTGGGGTGAGTTGGGTTGGGCTGAGTTGGGATGCGTTGGGTTGAGTTGAAGTGGGTTGAGTAGGATTGAGTTGAGGTGAGTTGAGTTGGGTTGTGTTGGGTTGAGTTGGTTTCAGTTGAGTTGGGTTGTGTTGGGTTATGTTGAGTTGAGTTGAGTTGAGTTGAGTTGGGTTGAGTTGATTTGTGGTGAGTTGGGTTGGGTTGCGTTGAGTTGAGCTGAAGTGGGTTGTGTTGGGTTGTGTTGAATTGAGTTAAGTTGAGTTGAGTTGGGTTGGGTTAAGTTGGGTTGGGTTGAATTGAGTTGGGTTGAGTTGTGTTGAATTGAGTTGTGTTGGGTTGTTTTAAGTAGAGTTGAATTGGGCTGGGTTGGGTTTAGTTGAGCTCAGTTCCGATCAGTTCACTTCATTTACGTTCAGTTCAGTTAAGTTTAGTTTAGTTCAGATTGGTTTAATTAATTTACTGTTGGTTAACTGAGTTTCATTTAGTTTATTTTATTTAACTTTAGTTTACTTCACATTAATTTCTTTAGTTTAGTTAAGTTTAGTTTGGTTTAGTTTAGTTTAGACTAGTTGATTATTGTCACGTGTTCCTATATACTTACCAAATAAGTTTTTTTTAAAACTCGACTCAGATATCACTAATTTTATATGGGACTATAAATCACATAGAATACAAAAAACTCATCTGAATAAACCTAAAGTATTAGGGGGTTTAGCACTACCTAATTTTATGTATTATTATTGGTCAGTAAATATTAAAAATATGATTCAACTGATGGATAACTCCGCCCAACAAGCGGACTGGATTGTAATGGAGAAAGAGGATTGCTCCTCTAGAAACATTGGAGCGATCCTCCTCTCTCCAATGAAATTGAATAACATAAATTATAATAAGAACCCAATTATCCATAGTACAATCCGAATTTGGAAACAAATAAAACAAAATTTAAAATTAAGAAATTTATCACTTTTATTACCTATAGTCAATAACCCTTCGTTTAATCCTTCTATTATAGATAAAGCTTATACACAATGGGATAGATTAGGAATTAAAACGCTTGGTGACTTGTATGAAACTGGAAAATTACTTTCATTTCAACAATTACAAATAAAATATAAACTCGGAAATAATCAATATTTTAAATATTTTCAAATATGCGACTATTTGAAAAAATATACAAAAGATCATCATAATAACCCAGCAGATGTACTGGACGAGGCAATGCAGATAAAAGCGGAATCAGCAAACTTAATATCATATTTGTATAATATTATCTTAAATGCACAAATACCATCTACGGAGGGTATCAGAAGAGACTGGGAACAAGAGTTAGCTATTAAAATTTCAAAGGAAAGTTGGAATGAATACTTATTAAATGTGCATAAATGCTCGATTAATGTAAGACACACTTTAATACAATTTAAAATTTTACATAGATTATATTATTCGAAAACTAAAATTCATAACATTTTCCCAAATGTATCATCTATTTGTGATAAATGTCAATCCCAAGAAGCTACTATAGCGCACTCATTCGTTTCTTGTACAAAAATTCAAAAATTTTGGAATGAAATTTTTGAAATCTTTACAAAGTTATTTAAAACAAGACTGATACCCAAAGCAGAATGGATTATCTTCAGTATAACGGAAGATGGTCCAGAATTAAATGTGTTTCAAAAGAAACTAATGGACTATGGGTTAATAACTGGAAAAAAGCTAATTCTAAAATTTTGGAAGAAGGCTCCAATACCAACTATAAATATGTGGATTTCAAATATGTTTGAAACATTACACCTAGAAGAGATAAGACTCCTCCTAGCAGGTAAACCAGATCATTTCCACCTGACGTGGTCTGTATTTATAGAATTATTACAAACATAAGGTGCAAAAGTACTTACAAAAAAAAAAAATTGAGGTCAGGTAAGGGGGGATGATAGTTGAAGAGTTGGTATGTCCATTTTGCGTAATGCTCATAAAAATATTTGTTTCCCTCTTTTTCCTCTATCTCTCTTTCTTTTTTTCCTAGGGTCTATTTCTTAACTCTTTTTCTTTTGTTTTTAATTTTGCTCTTATAGGGTCTTTGTCCTTTTTTGTTGTCACATTTCCTACACTTCCACTTTTTCCTTCACTTTCTTCTTTCTTTCAATCTTTTCCTTTTCTAGTGTAAAAAATAAATGGAGTACATTAATTGTAAGAAGATATAAATGACAAGTACTAATGTATGTGGTTGTAATGTAATGTACTTCTAATAAAATACAAATTTAAAAAAAAATTATTGTCACGTGTACCAATGTGCAACGAAAAGCTTTTTTTTGCGTGCTTTCCAGTCGGCGGACAGACAATACATGATGAAAATCAAGGTTTCAAGGTCAAAGTTTCAAGGTCATTTTATTGACACATGTACCAATTGAGGTACAGTTAAATTCGAAATAACATACAGACACACTAAAAATAAAAAGCAACAAGACACACAACTATATAAAAGTGATTACCCACGTTCCTCACTGTGATGGAAGGCAATAAGGTCTAAACTGCTTACTCTTTTATTCTCCCACGGTCGGGGCAGTCGAACCATCCGCAATCGGGGCGATCGAAGCTCCCGCAGCCGGCAGTCGAATCCCCCGGGTCGGAGCGGTCGAAGCCCTCGCGTCGGGCGGTCGAAGCTCCCGCGTCGGGGCGATCGAAGCTCCCGCGTCGGGGCGATCGAAGCTCCCGCGTCGGGGCTGTTGAAGCCGCCCATAATGCAAATATACAGGTTAAAAGGAATCACGTTCAGTGCAAGATAAACATGCACGGAATGGAAGGCTATGGATTAAATGCAGGTAGATACGAGACGGGCTTGGTATGACTTTCGGCACCGATGTTCTCAAGTTCGTAAGTTATAGGTGTAGAATTGGGCAATTCGGTCCTTCGAGTCATCCCTGGCATTCAATCATGGCTGACTTCGGCCTCCTAATCCACTCTCCCATGCCTTCGCCCCATATCCCTTGCCACCCGTTCTAACCAAGCATTTGTCTATCTCGGCCTTAAGATTATCCACTGACTTTGCCTCCACGTTGCCTCTGTGGCAATGAGTTCCACAGATTCACCATCCTCTACCGCAAGACGTTTTTCCTCACTTCCTTTTTAAAAGAGCGTCCTTAATTCCGTAGCTGCGACCTCTGGTCCTAGACTCTCCCACCAGTGGAAACTAACTTTCCACGCCCACTCTATCTATGCCTTTCATTGTCCTGTAATTTTCAATGAGGTCTCCGCTCAACTTTCTAAACTATGGGGAGGAGAGGCCCAATGCTGTCAAACGCACATCATGTGCTAACCCACTCATTCCTGGGATAATTGTTATAAATCTCCTCTGGACCATCTCCAGACCCAGGTTGTGCGCTGATGGGCCTGTTCTCGCGCGGTACTGTTCCAGCTGCCACGTTCTTTGTTTAAGCGGCATAAATATGTGAGCGGGTGGGGGGTTTACTGTCGACATAAAACCACCGTGGTATGGTGGACCTAATGTCCGACTTCTTGGTAATAGACGTTCAGTGATATCCCTAAATAGCACAGTATATAGAAAATTGAACACGGCCACACGAGACCAGGCCGGTCCGCCCACAATATCTGTGTCGAACATGATGCCACCAACATTACAAATGTAACTTAAAATTAAGTCATATTCTGTGACGTAAAATTGGGCAAAAAAAGGTACATATAACTATATGCTGTCATTTATTTGGTAATGTCAAATTTTACAATTGTGTTTAAATGTACTTATATTCATTGTCATAAAATGTAACAATATTTTTTACTATTTTTTATTTTATTGATTATATTCAGTGATACTATCTGTAACAATTATTTTAAATGTTTGATATCCTATGCACATTTACATAACGTTTAACGAACAATTCGATATATATTGATATTCCATCTTACAATCACCGACATCATACGATATAAAATATTCGTAATTTCTTATATACATTGACGTAAAATGTAACGCTTATTTCACAGCATGCGTATAATTTCTTGTGTTGAGTTTTGGTCATGACGTCTCTCAGTTTAATGTCATTAATGTACAAACGTGTATCGAGCGGTACGTGAATGCAAACGGCGGGACCGCGCCGCTAATTACGCATCCCCACCTTCTCCCCACGGGATACCTTGACGGATATAATGGCTCCTCCACCGATCACGCTTCAAGACAGAGGTGCTCTCGGCATCTCCGGCGGAACATGCACGAACCGCCGAGCGGCGCTGTGTACGCGATCTTCTACCCGGTGCTGGCCGCGCTCGGTGTCCCAGGTATCATGTCACGCCGCCTACTGAAAAGGACGCGGAGGCTTTGTAGGGAGGGGGGAAAGGGGTGGGGATTCGGAGGATCTGTTCTGGGCGCCCCATTAGTGAATGGACGCGGAAGATATGCAAAAAGGGTAACGATAATAAAGGAAGCAGGCCATTGCCAGCAGTTCGTTGGGTGCAACAAGACCAGGACTTCAGTGTTTTTGTTTGTGGGTTTTGTCCGGAAGTGACTGGTGAGAACGATCCGGGCCCTGAAAGCTCGCCCAGTTGGGCGGTACGAGTGCTGAAGTCATGTCTTGCGCTTAACTTGGACTAAAGTGAGGGAGAGTTGCGCAAGTCGCCAGCCTCCCTCTCTCGGCCCGGCCCATCTGGACCCACTGGGAAGACATAGACAAGACGGCTGTGTTAGGAATGGGTGTCGTTTCGGATCGGGACCCTTCTTCAGAACGATTAGTTCTATGTTCTCTCAAATCTATCTTGGACACGCTAGAGGCAGGAAACATGTTCCCGGTGTTGGGGGAGTCCAGAAGCAGGGGCCACAGTTTAAGAATAAGGAGTAAGCCATTTAGAACGGAGACGAGGAAACACTTTTTCTCACAGAGAGTGGTGAGTCTGTGGAATTCTCTGCCTCAGAGGGCGGTGGAGGCGGGTTCTCTGGATGCTTTCAAGAGAGAGCTAGATAGGCTCTTAAAATAGCGGAGTCAGGGGACATGGGGAGAAGGCAGGAACGGGGTACTGATTGGGGATGATCAGCCATGATCACACTGAATGGCGGTGCTGGCTCGAATGGCCAAATGGCCTACTCCTGCACCTATTGTCTATTGTCTATCTGTGTTGATAGCTTGTTTTATGGCTATTGCCGGAGCAATTTTGTGTGTAAATGTGTGAAGTTGTTAGTTGTTAATTAATAGTATAAAATAGCATTCCCATACAGCATAGTTTATCTAATTTCAAATAACTCGTAGATTCCCGCTCATTCCCTCCCCCCTCCGCACCCTAATAGTCCTTCCCCTTCCACTCTTCGCATCCTTGTTTCCCTTGCTTACTAACTCTTCCCCAGCCATCAATGGACCTTTATGGACCCCACCCTTCCTTGATCATCTCTTGCAGGTGCCTTGTTCTGGCCTTTTCCTCCCTCCAGTTCCCTCCACTCTACTTTGAGGGTGAATAATGCTCCCGATGCGAAACGACAGCCATCCTCTTTCCTGCCCGACCCGATAGTGACCCCCCAGCGCTCTGTGTCCATCTTCGGTGTAAACCATCATCGGCAGTTAAGTTTCTGCAGATGAAACCGGCCCAAGCGGGATCTGAGGTGCTGTTCCACCAGTGTACGCGTGGTGTCACTGTAACAGTGGTTAACGGTTGTACATTTGCCGACAGTTAACATTGTGGCAATGGTGATCCTGTCGAGGGGGAGATGCGGTCTATCCAGGTGTGTGACTATATACCTGGTTGCCATGGCGGCGTCCGATCTGATGGTTCTCATCACCGCAGTGATTCTCCACCGCATCGTCGGTATTTACTTCCCCGGGAGTTTCCTGTCGCTCACCTTGTTCTGCCGCATCAAGACTCCAGTCGCTTATGCATCCAGAGACTCGTCCATCTGGCTTACTGTCGCCTTCACCTTCGATCGCTTCGTGGCCATTTGTTGTCGCAACTTTAAACGCAAGTACTGCACCCAAAAAACGGCAGCGCCCGTCGTCGCTGGTATTGTAGCTATGAGTTGTTTAAAGAATATCGGCTGGTATTTCATTTACGAACCGCTTTACTACGAGGACAACCTCCCTTGGTATTGCCGATTAATTCCAAGCTTTTATTCCTCGCCGTGGTGGAACGCTTTCTCATATTTCGATCGCATCACCACGCCCCTGCTGCCGTTCGCGGTTATATTGTTGCTGAATTTTCTGACTGTCAAACGCATCGTCACCGCCAGCAGAGTCCGGAAGTCATTGCGGGATGACGTTCTCCCCGGGAAAGGTCCTGACCCCGAGATGGAGAACCGCACGAAGTCGATCATTTTGCTATTCAGCATTTCCGGCAACTTCATCTTGATGTGGCTGACGTACATGGTGCACTATTTGTACTTTCGGATCACTAGAACTTTTACCTACTCTGGATACAACGACCCGCTGTTTATTCTCGAAGAAGCGGGTTATATGCTCCTGCTTCTCTGTTGCTGCACCAACACATTTATTTATACAGTGACCCAAAGTAAATTCAGAGATCAGCTGAAGACAATGTTAACGTACCCGTTCCGTCAGGTTGCTAAGTGTGTTGAGTTGAATTGAGTTGAGTTGAGTTATGTTGGGTTCAGTTGAGTTGAGTTGGGTTGAGTTGAGTTGGGGTGAGTTGGGTTGGGCTGAGTTGGGATGCGTTGGGTTGAGTTGAAGTGGGTTGAGTAGGATTGAGTTGAGGTGAGTTGAGTTGGGTTGTGTTGGGTTGAGTTGGTTTCAGTTGAGTTGGGTTGTGTTGGGTTATGTTGAGTTGAGTTGAGTTGAGTTGAGTTGGGTTGAGTTGATTTGTGGTGAGTTGGGTTGGGTTGCGTTGAGTTGAGCTGAAGTGGGTTGTGTTGGGTTGTGTTGAATTGAGTTAAGTTGAGTTGAGTTGGGTTGGGTTAAGTTGGGTTGGGTTGAATTGAGTTGGGTTGAGTTGTGTTGAATTGAGTTGTGTTGGGTTGTTTTAAGTAGAGTTGAATTGGGCTGGGTTGGGTTTAGTTGAGCTCAGTTCCGATCAGTTCACTTCATTTACGTTCAGTTCAGTTAAGTTTAGTTTAGTTCAGATTGGTTTAATTAATTTACTGTTGGTTAACTGAGTTTCATTTAGTTTATTTTATTTAACTTTAGTTTACTTCACATTAATTTCTTTAGTTTAGTTAAGTTTAGTTTGGTTTAGTTTAGTTTAGACTAGTTGATTATTGTCACGTGTTCCTATATACTTACCAAATAAGTTTTTTTTAAAACTCGACTCAGATATCACTAATTTTATATGGGACTATAAATCACATAGAATACAAAAAACTCATCTGAATAAACCTAAAGTATTAGGGGGTTTAGCACTACCTAATTTTATGTATTATTATTGGTCAGTAAATATTAAAAATATGATTCAACTGATGGATAACTCCGCCCAACAAGCGGACTGGATTGTAATGGAGAAAGAGGATTGCTCCTCTAGAAACATTGGAGCGATCCTCCTCTCTCCAATGAAATTGAATAACATAAATTATAATAAGAACCCAATATCCATAGTACAATCCGAATTTGGAAACAAATAAAACAAAATTTAAAATTAAGAAATTTATCACTTTTATTTCCTATAGTCAATAACCCTTCGTTTAATCCTTCTATTATAGATAAAGCTTATACACAATGGGATAGATTAGGAATTAAAACGCTTGGTGACTTGTATGAAACTGGAAAATTACTTTCATTTCAACAATTACAAATAAAATATAAACTCGGAAATAATCAATATTTTAAATATTTTCAAATATGCGACTATTTGAAAAAATATACAAAAGATCATCATAATAGCCCCGTAGATGTATTGGACGAGGCAATGCAGATAAAAGCGGAATCAGCAAACTTAATATCATATTTGTATAATATTATCTTAAATGTACAAATACCATCTACGGAGGGTATCAGAAGAGACTGGGAACAAGAGTTAGCTATTAAAATTTCAAAGGAAAGTTGGAATGAATACTTATTAAATGTGCATAAATGCTCGATTAATGTAAGACACACTTTAATACAATTTAAAATTTTACATAGATTATATTATTCGAAAACTAAAATTCATAAAATTTTCCCAAATGTATCATCTATTTGTGATAAATGTCAATCCCAAGAAGCTACTATAGCGCACTCATTCGTTTCTTGTACAAAAATTCAAAAATTTTGGAATGAAATTTTTGAAATCTTTACAAAGTTATTTAAAACAAGACTGATACCCAAAGCAGAATGGATTATCTTCAGTATAACGGAAGATGGTCCAGAATTAAATTTGTTTCAAAAGAAACTAATGGACTATGGGTTAATAACTGGAAAAAAGCTAATTCTAAAATTTTGGAAGAAGGCTCCAATACCAACTATAAATATGTGGATTTCAAATATGTTTGAAACATTACACCTAGAAGAGATAAGACTCCTCCTAGCAGGTAAACCAGATCATTTCCACCTGACGTGGTCTGTATTTATAGAATTATTACAAACATAAGGTGCAAAAGTACTTACAAAAAAAAAAAATTGAGGTCAGGTAAGGGGGGATGATAGTTGAAGAGTTGGTATGTCCATTTTGCGTAATGCTCATAAAAATATTTGTTTCTCTCTTTTTCCTCTATCTCTCTTTCTTTTTTTCCTAGGGTCTATTTCTTAACTCTTTTTCTTTTGTTTTTAATTTTGCTCTTATAGGGTCTTTGTCCTTTTTTGTTGTCACATTTCCTACACTTCCACTTTTTCCTTCACTTTCTTCTTTCTTTCAATCTTTTCCTTTTCTAGTGTAAAAAATAAATGGAGTACATTAATTGTAAGAAGATATAAATGACAAGTACTAATGTATGTGGTTGTAATGTAATGTACTTCTAATAAAATACAAATTTAAAAAAAAATTATTGTCACGTGTACCAATGTGCAACGAAAAGCTTTTTTTTGCGTGCTTTCCAGTCGGCGGACAGACAATACATGATGAAAATCAAGGTTTCAAGGTCAAGGTTTCAAGGTCATTTTATTGACACATGTACCAATTGAGGTACAGTTAAATTCGAAATAACATACAGACACACTAAAAATAAAAAGCAACAAGACACACAACTATATAAAAGTGATTACCCACGTTCCTCACTGTGATGGAAGGCAATAAGGTCTAAACTGCTTACTCTTTTATTCTCCCACGGTCGGGGCAGTCGAACCATCCGCAATCGGGGCGATCGAAGCTCCCGCAGCCGGCAGTCGAATCCCCCGGGTCGGAGCGGTCGAAGCCCTCGCGTCGGGCGGTCGAAGCTCCCGCGTCGGGGCGATCGAAGCTCCCGCGTCGGGGCGATCGAAGCTCCCGCGTCGGGGCTGTTGAAGCCGCCCATAATGCAAATATACAGGTTAAAAGGAATCACGTTCAGTGCAAGATAAACATGCACGGAATGGAAGGCTATGGATTAAATGCAGGTAGATACGAGACGGGCTTGGTATGACTTTCGGCACCGATGTTCTCAAGTTCGTAAGTTATAGGTGTAGAATTGGGCAATTCGGTCCTTCGAGTCATCCCTGGCATTCAATCATGGCTGACTTCGGCCTCCTAATCCACTCTCCCATGCCTTCGCCCCATATCCCTTGCCACCCGTTCTAACCAAGCATTTGTCTATCTCGGCCTTAAGATTATCCACTGACTTTGCCTCCACGTTGCCTCTGTGGCAATGAGTTCCACAGATTCACCATCCTCTACCGCAAGACGTTTTTCCTCACTTCCTTTTTAAAAGAGCGTCCTTAATTCCGTAGCTGCGACCTCTGGTCCTAGACTCTCCCACCAGTGGAAACTAACTTTCCACGCCCACTCTATCTATGCCTTTCATTGTCCTGTAATTTTCAATGAGGTCTCCGCTCAACTTTCTAAACTATGGGGAGGAGAGGCCCAATGCTGTCAAACGCACATCATGTGCTAACCCACTCATTCCTGGGATAATTGTTATAAATCTCCTCTGGACCATCTCCAGACCCAGGTTGTGCGCTGATGGGCCTGTTCTCGCGCGGTACTGTTCCAGCTGCCACGTTCTTTGTTTAAGCGGCATAAATATGTGAGCGGGTGGGGGGTTTACTGTCGACATAAAACCACCGTGGTATGGTGGACCTAATGTCCGACTTCTTGGTAATAGACGTTCAGTGATATCCCTAAATAGCACAGTATATAGAAAATTGAACACGGCCACACGAGACCAGGCCGGTCCGCCCACAATATCTGTGTCGAACATGATGCCACCAACATTACAAATGTAACTTAAAATTAAGTCATATTCTGTGACGTAAAATTGGGCAAAAAAAGGTACATATAACTATATGCTGTCATTTATTTGGTAATGTCAAATTTTACAATTGTGTTTAAATGTACTTATATTCATTGTCATAAAATGTAACAATATTTTTTACTATTTTTTATTTTATTGATTATATTCAGTGATACTATCTGTAACAATTATTTTAAATGTTTGATATCCTATGCACATTTACATAACGTTTAACGAACAATTCGATATATATTATATTCCATCTTACAATCACCGACATCATACGATATAAAATATTCGTAATTTCTTATATACATTGACGTAAAATGTAACGCTTATTTCACAGCATGCGTATACTTTCTTGTTGTGTTGAGTTTTGGTCATGACGTCTGTCAGATTAATGTCATTAATGTACAAACGTGTATCGAGCGGTACGTGAATGCAAACGGCGGGGCCGCGCCGCTAATTACGCATCCCCACCTTCTCCCCACGGGATACCTTGACGGATATAATGGCTCCTCCACCGATCACGCTTCAAGACAGAGGTGCTCTCGGCATCTCCGGCGGAACATGCACGAACCGCCGAGCGGCGCTGTGTACGCGATCTTCTACCCGGTGCTGGCCGCGCTCGGTGTCCCAGGTATCATGTCACGCCGCCTGCTGAACAGGACGCTGAGGCTTTGTAGGGAGGGGGGAAAGGGGTGGGGATTCGGAGGATCTGTTCTGGGCGCCCCATTAGTGAATGGACGCGGAAGATATGCAAAAAGGGTAACGATAATAAAGGAAGCAGGCCATTGCCAGCAGTTCGTTGGGTGCAAACGAGAAGCTGGTGCGACTTGGGTGGGAGAGTGATGGTGTTGTCGTTCGGCCTTCGTTGTCGAACAAGACCAGGACTTCAGTGTTTTTGTTTGTGGGTTTTGTCCGGAGGTGACTGGTGAGAAAGTTCAGGGCCCTGAAGGCTCGCCCAGTTGGGCGGTACGAGTGCTGAAGTCATGTCTTGCGCTTAACCTGGATTAAAGTGAGGGAGAGTTGCGCAAGTCGCCAGCCTCCCTCTCTCGGCCCGGCCCACCTGGACCCACTGGGAAGACATAGACAAGACGGCTGTGTTAGGAATGGGTGTCGTTTCGGATCGAGACCCTTCTTCAGAACGACTAGTTCTATGTTCTCTCAAATATATCTTGGACACGCTAGAGGCAGGAAACATGTTCCCGATGTCGGGGGAGTCCTGAACCAGGGGCCACAGTTTAAGAATAAGGAATAAGCCATTTAGAACGGAGACGAGGAAACACTTTTTCTCACAGAGAGTGGTGAGTCTGTGGAATTCTCTGCCTCAGAGGGCGGTGGAGGCGGGTTCTCTGGATGCTTTCAAGAGAGAGCTAGATAGGCTCTTAAAATAGCGGTCAGGGGACATGGGGAGAAGGCAGGAACGGGGTACTGATTGGGGATGATCAGCCATGATCACACTGAATGGCGGTGCTGGCTCGAATGGCCAAATGGCCTACTCCTGCACCTATTGTCTATTGTCTATCTGTGTTGATAGCTTGTATTATGGCTAATGCCGGAGCAATTTTGTGTGTAAATGTGTGAAGTTGTTAGTTGTTAATTAATAGTATAAAATAGCATTACCATACAGCATAGTTTATCTAATTTCAAATAACTGGTCGATTCCCGCTCATCCCCTCCCCCCTCCGCACCCTAATAGTCCTTCCCCTTCCACTCTTCGCATCCTTGTTTCCCTTGCTTAGTAACTCTTCCCCAGCCATCAATGGACCTTTATGGACACTACCCGTCCTTGATCATCTCTTGCAGGTGCCTTGTTCTGGCCTTTTCCTCCCTCCAGTTCCCTCCACTCTACTTTGAGGGTGAATAATGCTCCCGATGCGAAACGACAGCCATCCTCTTTCCTGCCCGACCCGATAGTGACCCCCCAGCGCTCTGTGTCCATCTTCGGTGTAAACCATCATCGGCAGTTAAGTTTCTGCAGATGAAACCGGCCCAAGCGGGATCTGAGGTGCTGTTCCACCAGTGTACGCGTGGTGTCACTGTATCAGTGGTTAACGGTTGTACATTTGCCGACAGTTAACATTGTGGCAATGGTGATCCTGTCGAGGGGGAGATGCGGTCTATCCAGGTGTGTGACTATATACCTGGTTGCCATGGCGGCGTCCGATCTGATGGTTCTCATCACCGCAGTGATTCTCCACCGCATCGTCGGTATTTACTTCCCCGGGAGTTTCCTGTCGCTCACCTTGTTCTGCCGCATCAAGACTCCAGTCGCTTATGCATCCAGAGACTCGTCCATCTGGCTTACTGTCGCCTTCACCTTCGATCGCTTCGTGGCCATTTGTTGTCGCAACTTTAAACGCAAGTACTGCACCCAAAAAACGGCAGCGCCCGTCGTCGCTGGTATTGTAGCTATGAGTTGTTTAAAGAATATCGGCTGGTATTTCATTTACGAACCGCTTTACTACGAGGACAACCTCCCTTGGTATTGCCGATTAATTCCAAGCTTTTATTCCTCGCCGTGGTGGAACGCTTTCTCATATTTCGATCGCATCACCACGCCCCTGCTGCCGTTCGCGGTTATATTGTTGCTGAATTTTCTGACTGTCAAACGCATCGTCACCGCCAGCAGAGTCCGGAAGTCATTCCGGGATGACGCTCTCCCCGGGAAAGGTCCTGACCCCGAGATGGAGAACCGCACGAAGTCGATCATTTTGCTATTCAGCATTTCCGCCAACTTCATCCTGCTGTGGCTGACGTACGTGGTGCACTATTTGTACTTTCGGATCACTAGAACTTTTACCTACTCTGGATACAACGACCCGCTGTTTATTCTCGAAGAAGCGGGTTATATGCTCCTGCTTCTCTGTTGCTGCACCAACACATTTATTTATACAGTTACCCAGAGTAAATTCAGAGATCAGTTGAAGACAATGTTAACGTACCCGTTCCGTCAGGTTGCTAAGTGTGTTGAGTTGAATTGAGTTGAGTTGAGTTATGTTGGTTTCAGTTGAGTTGAGTTGGGTTGAGTTGAGTTGGGGTGAGTTGGGTTGGGCTGAGTTGGGATGCGTTGGGTTGAGTTGAAGTGGGTTGAGTAGGATTGAGTTGAGGTGTGTTGAGTTGGGTTGTGTTTGGTTGAGTTGGATTCAGTTGAGTTGCGTTGTGTTGGGTTACGTTGAGTTGAGTTGAGTTGAGTTGAGTTGGGTTGAGATGATTTGTGGTGAGTTGGGTTGGGTTGCGTTGAGTTGAGCTGAAGTGGGTTGTGTTGGGTTGTGTTGAATTGAGTTAAGTTGAGTTGAGTTGGGTTGGGTTAAGTTGGGTTGGGTTGAATTGAGTTGGGTTGAGTTGGGTTGAGTTGTGTTGAATTGAGTTGTGTTGGGTTTAGTTGAGCTCAGTTCCGCTCAGTTCGCTTCATTTACGTTCAGTTCAGTTAAGTTTAGTTTAGTTCAGATTGGTTTAATTAATTTACTGTTGTGAACTGAGTTTCGTTTATTTTATTTTATTTAACTTTAGTTTACTTCACATTAATTTCTTTAGTTTAGTTAAGTTTAGTTTGGTTTAGTTTAGTTTAGACTAGTTGATTATTGTCACGTACCAATGTGCAACGAAAAGCATTTTTTGCGTGCTTTCCAGTCAGCGGACAGACAATACATGATGAAAATCAAGGTTTCAAGGTCAGTTTATTGACACATGTACCAATTGAGGTACAGTTAAATTCGAAATAACATACAGACACACTAAAAATATAAAGCAACAAGACACACAACTATATAAAAGTGATTACCCACGTTCTTCACTGTGATGGAAGGCTATAAGGTCTAAACTGCTTTCTCTTTTATTCTCCCACGGTCGGGGCAGTCGAACCATCCGCAATCGGGGCGATCGAAGCTCCCGAAGCCGGCAGTCGAATCCCCCGGGTCGGAGCGGTCGAAGCCCTCGCGTCGGGCGGTCAAAGCTCCCGCGTCGGGGCGATCGAAGCTCCCGCGTCGGGGCGATCGAAGCTCCCGCGTCGGGGCTGTTGAAGCCGCCCATAATGCAGATATACAGGTTAAAGGGAATCACGTTCAGTGCAAGACAAACATGTAAGGAATGGAAGGATATGAATTAAATGCAGGTAGATACGAGACGGGCTTGGTATGACTTTCGGCACCGAGGTTCACAAGTTCGTAAGTTATAGATGTAGAATTGGGCAATTCGGCCCATCGAGTCATCCCTGGCATTCAATCATGCCTGACCTCGGCCTCCTAATCCCCTTTTCCTGCCTTCGCCCCATATTCCTTGCCACCCGTTCTAACCAAGCTTTTGTCTATCTCTGCCTTAAAATTATCCACTGACTTTGCCTCCATGTTGCCTCTGTGGCAACGAGTTCCGCAGATTCACCACCCTCTAACGCAAGACGTTTTTCCTCATTTCCCTTTTAAAAGAGCGTCCTTAATTCCGTAGCTGTGACCTCTGGTCCTAGACTCTCCCACCAATGGAAACTAACTTCCCACATCCCTTCTATCAATGCCTTTCATTATCCTGTAAGTTTCAATGAGGTCTCCGCTCAACTTTCTAAACTATGGGGAGGAGAGGCCCAATGCTGTCAAACGCACATCATGTGCTAACCCAGTCATTCCTGGGATAATTGTTATAAATCTCCTCTGGACCATCTCCAGACCCAGGTTGTTCACTGATGGGCCTGTTCTCGCGCGGTACTGTTCCAGCTGCCACGCTCTTTGTTTAAGTGGCATAAAGATGTGAGCCGGTAGGGGTTTACTGTCGACAGAAAACCACCGTGGTATGGTGGACCTAATGTCCGACTTCTTGGTAATAGACGTTCAGTGATATCCCTAAATATCACAGTATATAGAAAATTGAACACGATCACACGAGAACAGGCCGGTTCCCCCACAATATCTGTGTCGAACATGATGCCGCCAACATTACAAATGTAACTTAAAGTTATGTCATATTCTTTGACGTAAAATTGGGCAATAAAATGTACATATAACTATATGCTGTCATTTATTTTGTAATCTAACATTTTACAATTGTTTCTAAATACACTTATATACATTTTCATGAAATGTAACAATTTTTACATATTTTTATTTTATTTCTTATATTCAGTGACACTAACTGTAACATTTATTTTAAATCTTTGATTTCTTTTGTACATTGACATAACATTTAACGAACAGTTCGAAATATATTGATATTCCATCTTACAATCACCGATATCATACGATTTGAAATATTTTAATTTTCTTACATACATTGACGTACAATTTAACGATTGTTTCACAGCATATATTCTTTCTGCTTGTGCTGTTTCATCATGACGTCTCTCAAATTAATGTAATTATTGTACAAATGTGTCTCGAGCGGTTCGTGAATGCAAACGGCGGGTTCGGCGCCGCTAATTACATTCCCCACCTTCTCCCCGCGGGGTACCTTGACGGATATAATGGCTCCTCCACCGACCACGCTTCAAGACAGAGCAGCCCTCGTCTTCTCCGGCGGAACATGCACGAACCGCCGAGCGGCGCTGTGTACGCGATCTACTACCCATCGCTGGCCGCGTTCGGTGTCCCAGGTAATTGTAGTTTATTCTAGTTGATTGCTATTGTCGGGTGCACCAAAATATAGTGGGAAGCTTGTATCCGTGAATACAATCAAGCCGTCCACATTGCAAAGATAAAGGTACACAATTTCCTCCCAAGATATACCATTCAGATCGTGTTAATTTGGCTTATTTTTGTCACGTAATGCCTTTGCATTAATCTATACAAGTCATGATATACATCAACAAGTTCAAGTTGAAGTTACATTTATTGTCACACGTACCAATTGATACAGTGAGATATGAGTACCATACAGAGATTCAAATAAAATAGCACAATACACAATAGGATTGAACATAAACATCCCCAGGATGAAAGGGTCAAGAATGGTCTCGACCCGAAACGTCACCCATCCTCTTTCCTGCCCGCCCCGAAAGTGACCCCAGCGCTTTGTGTCCATCTTCGGCGTAAACCAGCATCTGAAACTAAGTTTCTGCAGATGAAATCGACCCATGTAGGATCTGAGGTGCTGTTCCACTAGTTTACGCGTGGTGTCACTGTAACAGTGGTTAACGATTGTACATTTTCCAACCGTTAACATTGTAGCAATGGTGATCCTGTCGCGGGGGAGATGCGGTCTATCCAGGTGTGTGACTATATACCTGGTTGCCATGGCGGCGGCGGATCTGATGGTTCTCATCACCGCCGTTATTCTCTACCGCATCGTCGGCATTTATTTGCCCGGAAGTTACACAATTCTTAAGGGGTTGGACAGGCTAGATGCAAGAAGATTGTTCCCGATGTTGGGGAAGTCCAGAACAAGGGGTCACAGTTTAATGATAAGGGGAAAGTATTTTAGGACCGAGATGAGAAAACATTTTTCACACAGAGAGTGGTGAATCTGTGGAATTCTCTGCCACAGAAAGTAGTTGAGGCCAGTACATTGGCTATATTTAAGAGGGAGTTAGATGTGGCCCATACTTCGTGTGACAGACAGCGTGGTTTCCTCCGGATGCTCTGGGTTTCGACCATGGGTCTGGAGGTTAAATTGCCCCTCGTGTGTCGGGAATGGATGTCATGGTGGGATAACATAGAACTAGTGTGGACGGGTCAAGCAGTCACAGAGGCGAGCAGCACGGAACAAGTCCCATCAGTCTACACTAGGGACATTTTACATTTATACCAATTAACGTACAAATCGAGAATCCGAAGAACTGTGAGAAAACCGACGCGGGTCACGTGGAGAAGGTACGAACTCCATACGGACAGCTCCCATATTCAGGATGGAACCCGGGCCTCTGGTGCTGCAAGCCCTGTAACGGTGCAACTCCACCGTTGCGCCAACGTGCCGCACTCGTTCCAAACACCCACCAACTTCTGCGTGGAAAATAATGGTTCCCATTACAGTGTTCGGCTCTCAACTCATATCTGAATGTTCTCCAGAGATGCTGCCTGACCCGTTAAGTTGCTCCAGCACTTTGTCTCTTTTTCTCCCATAGTTCGTTATGTATCGATTCTCCGTTTCCTAACATCATAACAACATGAGGTCATATGAGCGTTTGGCTCATATGACCTCCAAACCTGCCCTGTCCCATCGTGTGTGTGTGTGTGTGTGTGTGTGTGTGTGTGTGTGTGTGTGTGTGTGTGTGTGTGTGTGTGTGTGTGTGTGTGTGCGTGTGTGTGTGTGTGTGCGTGTGTGTGTGTGTGTGTGTGTGTGTGTGTGTGTGTGTGTGTGTGTCCGCTCAAGGATGATCCGACGGTCTCCAACGTGGAAGGTGGTAGTCGAGCAGTGAACTGCTGTCTTCACACCAAAACCTCCCCCGACCCAGGTACACCCCCCTACGACCGCAGGAGATGTTAGACCTGTTAGATTACCTCTTCCTTCACCTCCATCCAGGGACCCCAAATGTCCATCTAGGTGAGACAGATGTTTAGGTGCACCTCATTTAACCTCTTCCACTCCTTGTTCCCGGTGCGGCCTCTTGTACACCGGCGGGCCTGAGCGTAGATTCGGCGACCGTGAGCATTGCCCGCCAAGACTTGCTGGATATCCCAGTTGTTAACCACTAGATCTAGACGTAATACGCTGAATAGCTCGAAGCATCACTGAAAACTGGACAATTTTATACCGGACATTTTTTACATTTATCAAGCCAATTAATCAACCCAATCAACCTGCAAACCTGCACGTCTTTGGAGTGTGGGGGGAAACCGAAGTTCTCGGAGAAAACCCACGCGGGTCACGGGGAGAACGTGCAAACTCCGTACAGACAGCACCCGTGGTCGAGATCGAACCTGGGTCTTTGGCGCTGCATTTTGCTATAAGGCAGCAACTCTACCGCTGCGCCACCGTGACTTCCCTTCCATTCCCACACCGACCTTTCTGTCCTGGACCTCCCCCGTTGCCAGAGTGAGGCCACACACAATCTGGAGGAACAGCACCTCATATTCTACTTACACCCCACCCGCAAGACCAAGTTTAGGTAACATCTCACGAACAACAACCCACCGCGCCCATCCGCTTCCCCCACTCCCCTGAGTCCCACCTGTACTCGCGTCCATTTACCCCCTACCCCTCCTCCTACATTCCTTCGTCTGGCTTCACCATTTGCAACCCCTCAATTCTTTCTGCTTTCATCTCGACGCTTTGTTACAACCATCTGTCTATCAAAGATTCCCCTCGCCTGTGTCCAGTTAATTGCTGCCACGCTTAGTTCTACCTACCCCAGATTCCGACTTCCTTCCACCCCCACCGCTACAATGAATCTGAAACTTCACCTAACCATATTCTCCAGAGATTCACATGCATTTAGAAGGAAGAGAGGGCATCATATAGAAACTTATAACATTCTTAACGGATTGGACATGGATGATGCAGGAAAAAATGTTCCAGATGTTGGGGAAGACCAGAACCAAGGGTCACAGTTTAAGAATATGCCATGAAGGACTGAGATGATGAAAAACGTTTTCACCCAGAAAGTTAGGAATCTGTGGAATTCTCTGCCACAGAAGTCAGTGGAAGCCAATTCACTGGATGTTTTTAAGAGTTAGTTAGGTTTAGCTCTTAGGGCGAAAGGAATCATGGATTATGGGGAGAAAGCAGGAACGGGGTAGTGATTTTAGATGATCTGCCATGATCATATTGAATGGCGATGCTGACTTGAAGGCCTGAATGGCCCACTCCGGCTATTATTCTCTGCTGCTGCCCGACCCGCTGAGTTACGCCAGGACTTTGTACCTATCCATACTCCCCAGAGATGCTGCCTGACTCGCTGAGTTACTCCAGCACTTTGTACCTATCTCTGTTCTCCAGAGATGCTGCCTAACCCGTTGAGTTACTCCAGCACGTTGTACCTATCCATGTTCTCCAGAGATGCTGCCTGACCCGCTGAGTTACCCCAGCACTTTGTACCTGTCCATGTTCTCCAGATGAACTGCCTGACCCGCTGAGTTATGCCCCTGTCCCACTTAGGAAACCTGAATGGAAACCTCTCGTGACCTTGCCCGCAACCCAAGGTTTCCATGAGGTCGCCGGAGGTTTTGGTCACTCGCCTGGAAATCCTCGACCTAGATCGAGCGAAGCGTGAGCTGCATCTACCGACCAAATATCCTGTAGGATCTTTGCTACCGACTGCACACACACAGAAAAACACATCGCGAAGGTGGGGGCCATGGAGAGCGGAGGGGCGCTGTCTGCGCGGGAGAAGAGGAAGGTAAACGGCTGCCACAGAGCAGGTAAGCCCTTTAGAGAGAGCGGGGAGGGGGGTGGGAGAGAAGGGGGGGAGGGGCGAGAAGGATAGAGAAGGGGGGAGAGCAGGGGAAGAGAAGGGGAGAGAGAAGGGGGAGAGAAGGGGGAGAAGGGGGAGAGAAGTGGGAAGAAGGGGAGCATAAGGGGAGAGAAGGGGGGGGGAGAAGGAGTGGAGAGAGTTTTAGAAGTTTAGTAAAGTCTGCGGGCATTTTACCTACCGGCGGGTCTTCTAGGTCCTGAAATCTCCAATGAGCCAATCAAAATGGCCGGTCAGCGAAGGAGATTGCCTTCACTGCCTGTAAGTAAATAGCGACCCCACTCCAATGCTTCGACCGCAACCTATTTTTAGTCGAGGCCGGTTTTGATTTTGTTGAAACAATCGAAGCAATCTAGATGAAGCCTGGAGCACGCGGAAAACACTTTCGACCATTAGGGAGAGTGACCAAAACCTCCGGCGACCTCATGGAAACCTTGGGTCGCGGGCAAGGTCACCAGAGGTTTCCGTTCAGGTTTCATAAGTGGGACAGGGGCATAACACCAGCAGTCGGGACGTCCAGACTGCTGGAGACACTTTGTATTTCCATGTTCTCCAGAGATGCTGCCTGCCCCGGATAGCCCGCAAACCAATGCTTTACGCTCTATCGCACTGTGGCTTCAAAAATAAACCGGTATGAACACGAACGTGATGGCAGCAGAACGAGAAATATTTGAGTCATGTTCCTTCAAAGGAAGCAGCATTTTGAAATTAATTAGTTGTGTTAGAAATGTAACTTGGGCTGATTTAGGCGTTGACAATATTTCCATAAAACCAAAGACTCTGCGTGGAAACATTGATTAGATTCAGGAAGAAGGGAATAAGAAAATGAAGGTGGGTGAACACAAATGAGCCGTGGATAAATAATGTCTAAATTCGTTCTTTAATAACGTTACAATTAACGTGAGTTTACTAATTCATCGGGTCCCCCGTGTCCACCAATTACCGACCACATTTTTGTCTTGCGCCTCCTCTCTTCCAGCGTTCTCGCCCCCCCACCCCTTACAATCAGTATGAAGAAGGGTCTCGACCCTTAACGTCGCCTGTCCATGTTCTCCAGAGATGCTGCCTGACCCGTTGCGTTACTCCAGCACTTTGTGTCCTTTTGTGCAAACCAGCATCTGCAGTTCCTTCTCTATTTCATTCTGACTAACGGTGTGATTTGATTAATTCAGCGGCTCGCCTGAAGTGATACATCACGAGATATTTAATCTCCTCCCTGAACTTGGACTGCACCGCGGCATAAATGAGTGTGTTCGTGGAACAGCTGAGTAGAAGGAGCAGATAACCAGTCTCGCTAAAGTAAAACAAAGGGTCGGATGTCGAATAAAAGTAATTCCCAGTCGACCGAGCAAAAATGAAATGGGCGACGAACGTCAACCACAAGATTATTAAATTGGCGGATATGGCCAGGAGTAACACGACCGATTGCTTCCTGTTTTGTATCTCGGCGTCACTTTCGTGTCCCGAACTCTTTTGACCCCGGAGTCGTCTTCTGATCCGACTGGACAGTAAAATGTACCTTATAGTCAGTGCGTTGAAAAGTAAGACCAAACCCAATGGAAGGAAGAGAGATAAAACTAGATTGGAGAATGCAAACGCTATCCATGGTCCTGATGTGAAGAAGTTAGATAGGAACATGCAGTACCAAGGTACATTGCCGATTAAAAATAAATGTTCAAATGCAAAATACCAGGGGATGTTCCGCAAGAGGCACACCGCACACACCAGACCTATCACCAGCGCCGCCCGGCCCCGGGTACAGTACTTGTTCCGGAAGTTCGGACAACAAATGGCGACGTACCGGTCAAAGGTGAAAGCGACTGTCAGCCAGACGGAACAGTCTTTGGCGACGTACAGGGCGACCGTCTTGATCGCGCAGACCGGGGTGACGCTCAGGAAGCTGGCTGGGAAGTAGACGCTCAATATCCGGTTGACGATGACGTTGGTCAACACGACCAGGAGATCAGCCACCGCCATGCTCACCAGGTAATAGGTGATACACCCCGTCAGGCCGCACTTGCCCCGGGAGAGGATCAGAATGGACATCCCGTTCGCTGATGAGAGATGATCAGAGGCACATTAATTGGTGGACGCGGTGATCATTATAGTCTCACAAAGTTCTGGAGTGACCTCCCACCTTTGACCACATCTAAACTTGAGACTCCCTCCGAAAAGTCAGCTCAGTTCAAGTTAGTTTGTTGTCACGTGTACCGAGCTAGAGTGAAAATCTTTCGACGCGTGCTAACCAGTCAGCGGAAAGGCAATTCATAATTACAATCGGGCCATTCACAGTGTATAGATACATGATCAGCGAATAACGTTTAGTGCAAGGTAAAGCCAGCAAAGTCCGGACAAGGATCGTACGAGGGTCATCAAAGAGGTGGATTGTAGCTCAGCATCGCCCTCTGGTTGTGGTAGGATGATTCAGTTGCCTGATAACAGCTGGGAAAAACTGTCCGGGACTCTGGAGAGTCCCGACCCGAAACGTCCCCTATTCCTTCGCTCCATAGATGTTGCCTCACCCGCTGAGTTTCTCCGGCATTTTTGTCTATCTTCTGACTCTAGAGGTGTGCGTTTTCACACTTCTATACACTTTGCCCGATGGGAGAGGGGAGAAGAGGGAATGGCCCGGGTGCGACTCGTCTTTGTTTATAGTGCTGGCCTTACCGACTTAATCATAGACACTCACAGTCTGAACAAGGGTGTCGACCCCTCACGTCGCATATTCCTTTTCTCCAGAGATGCTGCCTGACCCGCAGAGTTACTCCAGCACTTTGTACCTAACCATGTTCTCCAGAGATGCTGCCTGACCCGATGACTTACTCCAGCAATTTGTACCTGTCCACGTTCTCCAGAGATGCTGCCTGACCCGCTGAGTTACTCCAGCATTTTATGCCTATTTTCGGTGGAAGCCAGCATCTGCAGTTCCTTCTTACACAACATGATCAATATGACAACTCCCGTCCGGCAGAAGGTACAGAAGCTTGACATCGCGCACCACCGGACTCAGGAACAGCTTCTACTCCTCTGTTATCCGGCTTCTGATCGATCCTTCCATAATCTAGTGTACTGTCCGATTCACCTCGATCCCATTGCGGAAAATCGACTTTGTCTCTGGAACTGATGCGCTACAATGCTGAGAACTATATTCTGCATTCTGTATCTTCCCCTTTGCTCTACCTGATGGACTTGAGATTGACCTGATTCTATTTATATTCGGCGAGACCAAGCGCAGGATCAGCGATCGCTTAGCCCAACATCCCCGCTCAGTCCGTCTCAACCTATCTGATCTCCCGGTTGCTCAGCACTTCAACTACCCCTCCCATTCCCAATCTGACCTTTCTGTCCTGGGCCTCCTCCATTGTCGGAGTGTGGCCCAGCGCAAATTGGAAGAGCAGCACCTCATATTTCGCTTGGGTAATTTACACCCCAGCGGTATGAACATAGATTTCTCAAACTTCAGATAGCCCTTGCATTCCCTCCCCCATTGCGGAGATTGGACTTCGTTTCTGGAACCGATGGTCTACAATGCCGAGAACTCAGAATATAATAGAATACTTTATTATTACGTATGGCATCGGTCACAGTGAAATTCTTTGCATGCTCAACTTACCAATGTATGCAAATAGTCGTCCATAAAGGGCGCTTACATTTTACAAATTCTGTATCTTCCCCTTCGCTCTACCTAATGTACCCGTTTTTGACTTGATTGCATTGATATATAGGATATCAAATGTTCAAAGGTTCAAAGGTCAGTTTTTGTCACATGTACCAATGAAGGTACAGTGATTTGCGAATTATTGTACAGCCATACTAATATAGACACACAACTACATACAAGTTAACATTAACATCCACCACGGCGGATTCCCCATATTCTTCACTGTGATGGAAGTCAATTAAGACAAACCTCTTCATCTCTATTCTCCCGCGGTTTTTGCAGTCAACCATCCGCAGTCGGGGCGATCGAAGTTCCCGTGACGGGGCGATCGAAGCTCCCGTGTCGGGGCGATCGAAGCTCCCGTGTCGGGGCGATCGAAGCTCCCGTGTCGGGGCGATCCAAGCTACCGCGTCGGGGAGGTCTCTCAAGAATCGTTGCCTGGCAGCGTGCTCCAGACACCCACACTACACTTCAGTTATCGTTAGAATCATAAAAACATAGAAACATAGAAAATAGGTGCAGAGGTAGGCCATTCGGCATTTCGAGACTGCACCGCCATTCAATATGATACATAGATACATAGAAAATAGGTGCAGGAGTAGGCCATTCGGCCCTTCGAGCCTGCACCGCCATTCAATATGATCATGGCTGATCATCCAACTCAGTATTCCGTACCTGCCTTCTCTCCATACCCCCTGATTCCTTTAGCCACAAGGGCCACATCTAACTCCCTCTTAAATATAGCCAATGAACTGGCCTCTACTACCCTCTGTGGCAGAGAGTTCCAGAGATTCACCACTCTGTGTGTGAAAATGTTTTTCTCATCTCAGTCCTAAAAGACTTCCCCCTTATCCTTAAACTGTGACCCCCTGTTCTGGACTTCCCCAACATCGGGAACAATCTTCCTGCATCTAGCGTGTCCAACCCCTTAAGAATTGTTTAAGTTTCTATAAGATCCCCCCTCAATCTTCTAAATTCTAGCGGGTACGCCGAGTCTATCCAGTCTTTCTTCACGTGAAAGTCCTGCCATCCCAGGAAACAGTCTGTTGAACCTTCTCTGTATTCCCTCTATGACAAGAATGACTTTCCTCAGATTAGGAGACCAAAACTGTACACAATACACCCGCTGTGGTCTCACCAAGGCCCTGTACAACTGCAGCAGAACCTCCCTGCTCCTATACTCAAATCCTTTTGCTATGAATGCTAACATACCATTCGCTTTCTTCACTGCCTGCTGCACCTGCATGCCTACTTTCAATGACTGGTGTACCATGACACCCAGGTCTCGTTGCATCTCCCCTTTTCCTAATCGGCCACCATTCAGATAATAGTCGACTTTCCTGTTCTTGCCACCAAAGTGGATTACCTCACATTTAGTATACATGTGCATCTGCAGTATACAGACTCGAGGGTGTGACCTGAAGGCAGAGAATTTAGACTTACCTGTAAGTGATACAACGTGGAAACATCCCACCGAGTCCGCGCCGACAAGCGATCATTCCGCACACTAACATTATCCCCCCCACATACACACACACTGGGAACAATTTACAACCTTACAGAAGCCATTTAACCTACCGACCTGCTCGTCTTTTGAGTGAGTGAGGAAAAAGCGGAGCACCCGGAGAAAACCCACGTAGGTCACGGGGAGAACGTACCAACTCCGTACATACAGCACCCTAAGTCAGGATCGAACCCGGGTCTCTGGCTCTGCGAGGCAGCAACTCTCCCGCTGCGCCTCCGTGACCGCCCATGAATAATGAATAAATGACTTACTGGGAACGCCGAAAACGCCAATGATAATATAGCAAATGGAATAGACTGGGCTGTTCACGGGTTCGTGCATGTCTTCCGAAGGTGTGTGTGTGTGCGGCGCTGTCGAGTGGCGGCGTCTTATACACGGCGGCAGGGTCACCTGTACCTGGTGTGTGCAAGACTCATCCGTCCCTCGGTACCAATGTCGTGTATGCTAATTGCACGCGTGTCACGTGAACAAATTGCATAACGAATGCACGAACGTCACTCATTTACATGTCATTAAAGCAGCAGAATGTGTTGACGTCATCCACACGAGCGACCCGCTGACGTTTGGGGGCAAAGTTCACCTGTGAAGAGAATGAAGAGAATCAATACTTGCATACATTGGAGGTGGAGAGGATGTTTCTAACAGCGGGAGTACCTGGGACCAGATGTGACAGCCTCAGTATAAAGGGACGTACCTTTAATATAGAGAGGGTGAATCGAGGACCAGATAACATAGGTTTAAGATGAGTGGCGGAAGAGTTAGCAGGAAGCTGAGGGGTAACTTTTTTCACACTAATGATGGTGGGTGTACGGAAGGGACTTGCAGAGGAGGTACTTTAAGCTGGGACTATCCCAACGTTTAAGAATCATTTAGACAGGTACATGAATAGGACAGGTTTGGAAGGATATGGAACAAACGCAGGCAGGTGGGACTAGTGTTACTGGGACATGTTGGCCGGTATGGGCCAGTAGGGTCGAAGGGCCTGTTACCACACTGTTTCACTCAACTACTCATTAGTCGCTTGGAAGCAACGTTTTGCAAAGCAAGAGATGGAATTGGGAATGGATTTCTGAAGGAGTTACCTGAAACCGGAGCAAATGCCTCGCCGACTGAAGCTATAACAAGTCTGTTGCGCAGAAGTCGGAAGGCGTTGAATTTACTCATGTTATTGTAATAGGACGAACGCAAGTCAGAACAAGATGTAGACAGAGGAGCTGTAGATGCAGGTTTACAAAAACGATACAACGTGCTGGAGTAACCCAATGGGCCAGGCAACATCTCTGGTGAACATGGATAGGTGACGTTTCTGATCGGGACCCTTATTCAGGCTGCGGCGCCCGACCCGAAACGCCACCTATCAATGTTTTTCTGAGATGCTGTTTGGCCCACTGAGTTACTACATCATTTTAAATAATCAGGCGGATTAATTATATCTCCAATACCTTCATGTTCCTTCAAATCATATGAATTGGACCAACTCAATATGCCAACATGGTCGCCATGCGCAAGATGGGCCGAAGGGCTTGCTTGCGTGCTGTGCAGCTCTGTGGCTCAGCCGATCAATGAAATTGCCAATTCTATCGAACTGTTTTGCTGAGGGACAAACGGATAAGGACTAGAGCTAGCGTGGTGTCCTGTCCCGGGCTCTTAAAGATAGCGGAGTCAGGCGATATGGGGAGAAGGCAGGAACGGCGCACTGATTGGGGATGATCAGTCATGATCACATTGAATGGCGGTGCTGGCTCGAAGGGCGGAATGGCCTATTCCTGCACCTATTGTTTATTGTCTATTGTAAGAGTTGTTTGGCACATAAATGAAGGGGCGAAGGGCCTGTTCTTGAACTGTACTTGTCTAGTTTCTAATGTAATTGCATGGAACTGCACATGTTTATTAATATCAAAAATAGATAACCATATAACCATATAACCATAACAGCACGGAAACAGGCCATCTCGGCCCTTCAAGTCCGTGCCCAACATTTTTTTAATTTTTTTTTAAATTTTTTTTTAAAATTAAAAATAAATACTTCCCCCTAGTCCCATCTACCTGCACTCAGACCATAACCCTCCATTCCTTTCCCGTCCATATACCCATCCAATCTATTTTTAAAGGATAACATCGAACCTGCCTCCACCACTTCCACTGGAAGCTCATTCCACACAGCTACCACTCTCTGAGTAAAGAAGTTCCCCCTAATGTTCCCCCTAAACTTCTGTCCCTTAATTCCCTTGGTATTGCAAATTAATTCCAAGCTTTTATCCCTCGCCGTATTGGTCAATCTACTCATATTTGGATCGCATCACCACACCTATGCTGCCGTTCGCGGTCGTACTGTTCCTGAATTTCCTGACTGTTAAACGCATTCTCACCGCCAGCAAAGTCCGAAAGTCATTGCGGGGTGACGCTCGCCCCGACAAAGGTCCCGACCCCGAGATGGAGAACCGCAAGAAGTCGATCATTTTACTATTAAGCATTTCCGTCAACTTCAACTTGATGTGGCTGTTGTACATGGTGCACTATTTGTACGTTCGCGCCATTAATACTTACACTTACACCGGATACGATGACCCATTTCATATTCTCGAAGAAGCGGGCTATATGCTTCTGCTTCTCTGTTGCTGTACGGACACGTTCATTTATACAGTGACCCAGAAGAAATTCAGAGATCAGCTGAAGGAAATGTTAACGTACCCGTTCCATCTGGTTGCGAAGTGTTTTCAATTGATTCGTGTTGGATTCAGTGGAGTTTGATTCAGTTGAGTTTGATACAGGAAAGTTTGATTCAGTTGAGTCAAGTTTAATTCAGTTAAGTTTAGAAAAGTTTAATTCAGTTCAGTTCAGTTTGGTTTGCTTTGATTTAGCGACACAGCGCGGAAACAGACCCTTCGGCCTTCCAAGTCCGCGCCAACCACCGTTTCCCGAACATGAACACTCTCCGACACACTAGGGATAAATTCCACTTTTACTGTAGTCAATTACCCTTAGGCATGCAGGTGCAGCAGACAGTGAAGAAAGCGAATGGTATGTTAGCATTCATAGCAAAAGGATTTGAGTATAGGAGCAGGGAGGTTCTACTGCAGTTGTACAGGGCCTTGGTGAGACCACACCTGGAGTATTGCGTACAGTTTTGGTCTCCCAATCTGAGGAAAGACATTCTTGCCATAGAGGGAGTACAGATAAGGTTCACCAAACTGATTCCTGGGATGGCAGGACTTTCATATGAAGTAAGACTGGATAGACTCTGCTTGTACTCGCTAGAATTTAGAAGATTGATGGGGGATCTTAAAGAAACTTACAAAATTCATAAGGGGTTGGACAGGCTAGATGCAAGAAGATTGTTCCCGATGTTGTGGAAGTCCAGTACAAGGGGTCACAGTTTAATGATAAGGGGAATGTCTTTTAGGACCGAGATGAGAAAAACATTTTTCACACAGAGAGTGGTGAATCTGTGGAATTCTCTGCCACAGAGGGTAGTTGAGGCCAGTTCATTGGCTATATTTAAGAGGGAGTTAGATGTGGCCCTTGTGGCTAAAGGGATCAGGGGGTATGGATAGAAGGCAGGTACAGGTTACTGAGTTGAATGGTCAACCATGATCATATTGAATGGCGGTGCAGGCTCGAAGGGCCGAATGGCCTACTCCTGCACCTATTTTCTATGTTTCTATGTAAACCTTTATGTCTTTGGAGCGTGGGAGAAAGCCGGCGCACCCGGAGAAAACCCACGCGGTCACAGGGAGAACATAAGACAGCACCCGTATTCATGATCGATCCCCGGTCTCTGGCGCCGTGAGGCAGCAGCTCTACCGCTAAGGTCTAAACTTAGTTTAGTTCAGTTTAGTTTATTGTCACGTGTTCCGAGGTACAGTGAAAAGCTTTCATTGCGTGCTATCCAGTCAGCGGAAAGACTATACATGATTAAAATCAAGCAGTCCGCTGCAATTCCTCTATTGACCGTAGCCAGAGGTGCTGCGTCAAAAGCGGTGGAGACCCGGCTTCGATCCTAACCTTCAGCGCTCTCTGTGTGGAGTCTGCACATACTTCGTGTGACAGACAGCGTGGTTTCCTCCGGATGCTCCGGGTTTCGACCACGGGTTTGGAGGGTAAGTTGCCCCTCGTGTGTCGGGAATGGATGTCATGGTGGGATAAGGTAGAACTAGTGTGGACGGGTCAAGCAGTCACAGAGGCAAGCAGCACGGAACCAGTCCCATCAGTCTACACTAGGGACATTTACATTTATACCAAGCCAATTAACGCACAAATCGAGAATCCGAAGAACTGTGAGAAAACGGACGCAGGTCACGGGGAGAAGGTACAAACTCCATACGGACAGCACCCATACTCAGGATGGAACCCGGGCCTCTGGTGCTGCAAGCGCTGTAATGTCAAAGATTCCCCTCGCCTAGTCCAGCTAATTGCTGCTACGCTTTGTTCTACCTACCCCGATTCCGACTTCCTTCCACCCCCACCGCTACAATGAATCTGAAACTTCACCTATCCATATTAGAAGGAAGACAGGGCATCCTATAGAAACATATAACATTCTTAAAGGATTGGAGAGGGTTGATGCAGAATAAATGTTCCAGATGTTGGGGAAGACCAGAACCAAGGGTCACAGTTTAAGGAAACATAGGGGTCACAGGCCATTTAGGACTGATAAGGAAAAACGTTTTCACCCAGGGAGTTTTGAATGTGTGGAATTCTCTGCCACAGAAGGCAGTGGAAGCCAATTTACTGGATGTTTTTAAGAGTGAGTTAGGTTTAGCTCTTAGGGCGAAAGGAATCAAGGATAATGGGGAGAAAGCAGGAACGGGGTAGTGATTTTAAATGATCTGCCACGGTCATATTGACTGGCGGTGCTGGCTCGAAGGGCCGAATGGCCCACTCCGGCTATTTGTCTATGCTGCTGCCTGACCTGCTGAGTTACTCCAGCACTTTGTACCTATCTCTGTTCTCCAGAGATGCTGCCTGACTCGCTGAGTTACTCCAGCACTTTGTACCTATCTCTGTTCTCCAGAGATGCTCCCTAACCCGTTGAGTTATTCCTGCGCTTTGTACCTATCCATGTTCTCCAGAGAAACTGCCTGACCCGCTGAGTTATGCCCCTGTCCCACTTAGGAAACCTGAACGGAAACCTCTCATGACCTTGCCCGCGACCCAAGGTTTCCATGAGGTCGCCGGAGGTTTTGGTCACTCGCCTGGAAATCCTCGACCTGGATCGAGCGAAGCGTGAGCTGCATCTACCGACCAAATATCCTATATCATCTTTGCTACCGACTGCACACACACACAAAAACACATCGCGAAGGTGGGGGCCATGGAGAGCGGAGGGGCGCTGTCTGCGCGGGAGAAGAGGAAGGTAAACGGCTGCCACAGAGCACGGTAAGCCCTTTAGAGAGCGCGGGGAGGGGGTGGGAGAGAAGGGGGGGGAGGGGCGAGAAGGATAGAGAAGGGGGGAGAGAAGGGGAAGAGAAGGGGAGAGAGAAGGGGGAGAGAAGGGGGAGAAGGGGGAGAGAAGTGGGAAGAATGGGAGCATAAGGGGAGAGAAGGGGGGGGGGAGAAGGAGTGGAGAGAGTTTTAGAAGTTTAGTAAAGTCTGCGGGCATTTTACCTACCGGCGGGTCTTCTCGGTCCTGAAATCTCCAATGAGCCAATCAAAATGGCCGGTCAGCGATGGAGATTGCCTTCACTGCCTGTAAGTAAATAGCGACCCCACTCCACTGCTTCGACCGCAACCTATTTTTAGTCGAGGCCGGTTTTGATTTTGTTGAAACAATCGAAGCAATCTAGATGAAGCCTGGAGCACGCGGAAAACACTTTCGACCATTAGGTAGAGTGACCAAAACCGCCGGCGACCTCATGGAAACCTTGGGTCGCGGGCAAGGTCACCAGAGATTTCCGTTCAGGTTTCATAAGTGGGACAGGGGCATAACACCAGCAGTCGGGACCTCCAGACTGCTGGAGAGACTTTGTATTTCCATGTTCTCCAGAGATGCTGCCTGCCCCGGCTAGCCCGCAAACCAATGCTTTTCGATGTATCGCACTGTGGCTTCAAAAATAAACCGGTATGAACACGAACGTGATGGCAGCAGAACGAGTAATATTTGAGTCATGTTCCTTCAAAGGAAGCAGCATTTTGAAATTAATTTGTTGTGTTAGAAATGTAACTTGGGCTGATTTAGGCGTTGACAATATTTCCATAAAACCAAAGACTCTGCGTGGAAACATTGATTAGATTCAGGAAGAAGGGAATAAGAAAATGAAGGTGGGTGAACACAAATGAGCCGTGGATAAATAATGTCTAAATTCGTTCTTTAATAACGTTACAATTAACGTGAGTTTACTAATTCATCGGGTCCCCCGTGTCCACCAATTACCGACCACATTTTTGTCTTGCGCCTCCTCTCTTCCAGCGTTCTCGCCCCCCACCCCTTACAATCAGTATGAAGAAGGGTCTCGACCCTTAACGTCGCCTGTCCATGTTCTCCAGAGATGCTGCCTGACCCGCTGCGTTACTCCAGCAGTTTGTGTCCTTTTTTGCAAACCAGCATCTGCAGTTCCTTCTTTACTTCATTCTGACTAACGGTGTGATTTGATTAATTCGGCGGCTCGCCTGAAGTGATACATCACGAGATATTTAATCTCCTCCCTGAACTTGGACTGCACCGCGGCATAAATGAGTGTGTTCGTGGAACAACTGAGCAGAAGGAGCAGATAACCAGTCTCGCTAAAGTAAAACAAAGGGTCGGATGTCGAATAAAAGTAATTCCCGGTCGACCGAGCAAAAATGAAATGGGCGACGAACGTCAACCACAAGATTATTAAATTGGCGGATATGGCCAGGAGTAACACGACCGATTGCTTCCTGTTTTGTATCTCGGCGTCACTTTCGTGTCCCGAACTCTTTTGACCCCGGAGTCGTCTTCTGATCCGACTGGACAGTAAAATGTACCTTATAGTCAGTGCGTTGAAAAGTAGGACCAACCCCAATGGAAGGAAGAGAGATAAAACTAGATTGGAGAATGCAAACGCTATCCATGGTCCTGATGTGAAGAAGTTAGATAGGAACATGCAGTACCAAGGTACATTGCCGATTAAAAATAAATGTTCAAATGCAAAATACCAGGGGATGTTCCGCAAGAGGCACACCGCACACACCAGACCTATCACCAGCGCCGCCCGGCCCCGGGTACAGTACTTGTTCCGGAAGTTCGGACAACAAATGGCGACGTAACGGTCAAAGGTGAAAGCGACTGTCAGCCAGACGGAACAGTCTTTGGCGATGTACAGGGCGACCGTCTTGATCGCGCAGACCGGGGTGACGCTCAGGAAGCTGGCTGGGAAGTAGACGCTCAACATCCGGTTGACGATGACGTTGGTCAACACGACCAGGAGATCCGCCACCGCCATGCTCACCAGGTAATAGGTGATACACCCCGTCAGGCCGCACTTGCCCCGGGAGAGGATCAGAATGGACATCCCGTTCGCTGATGAGAGATGATCAGAGGCACATTAATTGGTGGACGCGATGATCATTATAATCTCACAAAGTTCTGGAGTGACCTCCCACCTTTGACCCCATCTAAACTTGACACACCCTCCGAAAAGTCAGCTCAGTTCAAGTTAGTTTGTTCAATTCAATTCAATTCAATTTATTTGTCTTTTGGACAAATTTGTCATTTGGACCCCTTGAGGTCCAAACGAAATGTCGTTTCTGCAGCCATCCAATACAAAACGAAGAAGACCCGAGACACAACACGATTTACACATACATCCATCACAACGCTGTGATGGAAGGCAAAAAAAAACGTATCTCTCCACTGCACTCCCCCCCCCCCCCGATGTCAGAGTCAAAGTCAAAGCCCCCGGCGGGCGATGGTGATTATCCCGCGGCCATTAAAGCCACACCGGGTGATGCAAGGGTCACGCACCGGGTCTTGGTGTTAGAGCCCCGGCGCGCGCCCGCAAAGTCCGGTGGCCATTCCAAGCCGCGCGGGGGGATAAAGACCCGCTCCAGGTGCTCTTCAACCCCGCAACTCTGGCGGGAGAAGTCGCCGCTGCGGAAGCGCCGAAAAGCGGTCTCCCACCAGGGACCCGCGGGCTTCCAGTGTTGCCGTCCGCCAGACCCGCGGTTGTAGCCTCCGAATCTCCGGGGGTCGGGTCGCAGCAGCGCTCCACCCGCTCCGGACTCGGACTTGTTGTCATGTTTACCGAGCTAGAGTGAAAATCTTTCGACGCGTGCTAACCAGTCAGCGAAAAGGCAATTCATAATTACAATCGGGCCATTCACAGTGTATAGATACATGATCAGCGAATAACGTTTAGTGCAAGGTAAAGCCAGCAAAGTCCGGACAAGGATCGTACGAGGGTCATCAAAGAGATAGATAGTAGCTCAGCATCGCAGTCTGGTTGTGGTAGGATGATTCAGTTGCCTGATAACAGCTGGGAAGAAGCTGTCCGTGGCTCTGGAGAGTCCCGACCCGAAACGTCGCCTATTCCTTCGCTCCATAGATGCTGCCTCACCCGCTGAGTTTCTCCGGCATTTTTGTCTACCTTCTGACTCGAGAGGTGTGCGTTTTCACACTTCTATTCCCTTTGCCCGATGGGAGAGGGGAGAAGAGGGAATGGCCCGGGTGCGACTCGTCCTTGTTTATAGTGCTGGCCTTACCGACTTAATCATAGACACTCACAGTCTGAACAAGGGTGTCGACCCCTCACGTCGCATATTCCTTTTCTGCAGAGATGCTGCCTGACCCGCTGAGGTACCCCAGTAATTTGTACGTCACCATGTTCTCCAGAGGTGTTGTCTGACCCGCTGAGTTACCCCAGCACTTTGCACCTGTCCACATTCTCCAGAGATGCTGTCTGACCCCCTGATTATTCCAGCATTTTATGCCTGTTTTCGGTGGAAACCAACATCTGCAGTTCCTTTCTACACAACATGATCAATATGACTTAACTCCCGTCCGACAGAAGCTTGACATCGCGCACAACCCGGTCTCAAGAACAGCTTCTTCCCCTCTGTTATCAGGCCTCTGAACGGCCCTTCCATAAACTAGGGTATTGTCCGATTCACATCTACCCCAGTGTGGTCTCTAGAACTGATGCGCTACAATGCTGAGAACTATATTCTGCACTCTGTATCTTCCCCTTTGCTCTACCTGATGGACTTGAGTTTGACCTGATTCTATTTATATTCGGCGAGACCAAGCGCAGGATCAGCGATCGCTTCGCCCAACATCCCCGCTCAGTCCGTCTCAACCTATCTGATCTCCCGGTTGCTCAGCACTTCAACTACCCCTCCCATTCCCAATCTGACCTTTCTGTCCTGGGCCTCCTCCATTGGCAGAGGGAGGCCCAGCGCAAATTGGAAGAGCAGCACCTCATATTTCGCTTGGGTAATTTACACCCCAGCGGTATGAACATAGACTTCTCAAACTTCAGATAGCCCTTGCTTTCCCTCCCCCATTGCGGAGATTGGACTTCGTTTCTGGAACTGATGGTCTACAATGCCGAGAACTCAGAATAGAATATAATACTTTATTATTATGTGTGGCTTCGGTCACAGTGAAATTCTTTGCATGCTCAACTTGCCAATGTATGCAAATAGTCGTCCATAAAGGGCGCTTACATTTTACAAATTCTGTATCTTCCCCTTCGCTCTACCTAATGTACCTGTTTTTGACTTGATTGCATTTGTATATAGGATATCAAATGTTCAAAGGTTCAGAGGTCAGTTTATTGTCATGTACCAATGAAGTTACAGTGATTTGCGAATTATTGTACAGCCATACTAATATAGACACACAACTACATACAAGTTAACATAAACATCCACCACGGCGGATTCCCCATATTCTTCACTGTGATGGAAGTCAATTAAGACAAACCTCTTCATCTTTATTTTCCCGCGGTTTTTGCAGTCAACCATCCCCTGTGACGGGGCGATCCATGCTACCGCGTCGTGGGGGGGAGGGGGGGTCTCTAAAGAACCGTTGCATGGCAGCGTGCTCCAGACACCCACACTGCACTTCAGTTATCTTTAGAAACAGAGAAACATAGAAACATAGAAAATAGGTGCAGGAGTAGGCCATTCGGCCCTTCGAGCCTGCATCGCCATTCAATATGATCATGGCTGATCATCCAACTCAGTATCCTGTATCTGCCTTTTCTCCATACCCCCTGATCCCTTTAGCCACAAGGGCCACATCTAACTCCCTCTTAAATATAGCCAATGAACTGGCCTCAACTACCTTCTGTGGCAGAGAATTCCACAGATTCACCACTCTCTGTGTGAAAAATGTTTTTCACATCTCAGTCCTAAAATACTTCCCCCTTATCCTTAACTGTGACCCCTGTTCTGGACTTCCCCAACATCGGGAACAATCTTCCTGCATCTAGCGTGTCCAACCCCTTAAGAATTTTTAAAAGTTTCTATAAGATCCCCCCTCAATCTTCTAAATTCTAGCGAGTACGCCGAGTCTACCCAGTCTTTCTTCCACGTGAAAGTCCCTGCCATCCCAGGAATCAGTCTGGTGAACCTTCTCTGTATCCCCTCTATGACAAGAATGACTTTCCTCAGATTAGGAGACCAAAACTGTACACAATACTCCCGTTGTGCTCTCACAAGGCCCTGTACAACTGCAGCAGAACCTCCCTGCTCCTATACTCAAATCCTTTTGCTATGAATGCTAACATACCATTCGCTTTTCTTCACTGCCTGCTGCACCTGCATGCGTACTTTCAATGACTGGTGTACCATGACACCCAGGTCTCGTTGAATCTCCCCTTTTCCTAATCGGCCACTATTCAGATAATAGTCGACTTTCCTGTTCTTGCCACCAAAGTGGATTACCTCACATTTAGTATACATGTGCATCTGCAGTATACAGACTCGGAGGTGGGCACCTGAAGGCAGAGAATTTAGACTTACCTGTAAGTGAATAAACGTGGAAACATCCCACCGAGTCCGCGCCGACCAGCGATCATTCCGCACACTACATTATCCACCCCCCCCACATACACACACACTGGGAACAATTTACACCTTACCGAAGCATTTAACCTACCGACCTGCTCGTCTTTTGTGAGTGAGTGAGGAAAAAAGCGGAGCACCCGGAGAAAACCCACGTAGGTCACGGGGAGAACGTACAACTCCGTACATACAGCACCCGAAGTCAGGATCGAACCCGCGTCTCTGGCTCTGCGAGGCAACAACACTACCCGCTTGCGCCTCCGTGACCGCCCATGGAATTAATGAATAAATGACTTACTGGGAAACGCTGAAAACGCCAATGATAATATAGCAGTTGGAATAGACTGGGCTGTTCACGGGTTCGTGCATGTCTGCCGAGGTAGTGTGTGTGCGGACTGTCGAGTGGCGGCTTCTGATACACGGCGGCAGGGTCACTGTACTGGTGTGTGCAAGACACATCCGTCCCTCGGTACCAATGTCGTGTATGCTAATTGCGCGCGTGTCACGTGAACAAATTGCATAACGAATGCACGAACGTCACTCATTTACATGTCATTAAAGCAGCAGAATGTGTTGACGTCATCCATACGAGCGACCCGCTGACGTTTGGGGGCAAAGTTCACCTGTAAAGAGAATCAAGATGATGTTGAAAGACTTGCATACATTGGATGTGGAGAGGATGTTTCTAACAGCTGGAGTACCTGGGACCAGATGTCACAGCCTCAGAATAAAGGGACGTACCTTTAATATAGAGTGGGTGAATAGAGGACCAGAGGACATAGGTTTAAGATGAGGGGCGGAATAGTTAAGAGGAATCTGAGGGATAACGTTTTTCACACTAAGGATGGTGGGTGTACGGAAGGGACTTGCAGAGGAGGTACTTGAGGCTGGGACTATCCCAACATTTAAGAATCATTTAGACAGGTACATGGATAGGACAGGTTTGGATGGATATGGAACAAACGCAGGCAGGTGGGACTAGTGTTACTGGGACATGTTGGCCGGTATGGGCCAGTAGGGTCGAAGGGCCTGTTACCACACTGTTTCACTCAACTACTCATTAGTCGCTTGGAAGCAACGTTTTGCAAAGCAAGAGATGGAATTGGGAATGGATTTCTGAAGGAGTTACTTGAAACCGGAGCAAATGCCTCGCCGACTGAAGCTATAACAAGTCTGTTGCGCAGAAGTCGGAAGGTGTTGAACGTACTCATGTTATTGTAATAGGACGAACGCAAGTCTGAACAAGATGTAGACAGAGGAGCTGTAGATGCAGGTTTACCAAAACGATACAACGTGCTGGAGTAACCCAATGGGCCAGGCAAAATCCCTGGTGAACATGGATAGGTGACGTTTCTGGTCGGGACCCTTATTCAGGCCGCGGCGCCCCACCCGAAACGCCACCTATCAATGTTTTTCTGAGATGCTGTTTGGCCCACTGAGTTACTACATCATTTTAAATATTCAGGCGGTTTAATTACATCTCCAATACCTTCATGTTCCTTCAAATCATATGAATTGGACTAACTCAATATGCCAACATGGTCGCCATGCGCAAGATGGGCCGAAGGGCTTGTTTGCGTGCTGTGCAGCTCTGTGGCTCAGCCGATCAATGACATTGCCAATTCTATCGAACTGTTTTGCTGAGGGACAAACGGATAAGGACTAGAGCTAGCGTGGTGTCCTGTCCCGGGCTCTTAAAGATAGCGGAGTCAGGCGATATGGGGAGAAGGCAGGAACGGCGCACTGATTGGGGATGATCAGTCATGATCACATTGAATGGCGGTGCTGGCTCGAAGGGCGGAATGGCCTATTCCTGCACCTATTGTTTATTGTCTATTGTAAGAGTTGTTTGGCACATAAATGAAGGGGCGAAGGGCCTGTTCTTGAACTGTACTTGTCTAGTTTCTAATGTAATTGCATGGAACTGCACATGTTTATTAATATCAAAAATAGATAACCATATAACCATATAACCATAACAGCACGGAAACAGGCCATCTCGGCCCTTCAAGTCCGTGCCCAACATTTTTAAAAAATTTTAAATTTTTTTTTTTAAATTAAAAATAAATACTTCCCCCTAGTCCCATCTACCTGCACTCAGACCATAACCCTCCATTCCTTTCCCGTCCATATACCCATCCAATCTATTTTTAAAGGATAACATCGAACCTGCCTCCACCACTTCCACTGGAAGCTCATTCCACACAGCAACCACTCTCTGAGTAAAGAAGTTCCCCCTAATGTTCCCCCTAAACTTCTGTCCCTTAATTCCCTTGGTATTGCAAATTAATTCCAAGCTTTTATCCCTCGCCGTATTGGTCAATCTACTCATATTTGGATCGCATCACCACACCTATGCTGCCGTTCGCGGTCGTACTGTTCCTGAATTTCCTGACTGTTAAACGCATTCTCACCGCCAGCAAAGTCCGAAAGTCATTGCGGGGTGACGCTCGCCCCGACAAAGGTCCCGAGATGGAGAACCGCAAGAAGTCGATCATTTTACTATTTTACTATTAAGCATTTCCGTCAACTTCAACTTGATGTGGCTGTTGTACATGGTGCACTATTTGTACGTTCGCGCCATTAATACTTACACTTACACCGGATACGATGACCCATTTCATATTCTCGAAGAAGCGGGCTATATGCTTCTGCTTCTCTGTTGCTGTACGGACACGTTCATTTATACAGTGACCCAGAAGAAATTCAGAGCTCAGCTGAAGGAAATGTTAACGTACCCGTTCCATCTGGTTGCGAAGTGTTTTCAATTGATTCGTGTTGGATTCAGTGGAGTTTGATTCAGTTGAGCTTGATACAGGAAAGTTTGATTCAGTTGAGTCAAGTTTAATTCAGTTAAGTTTAGAAAAGCTTAATTCAGTTCAGTTCAGTTTGGTTTGCTTTGATTTAGCGACACAGCGCGGAAACAGACCCTTCGGCCTTCCAAGTCCGCGCCAACCACCGTTTCCCGGACATGAACACTCTCCGACACACTAGGGATAAATTCCACTTTTACTGTAGTCAATTACCCTTAGGCATGCAGGTGCAGCAGACAGTGAAGAAAGCGAATGGTATGTTAGCATTCATAGCAAAAGGATTTGAGTATAGGAGCAGGGAGGTTCTACTGCAGTTGTACAGGGCCTTGGTGAGACCACACCTGGAGTATTGCGTACAGTTTTGGTCTCCCAATCTGAGGAAAGACATTCTTGCCATAGAGGGAGTACAGATAAGGTTCACCAAACTGATTCCTGGGATGGCAGGACTTTCATATGAAGTAAGACTGGATAGACTCTGCTTGTACTCGCTAGAATTTAGAAGATTGATGGGGGATCTTAAAGAAACTTACAAAATTCATAAGGGGTTGGACAGGCTAGATGCAAGAAGATTGTTCCCGATGTTGTGGAAGTCCAGTACAAGGGGTCACAGTTTAATGATAAGGGGAATGTCTTTTAGGACCGAGATGAGAAAAACATTTTTCACACAGAGAGTGGTGAATCTGTGGAATTCTCTGCCACAGAGGGTAGTTGAGGCCAGTTCATTGGCTATATTTAAGAGGGAGTTAGATGTGGCCCTTGTGGCTAAAGGGATCAGGGGGTATGGAGAGAAGGCAGGTACAGGTTACTGAGTTGAATGGTCAACCATGATCATATTGAATGGCGGTGCAGGCTCGAAGGGCCGAATGGCCTACTCCTGCACCTATTTTCTATGTTTCTATGTAAACCTTTATGTCTTTGGAGCGTGGGAGAAAGCCGGCGCACCCGGAGAAAACCCACGCGGTCACAGGGAGAACATAAGACAGCACCCGTATTCATGATCGATCCCCGGTCTCTGGCGCTGTGAGGCAGCAGCTCTACCGCTAAGGTCTAAACTTAGTTTAGTTCAGTTTAGTTTATTGTCACGTGTTCCGAGGTACAGTGAAAAGCTTTCATTGCGTGCTATCCAGTCAGCGGAAAGACTATACATGATTAAAATCAAGCAGTCCGCTGCAATTCCTCTATTGACCGTAGCCAGAGGTGCTGCGTCAAAAGCGCCGGAGACCCGGCTTCGATCCTAACCTTCAGCGCTCTCTGTGTGGAGTCTGCACATACTTCGTGTGACAGACAGCGTGGTTTCCTCCGGATGCTCCGGGTTTCGACCACGGGTTTGGAGGGTAAATTGCCCCTCGTGTGTCGGGAATGGATGTCATGGTGGGATAAGGTAGAACTAGTGTGGACGGGTCAAGCAGTCACAGAGGCAAGCAGCACGGAACCAGTCCCATCAGTCTACACTAGGGACATTAACATTTATACCAAGCCAATTAACGCACAAATCGAGAATCCGAAGAACTGTGAGAAAACGGACGGAGGTCACGGGGAGAAGGTACAAACTCCATACGGACAGCACCCATACTCAGGATGGAACCCGGGCCTCTGGTGCTGCAAGCGCTGTAATGTCAAAGATTCCCCTCGCCTAGTCCAGCTAATTGCTGCCACGCTTTGTTCTACGTACCCAGATTCCGACTTCCTTCCACCCCCACCGCAACAATGAATCTGAAACTTCACCTATCCATATTAGAAGGATGACAGGGCATCCTATAGAAACATATAACATTCTTAAAGGATTGGACAGGGATGATGCAGAATAAATGTTCCAGATATTGGGGAAGACCAGAACCAAGGGTCACAGTTTAAGGAAACATAGGGGTCACAGGCCATTTAGGACTGATAAGGAAAAACGTTTTCACCCAGGGAGTTTTGAATGTGTGGATTCTCTGCCACAGAAGTCAGTGGAAGCCAATTCACTGGATGTTTTTAAGAGTGAGGTAGGTTTAGCTCTTAGGGCGAAAGGAATCAAGGATAATGGGGAGAAAGCAGGAACGGGGTAGTGATTTTAAATGATCTGCCATGGTCATATTGAATGGCGGTGCTGGCTCGAAGGGCCGAATGGCCCACTCCGGCTATTTTTCTATGCTGCTGCCTGACCCGCTGAGTTACTCCAGCACTTTGTACCTATCTCTGTTCTCCAGAGATGCTCCCTAACCCGTTGAGTTATTCCAGCACTTTGTACCTATCCATGTTCTCCAGAGATGCTGCCTGACCCGCTGAGTTATGCCCGTGTCCCACTTAGGAAACCTGAACGGAAACCTCTCGTGACTTTGCCCGCGACCCAAGGTTTCCATGAGGTCGCCGGAGGTTTTGGTCACTCGCCTGGAAATCCTCGACCTGGATCGAGCGAAGCGTGAGCTGCATCTACCGACCAAATATCCTGTAGGATCTTTGCTACCGACTGCACACACACAGAAAAACACATCGCGAAGGTGGGGGCCATGGAGAGCGGAGGGGCGGTGTCTGCGCGGGAGAAGAGGAAGATAAACTGCTGCCACAGAGCAGGTAAGCCCTTTAGAGAGAGCGGGGAGGGGGGTAGGAGAGAAGGGAGGAGAAGGGGCGAGAAGGATAGAGAAGGGGGGAGAGAAGGGGAAGAGAAGGGGAGAGAGAAGGGGGAGAGTTGGGGGAGGAGGGGGAGAGAAGTGGGAAGAAGGTGAGCATAAGGGGAGTGAAGGGGGGGGGGAGAAGGAGTGGAGAGAGTTTTAGAAGTTTAGTAAAGTCTGCGGGCATTTTACCTACCGGCGCGTCTTCGAGGTCCTGAAATCTCCAATGAGCCAATCAAAATGGCCGGTCAGCGAAGGAGATTGCCTTCACTGCCTGTAAGTAAATAGCGACCCCACTCCAATGCTTCGACCGCAACCTATTTTTAGTCGAGGCCGGTTTTGATTTTGTTGAAACAATCGAAGCAATCTAGATGAAGCCTGGAGGACGCGGAAACCACTTTCGACCATTAGGGAGAGTGACAAAAACCTCCGGCGACCTCATGGAAACCTTGGGTCGCGGGCAAGGTCACCAGAGGTTTCCGTTCAGGTTTCATAAGTGGAACAGGGGCATAACACCAGCAGTCGGGACCTCCAGACTGCTGGAGACACTTTGTATTTCCATGTTCTCCAGAGATGCTGCCTGCCCCGGCTAGCCCGCAAACCAATGCTTTTCGCTGTATCGCACTGTGGCTTCAAAAATAAACCGGTATGAACACGAACGAGATGGCAGCAGAACGAGTAATATTTGAGTCATGTTCCTTCAAAGGAAGCAGCATTTTGAAATTAATTTGTTGTGTTAGAAATGTAACTTGGTCTGATATAGGCGGTGACAATATTTCCATAAAACCAAAGACTCTGCGTGGAAACATTGATTAGATTCAGGAAGAAGGGAAGAAGAAAATGAAGGTGGGTGAACACAAATGAGCCGTGGATAAATAATGTCTAAATTCGTTCTTTAATAACGTTACAATTAACGTGAGTTTACTAATTCATCGGGTCCCCCGTGTCCACCAATTACCGACCACATTTTTGTCTTGCGCCTCCTCTCTTCCAGCGTTCTCGCCCCCCACCCCTTACAATCAGTATGAAGAAGGGTCTCGACCCTTAACGTCGCCTGTCCATGTTCTCCAGAGATGCTGCCTGACCCGTTGCGTTACTCCAGCACTTTGTGTCCTTTTGTGCAAACCAGCATCTGCAGTTCCTTCTCTATTTCATTCTGACTAACGGTGTGATTTGATTAATTCGGCGGCTCGCCTGAAGTGATACATCACGAGATATTTAATCTCCTCCCTGAACTTGGACTGCACAGCGGCATAAATGAGTGTGTTCGTGGAACAGCTGAGCAGAAGGAGTAAATAACCAGTCTCGCTAAAGTAAAACAAAGGGTCGGATGTCGAATAAAAGTAATTCCCGGTCGACCGAGCAAAAATGAAATGGGCGACGAAAGTCAACCACAAGATTATTAAATTGGCGGATATGGCCAGGAGTAACACGACCGATTGCTTCCTGTTTTGTATCTCGGCGTCACTTTCGTGTCCCGAACTCTTTTGACCCCGGAGTCGTCTTCTGATCCGACTGGACAGTAAAATATACCTTATAGTCAGTGCGTTGAAAAGTAAGACCAACCCCAATGGAAGGAAGAGAGATAAAACTAGATTGGAGAGTGCAAACGCTATCCATGGTCCTGATGTGTAGAAGTCAGATATGAACATGCAGTACCAAGGTACATTGCCGATTAAAAATAAATGTTCAAATGCAAAATACCAGGGGATGTTCCGCAAGAGGCACACCGCACACACCAGACCTATCACCAGCGCCGCCCGGCCCCGGGTACAGTACTTGTTCCGGAAGTTCGGACAACAAATGGCGACGTAACGGTCAAAGGTGAAAGCGACTGTCAGCCAGACGGAACAGTCTTTGGCGATGTACAGGGCGACCGTCTTGATCGCGCAGACCGGGGTGACGCTCAGGAAGCTGGCTGGGAAGTAGACGCTCAATATCCGGTTGACGATGACGTTGGTCAACACGACCAGGAGATCCGCCACCGCCATGCTCACCAGGTAATAGGTGATACACCCCGTCAGGCCGCACTTGCCCCGGGAGAGGATCAGAATGGACATCCCGTTCGCTGATGAGAGATGATCAGAGGCACATTAATTGGTGGACGCGATGATCATTATAATCTCACAAAGTTCTGGAGTGACCTCCCACCTTTGACCCCATCTAAACTTGACACACCCTCCGAAAAGTCAGCTCAGTTCAAGTTAGTTTGTTCAATTCAATTCAATTCAATTTATTTGTCTTTTGGACAAATTTGTCATTTGGACCCCTTGAGGTCCAAACGAAATGTCGTTTCTGCAGCCATCCAATACAAAACGAAGAAGACCCGAGACACAACACGATTTACACATACATCCATCACAACGCTGTGATGGAAGGCAAAAAAAAACGTATCTCTCCACTGCACTCCCCCCCCCCCCCGATGTCAGAGTCAAAGTCAAAGCCCCCGGCGGGCGATGGTGATTATCCCGCGGCCATTAAAGCCACACCGGGTGATGCAAGGGTCACGCACCGGGTCTTGGTGTTAGAGCCCCGGCGCGCGCCCGCAAAGTCCGGTGGCCATTCCAAGCCGCGCGGGGGGATAAAGACCCGCTCCAGGTGCTCTTCAACCCCGCAACTCTGGCGGGAGAAGTCGCCGCTGCGGAAGCGCCGAAAAGCGGTCTCCCACCAGGGACCCGCGGGCTTCCAGTGTTGCCGTCCGCCAGACCCGCGGTTGTAGCCTCCGAATCTCCGGGGGTCGGGTCGCAGCAGCGCTCCACCCGCTCCGGACTCGGACTTGTTGTCATGTTTACCGAGCTAGAGTGAAAATCTTTCGACGCGTGCTAACCAGTCAGCGAAAAGGCAATTCATAATTACAATCGGGCCATTCACAGTGTATAGATACATGATCAGCGAATAACGTTTAGTGCAAGGTAAAGCCAGCAAAGTCCGGACAAGGATCGTACGAGGGTCATCAAAGAGATAGATAGTAGCTCAGCATCGCAGTCTGGTTGTGGTAGGATGATTCAGTTGCCTGATAACAGCTGGGAAGAAGCTGTCCGTGGCTCTGGAGAGTCCCGACCCGAAACGTCGCCTATTCCTTCGCTCCATAGATGCTGCCTCACCCGCTGAGTTTCTCCGGCATTTTTGTCTACCTTCTGACTCGAGAGGTGTGCGTTTTCACACTTCTATTCCCTTTGCCCGATGGGAGAGGGGAGAAGAGGGAATGGCCCGGGTGCGACTCGTCCTTGTTTATAGTGCTGGCCTTACCGACTTAATCATAGACACTCACAGTCTGAACAAGGGTGTCGACCCCTCACGTCGCATATTCCTTTTCTCCAGAGATGCTGCCTGACCCGCTGAGTTACTCCAGTAATTTGTACCTCACCATGTTCTCCAGAGATGCTGTCTGACCCGCTGAGTTACCCCAGCACTTTACACCTGTCCACATTCTCCAGAGATGCTGTCTGACCCCCTGATTATTCCAGCATTTTATGCCTGTTTTCGGTGGAAACCAACATCTGCAGTTCCTTTCTACACAACATGATCAATATGACTTAACTCCCGTCCGACAGAAGCTTGACATCGCGCACAACCCGGTCTCAAGAACAGCTTCTTCCCCTCTGTTATCAGGCCTCTGAACGGCCCTTCCATAAACTAGGGTATTGTCCGATTCACCTCTACCCCAGTGTGGTCTCTAAAACTGATGCGCTACAATGCTGAGAACTATATTCTGCACTCTTTATCTTCCCCTTTGCTCTACCTGATGGACTTGAGTTTGACCTGATTCTATTTATATTCGGCGAGACCAAGCGCAGAATCAGCGATCGCTTAGCCCAACACCCCCGCTCAGTCCGTCTCAACCTATCTGATCTCCCGGTTGCTCAGCACTTCAACTACCCCTCCCATTCCCAATCTGACCTTTCTGTCCTGGGCCTCCTCCATTGTCAGAGTGAGGCCCAGCGCAAATTGGAAGAGCAGCACCTCATATTTCGCTTGGGTAATTTACACCCCAGCGGTATGAACATAGACTTCTCAAACTTCAGATAGCCCTTGCTTTCCCTCCCCCATTGCGGGGATTGGACTTCGTTTCAGGAACTGATGGTCTACAATGCCGAGAACTCAGAATTGAATAGAATACTTTATTATTACGTGTGGCAACGGTCACAGTGAAATTCTTTGCATGCTCAACTTGCCAATGTATGCAAATAGTCGTCCATAAAGGGCGCTTACATTTTACAAATTCTGTATCTTCCCCTTCGCTCTACCTAATGTACCTGTTTTTGACTTGATTGCATTGATATATAGGATATCAAATGTTCAAAGGTTCAAAGGTCAGTTTATTGTCACGTACCAATGAAGGTACAGTGATTTGCGAATTATTGTACAGCCATACTAATATAGACACACAACTACATACAAGTTAACATAAACATCCACCACGGCGGATTCCCCATATTCTTCACTGTGATGGAAGTCAATTAAGACAAACCTCTTCATCTTTATTTTCCCGCGGTTTTTGCAGTCAACCATCCCCTGTGACGGGGCGATCCATGCTACAGCGTCGGGGGGGGGGGGGGTCTCTAAAGAACCGTTGCATGGCAGCGTGCTCCAGACACCCACACTGCACTTCAGTTATCTTTAGAAACATAGAAACATAGAAACATAGAAAATAGGTGCAGGAGTAGGCCATTCGGCCCTTCGAGCCTGCATCGCCATTCAATATGATCATGGCTGATCATCCAACTCAGTATCCTGTATCTGCCTTCTCTCCATACCCCCTGATCCCTTTAGCCACAAGGGCCACATCTAACTCCCTCTTAAATATAGCCAATGAACTGGCCTCAACTACCTTCTGTGGCAGAGAGTTCCACAGATTCACCACTCTCTGTGTGAAAAATGTTTTTCTCATCTCAGTCCTAAAATACTTCCCCCTCATCCTTAAACTGTGACCCCGTGTTCTGGACTTCCCCAACATCGGGAACAATCTTCCTGTATCTATCGTGTCCAACCCCTTAAGAATTTTGTAAGTTTCTATAAGATCCCCCCTCAATCTTCTAAATTATAGCGAGTACGCCGAGTCTATCCAGTCTTTCTTCACGTGAAAGTCCTGCCATCCCAGGAAACAGTCTGGCGAACCTTCTCTGTATTCCCTCTATGACAAGAATGTCTTTCCTCAGATTAGGAGACCAAAACTGTACACATTACTCCCGTTGTGGTCTCACCTAGGCCCTGTACAACTGCAGTAGAACCTCCCTGCTCTTATACTCAAATCCTTTTGCTATAAAGGCCAACATACCATTCGCTTTCTTCACTGCCTGCTGCACCTGCATGCCTACTTTCAATGACTGGTGTACCATGACACCCAGGTCTCGTTGCATCTCCCCTTTTCCTAATCGGCCACCATTCAGACAATAGTCGACTTTCCTGTTCTTGCCACCAAAGTGGATTACCTCACATTTAGTATACATGTGCATCTGCAGTATACAGACTCGAGGGTGTGACCTAAAGGCAGAGAATTTAGACTTACCTGTAAGTGATACAACGTGGAAAGATCCCACCGAGTCCGCGCCGACAAGCGATCATTCCGCACACTAACATTGTCCCCCCCCACATACACACACACTGGGAACAATTTACAACCTTACCGAAGCCATTTAACCTACCAACCTGCCCGTCTTTTGAGTGAGTGAAGAAAAAGCGGAGCACCCGGAGAAAACCCACGTAGGTCACGGGGAGAACGTACCAACTCCGTACATACAGCACCCGAAGTCAGGATCGAACCCGCGTCTCTGGCTCTGCGAGGCAGCAACTCTCCCGCTGCGCCTCCGTGACCGCCCATGAATAATGAATAAATGACTTACTGGGAACGCCGAAAACGCCAATGATAATATAGCAGATGGAATAGACTGGGCTGTTCACGGGTTCATGCATGTCTGCCGAAGGTGTGTGTGTGCGGCGCTGTCGAGTGGCAGCGTCTTATACACTGCGGCACGGTCACCTGTACCTGGTGTGTGCAAGACACATCCGTCCCTCGGTACCAATGTCGTGTATGCTAATTGCGCGCGTGTCACGTGAACAAATTGCATAACGAATGCACGAACGTCACTCATTTACATGTCATTAAAGCAGCAGAATGTGTTGACGTCATCCATACGAGCGACCCGCTGACGTTTGGGGGCAAAGTTCACCTGTAAAGAGAATTAAGATGATGTTGAAAGACTTGCATACATTGGATGTGGAGAGGATGTTTCTAGCAGCTGGAGTACCTGGGACCAGATGTGACAGGCTCAGTATAAAGGGACGTACCTTTAATATAGAGTGGGTGAATAGAGGACCAGATAACATAGGTTTAAGATGAGGGGCGGAAGAGTTAACAGGAATCTGAGGGGTAACTTTTTTCACACTAAGGATGGTGGGTGTACGGAAGGGACTTGCAGAGGAGGTACTTGAGGCTGGGACTATCCCAACGTTTAAGAATCATTTAGACAGATACATGGATAGGACAGGTTTGGAAGGATATGGAACAAACGCAGGCAGGTGGGACTAGTGTTACTGGGACATGTTGACCGGTGTGGGCAAGTTGGGTCGAAGGGCCTGTTTCCACACCGTTTCGCTGAATTACTCATCAGTCGTTGGGAAGCATCGTTTTGCAGAGCAAGTGATGGAATTACATAGATACATAGATACATAGAAAATAGGTGCAGGAGTAGGCCATTCGGCCCCTCGAGCCTGCACCGCCATTCAATATGATCATGGCTGATCATCCAACTCAGTATCCCGTTCCTGCCTTCTCTCCATACCCCCTGATCCCTTTAGCCACAAGGGCCACATCTAACTCCCTCTTAAATATAGCCAATGAACTGGCCTCAACTACCCTCTGTGGCAGAGAGTTCCAGAAATTCACCACTCTCTGTGTGAAAAAGTTTTTCCTCCTCTCGGTCTCAAAGGATTTCCCCCTTATACTTAAGCTGTGACCCCTTGTCCTGGACTTCCCCAACATCGGGAACAATCTTCCTGCATCTAGCCTGTCCAACCCCATAAGAATTTTGTACGTTTCTATAAGATCCCCTCTCAATCTCCTAAATTCTAGCGAGTATAAGCCAAGTCTATCCAGTCTTTCTTCATATGAAAGTCCTGACATCCCAGGAATCAGTCTGGTGAACCTTCTCTGCACTCCCTCTATGGCTATAATGTCCTTCCTCAGAATTAGGAATGGAATTCTGAAGGAGTTACTTGAAACCGGAGCAAATGCCTCGCCGACAGAAGCTATAACAAGTCTGTTGTGCAGAAGTCGGAAGGCGTTGAATTTGCTCATGTTATTGTAATAGGACGAACGCAAGTCAGAACAAGATGTAGACAGAAGGAGCTGTAGATGCAGGTTTACCAAAACGATACAACGTGCTGGAGTAACCCAATGGGCCAGGCAACATCCCTGGTGAACATGGATAGGTGACGTTTCTGGTCGGGACCCTTATTCAGGCCACGGCGCCCGACCCGAAACGCCACCAATCAATGTTTTTCTGAGATGCTGTTTGGCCCACTGAGTTACTACATCATTTTTTAATAATCAGGTGGATTAATTATATCTCCAATACCTTCATGTTCCTTCAAATCATATGAATTGGACTAACTCAATGTGCCAACATGGTCTCCATGCGCAAGATGGGCCGAAGGGCTTGTTTGCGTGCTGTGCAGCTCTGTGGCTCAGCCGATCAATGAAATTGCCAATTCTATCGAACTGTTTTGCTGAGGGACAAACGGATAAGGACTAGAGCTAGCGTGGTGACCTGTCCCGGGCTCTTAAAATAGCGGAGTCAGGAGATATGGGGAGAAGGCAGGAACGGCGTACTGATTGGGGATGATCAGTCGTGATCACATTGAATGGCGGTGCTGGCTCGAAGGGCGGAATGGCCTATTCCTGCACCTATTTGTTTATTGTCTATTGTAAGAGTTGTTTGGCACATAAATGAAGGGGCGAAGGGCCTGCTCTTGAACTGTACTTGTCTAGTTTCTAATGTAATAGCATGGAACTGCACATGTTTATTAATATGAAAAATAGATGCAGAGATCTGGAGTAACAGCGGGACGGACAACATCTCCGGACAAAAAGGACCGGTAATTGTTCGGGTTGGGACGCTTCTTCTTCAGTCAAAGTTTTACGAGGATGTTGCCAGGACTAGAGGGTCTGAGATACAGAGAGCGTTTGAGTAGGCTGGGTCTATTCCTTTGAGCGCAGGAGGATGAGGGGTGATCTTATAGACGTGTATAAAATCATGAGATGATCAGATCGGGTAGATGCACAGTGTCTCTTGCCCAGAGTAGGGGAATCGAGGACCAGAGGACATAGATTCAAGGTGAAGGGGGGAATATTTAATAGGAATCTGTGGGGCAACATTTCCACACAGAGGGTGATGGGTGTATGGTACGAGCTGCCGGTGGTCGTAGATGAGGCTGGGACTATCCCAAAGTTTGAGAAACAGTTAGGCAGGTACATGGATAGGACAGGCTTAGAGGGATATGGACCATTGTTGGCCGGTGCGGGCAAGTTGGGACGAAGGGCCAGTTTCCACACTGTATCACTCTATGACTCGATGAAAGAAACAGTCTGAAGAATCCCGATTTTTTCCTGAGATGCTGCCCGACCCGCTGAGTTGCTCCAGCACTCGGTGTCTACCTTTGTTCTATCGCGCTTGCTATCAGCCGTTTGCAACTGGTTGTCCATTTTAGGCTCGGTGACGATCAGCTGTTCACCCCCAGTCCCGGAGTGACAGCAGTAACTGATGTGAGACAACACTCACTTTGACCAAACAGCGAGCTACCTCGCATAAAGACCACATGTGGCAAATCTCCTCTTTCAGAAAATACACCTTCCCCACTTCACGGTGACACGTGCCATTGTAATCAGATTGCAAGGGCGCAAAGAAGATTTACAAGGATGTTGCCAGGACACTATGGGCCTGAGCTACAGGGAGAGGTTGGGCAGGCTCGGACTTTATTCCTTGGAGCGCAGGAGGATGAGGGGTGATTTTTAGAGGAATATAAGATCATAAGGGGATTAGATAGTGTGAATGCATGGTAGACCAACATGCTGGGGAAACTCAGTGGGTGAGGCAGCATCTATGGAACGAAGGAATAGGTGACGTTTCGGGTCGAGACTCTTCTTCAGACTCAAGGATGTGAATGCATGGAGTATTTAAGCAGAATAGGAGGGTCAAGGACCAGAAGTCATAGGTTTAACCTGAGATGGGAACAATTTATTAGGAACCTGAGGGGTAACGTTTTCACACAGAGGGTGGTGGGTGTATCGAACGAGCTGCTGGAAGAGGTCGTTGAAGCAGGGGCTATCGTAACGTTGAAAACACACTTGGACAGGTGCATGGATGGGAGAGTTTTGGAGGGAGTTGGGTCAAACGCAGGCAGGTGGGACTCGTGCAAATGGGGCATTTTGGCCGGTGTGGGCAAGTTGGACGGAAGGGCCTGTTTCAAGCGGTATAACCATGAATTTTCGGCATTAGGTCTGAGCGGTGTAATTGCAGCAGGAAGCAGCGAGGATACAAGAACTTGAACAAGAACAGCAAGAACAAGTAGCATTCAACAAGAACATGAAGCAGGGATGTCAGTTCAATGGGCTAGTATGGGCCGAAGGGCCTGTTTCTTTGCTGTTGACTCGATCACTCTAATTGTTTACCAATTCATGTTAAACACCTGCCCCCGAACCTCTCTCAGGTGATTGATAGCTATCCAGTAATTAAGGTAGAGGGTGTTTCCATTGGGAAATCGTGACGTTATATGAACGCCGCTTAAATTCCTCTCGGAGATTTAGAGTTGTGAAGTTCATCTTGGGGCCACGATGCACGACCCAGTTAGTGGACAAGTCTACACCGTCTGTTACCTGATGCTTGGAATCGTTGGTGTTCCCGGTAAGGACGTCGTTGACTGCTTCTAATTCCTTCGCGTAATTATATAAATCATATTTTAATTGTGTTTGCAGGAATTTTGGATGGACCTTTCGCTAGGATGCAGGGCATGGAGGGAGAGGGGTTGTGTACAGGTGGATAATATCGGCCAAATCGATATGCGACACAATGGAGGATTTCTGCCTTTGCTGAACCTGATTGGCATGTTTCTGCAAAAGCTGCCAAGCCATGAGGCTCTTGGCTCCAGAATGCCTGGGTCTTGGGAGGAAGCGAAGTACAGGGTGATGTCCAGATGTCCCCTCTTTTGTTAATATGTATGAGGGTTTTGCAGAAAGAGCGGAGCCTGGCTGCAAATGCATGATTAGGATTGGTTATAGAGGGGGGTGCTCTAAAAGTATTGTTAATTAAGTTGCAGAGTGTTGTGCTGTTACCTTGTGATTGGTTAAAATATTGAGCCTTCTTCAAATTGTTTATACTCCCTGGGGAAATGTTTCTTTATTTGGGTGAACTGTCTTTCAACTAGAAACTTCTGTGGAACCAATGTAATGGGGTATTTTGTGATTGGGTTAAGGAACTGTCAATTACTGTGTTTGTATGATCTTTATTAATGATTGGTTTGTAGGGGTTGCCTCCCCCAAGTAATGTCACACACTTAGTTTGGAAGGGTATAAGAGGGTGTGTAATTCTTTGTGGTGGGTCGGTTGATTGTGACTTCTGTTCAGTTTGCACGAGATATTGTTGTATTGCGTGAGTGGATCGGCAACCGGCCGTGCAGTTTGTTCTTCAATGAAGTAACGTTTTGAAACCAGAGTTTGACTTAGTGTTTGACTAAACCAGACTAAGGGTTAATTCTAGAACCGGAATTTACAACGGGAGAGGGGGGGGGGGGGGGGATGAGGGAGTGTCCGGGGTGGGACTGGTGCTTGGCTCGGCTGGTTATTAAATATGGGTGAGGGAACCGACAATGAACGCGATGCGTAGCTGGTAACCTCGCAATGTAAATCGCTGGCTTTCTACTTTTTTTTTCAGCCAATGTGATCGCGATTGTGATCTTCGCGCGGGGGAAATGCGGACTCTCCAAGTGCATCACCCATTACCTGGTTGCCATGGCAGCGACAGACCTATTGGTCGTTTTCACCAATGTCATCGTGAACCGTATATTCAGCGTCTACTATCCGAGCAGCTTCCTGTCCGTCACCCCGACGTGCAGCGTTAAGACCGTCCTCCTGTACGCCGCCAAAGACAGCTCGGTCTGGATGACAGTGGCCTTCACCTGGGACCGGTGTGTGGCCATCTGCTACCAGAACCTAAGGAACAAATACTGCACCGCCAGAACCGCGCGGGTGGTGATTGTTCTGGTGTGTGTGGTAAGCGGTTTAAGGAACATACCCTGGTATTTTTCAATTAAACCGCTGTATGTTGTTGACGGTGTGCCATGGTATTGCAACTTCAAATCGGATTTCATTACCTCGAACGCTTGGATCGCGTTCGCCCTCATTAACCTGGTCGGGACCCCGTTCGTTCCGTTATTCCTCATCCTGCTGTTCAATGCTCTGACCATTCGGCACATCTTGGTGTCCAGTCGCGTGAGGCGTGCGCTGCGAGGTAGGAAAGACGCCGAGCAGGACAGCGACGTGGAGATGGAGAACCGTAGACAGTCCGTTATTCTGCTGCTGGCCATCTCCGCCAACTTGATCGTCCTGTGGTTAACGTTCGTGGCGCATTACGCCACCGTTCGCACCACCGGCAATTATTTTTACAGTTCGTCCAGTGCCATGTTTGTGTTCCAGGAAGCCGGATACATGCTACTTCTTCTCAGCTGTTCCACCAACACCTGCATTTACGCCGTGATACAGACAAAATACAGAGAGGAGATGAGATACTTGGTCTTATACCCCTTCAGGTATCTCGCCAACTCCTTTAAACTAAGGTTCGGTTTAATATAGTTTTACTTTGGTTTAGTTCAAAGATTCTACAGAAACGGGTCCGTTGGAAGGAACTGCAGATGCGGGTTAGGGTCAGGGTTAGGGTTGGGGTTAGGGTTAGGATTAGGGTTAGGGTAATAACGGGTTAGGGTTAGGGTTAGAGTTAGGGTTAGGGTTAGAGTTAGAGTTAGGATTAGGGTTAGGGTTAGGATTAGGGTTAGAGTTAGCGTTAGGGTTAGAGGTAGGGTTAGGGATTAGGGTTAGGGTTAGGGTTAGGGTTAGGGTTAGGGTTAGGGTTAGGGTTAGGGTTTAGCGTTAGGAGTAGGGTTAGGGTTAGGTTTAGTGTTAGGGTTTGGGCTAGGGTTAGAGTTATGGATAGGGTTAAGGTTGGGGTTAGGGTAAGGGTACGGGTTAGGGGTAGGCCTAGGGTTAGGTTTAGGGTTAGGGTTAGGGATTGGGTTGTGGTTAGGGTTAGAACTACGGTTAGGGTCTAAGATAGACATAAAATGCTGGAGCAACTCATCGGGACAGGTAGCATCTCTGGAGAGAAGGAATGCATGACATTTCGAGTAGAGGTCTGAAGAAGGGTCACTACCCGAAACGTTACCCATTCCTTCTGTCTGGAGATGCTGCTCGTCCCGCTGTGTTACGTCAGCATTTTGTGTATATCTTCGATATAAACAGCTCCTTCGGTCAACGAGGTCCACGTCGACCATCGATCACCCGTTCACACTAGTTCTATGTTATCCTACTTTCGCATCCAGCCCCTGCACGCTAGGGAGCGATTTTACAGATGGCCAATTAATCGACAACCCGCACGTCTTCGGGATGTGGGTTGAAATCGGAACACCCGGAGGAAACCCACGCGGCATTTGAAGTTAGCGTGGAGATAATGTTTGAACAGTAGATGCACACAATCTCTGGTAGATGCACAGATTCTCTTGGCAAGAGTGGAGGAATCGAGGACCAGACGACATGGTTGTAAGATGAAGGGGATATGACTCAATTAGGAAAAAAGGGAAAAGGGAAGTGGGACGAGACATGGGTGTCCTTGTACACCAGTCACTGAAAGTTATCATGCAGGTGCAGCAGGCAGCGAAATAAGCTAATGGCACTTTGGCCTTCAGAACTAGAGGATTTGAGTATTGGAGTAAAGAGGTCCTTCTGCAGTTGCCCTGCTAAGACAACATCTGGAGTATTGTGTGTAGTTTTGCTCTCCTAATTTGAGGAAGGACACCCTTGCTATTGAGGCAGTGCAGAGTAGGTTTACGAGGTTAATATCCGGGATGGCGGGACTGTCATATGAGGAAAGATTGGAAAGACTGGGCTTGTTAAAATTTAGAAGGACGAGAGGGGATCTAATAGAAATATATAAAAATATAAGCTAGATGCAGGAAAATTGTTCCCAATGTTGGGGGAATCCAGAGCCAGGGGCCACGGTCTAAGAATAAAGCAAGGCCATTTAAAACTGAGATGAGAAAAAAACCTTTTCACCAGAGAGTTGTGAATTTCTGGATTTTTTTGCCACTGAAGGCAGGGGAGCCCTATTTACTGGATTAATTTAATAGAGAGTTGGATAGAATTCTTTGGGCTAGCGGAATCTAGTGATATGGGGAGAAAGCAGGCACGGGTTACTGATTGTGGATGATCAGCCATGATCACATTGAATGGCGGTGCTGGCTCGAAGGGCCGAATGGTATACTCCTGCACCTATTGTACATTGTCTATTGTCTATTGTTAATATTAATTGAACTCGTTTGCACAAACCACCTGAGCGAGTTTTTTCAATTTTAATCAAAACTAATCTGATGAAGGAACTCATCGTGTCTGCCGTTATTATTGAAAGGGAATGGGCGACGATGCGCCAAATCCCTCCAGAGATGCAACCTGCCCCCGAATTCCCCCCAGCAGTGTGTCCCCTGTTCCAGAAGCCTTTTGAGTCTCTGTTTTAATTTGTATGCTGGTGATAAACATTTACATTATGTTCAAAGTTAATTGCAAACTCTTTCAGCGCTTAAAGTCATAGAGTCCATACACGTGGAAACAGGCCCTTCGGCCCACACCGGCGTACATGCGCCATCTACACTAGTCCCACCTGCCCGCGATTGGCCCATATCCGTCCAAACCTGCCATATCCATGTACTTGTCCAAATGTCTCTTAAATGTTATGATAGTAACTGCCTCAACTACCTCCCCAGGCAGCTCGATCCATATAGACAACATCCTTTGTATAAAAATATTACCGCTCAGGTTCATATTGAATCTTTCCCCCACTTGCCTTAAACTTTGTCCTCTGGGCTTCGTTCCACCTACTCTGGGCAAGAGACCCGATTCACCTACTCTGGGCAAGATACCCTGAGCATTTACTCGATCTTTGCCTCTCGTGATTTTGTATTCCTCTATAGGATCACCCCTCAGCCTCCTTCTCTCCAAGGACTAAAGTCCTAACCTACCCCAACCTCTCCCTGTGGCTCAGACTGCACGAGTCCTGGCAACATCCTCGCAAATCTTCTCTGCACCGTTCCCAGCTTGAAACGACCCCGTGACCCATCGTGGATGTCCAGCTGATGTTAACACACAGATAATATCCGTAATAACATTTATAAAGTCATTTGGACATGTGGGTGGACAGGGACGATTTATCGGGACATGGGTCAAACACGGGCAGGTGGGACTTGTGTAGATGGGGGCATGTTGGTCGGCGTGGGCAAGCAAAGGGCCTGTTTCCATGACTATGATTAATGAGGGGGGACCTCTTTGAATATACAGAATAATGAAAGGCTTGGATAGAGTAGATGCATGGAGCATGTTTCCATTAGTTGGAGAGTCTAGAACTAGAGTCTAGAGTCTAGATAAGGTCACAGCCTCAGAACTAAGGCTCTTTAAAGAAGCAGATGAGGAGACATTTATTTAAGTGGAGGGTGGTGAATCTGTGGAATTCTTTGCCACAGAAGGCAAAGGGCAAGTACAGAAGGTAGAGGGCAAGTATGTGGATGTTTGTCATGTGGAAATATATACATTCTTGATTCGTACAGGTGTCAGAGGTTATGGGGAGAAGGCGGGAGAATGGGGTTGGGAGGGAGAGATAGATCAGCCATGATTCAATGGCGGAGTAGAGATGATGGGCCGAATGGCCTACTTCTGCACCTATAACCTTCTGACTATTACCCTACCTCTGACTTCAATTTGTGTGCAGGTACAGGCAGTGAAGAAAGCTAATGGAATGTTGACCTCCATATCAGAGGATTTCAGTATAGGAGTAAAGAGGTTCTTGTGCAGTTGTATCGGGCTCTGGTAAGACCACATCTGGAGTATTGTGTACATTTGTGTCTCCTAATTCGAGGAAGGACATCCTTGTGATTGAGGCAGTGCAGCGTAGGTTCACGAGATTGATCCGTGGGATGGCGGGATTGTCATATGAAGAAAGATTGTAAAGACTAGGCTTGTATTCACTAGAATTTAGAAGGATGAGGGGAAACATATACAATTAAAAAAAGACTGGACAAACTGGATGCAGGAAAAATGTTCCCAATGTTGGCGAGTCCAGCACCAGGGGCCAGAGTTTTAGAATAAAGGGGATGCCATTTAAGATTGAGGTGAGAAAAAACTTTTTCACCCAGGGAGTTGTGAATTTGTGGAATTCCCTGCCACAGAGGGCAGTGGGGGCCAAATCACTGGATGGATTTAAGAGAGAGTTAGAGATAGCTCTAGGGGCTAGTGGAGTCAAGGGATATGGGGAGAAGGCAGGCACGGGTTATTGTTTGGGGACGATCAGCCATGATCACAATGAATGGCGGTGCTGGCTCGAAGGACCGAAGGGCCTCCTCCTGCACATATTTTCTATGTTTCTATGTTTCTAATATATTTGACATTGAAAACACAGATAAAGATCAAACTAACTTCAAAATGCAGAAGTATTTCACATACATTAACGTAAAACTCTCAAGAAACCACGCACAAGGAAAAAGGGGATCTAATCTCACATTTCCCTTTCTTGCCCACGCTCAGAAATCCCCATTGTTGTTGTGGATCGGTAGTCAGGTTAAACAGGTAAAACTTTGCGGAACTGTCGAGTTCGACAGAAGAATCTAGACTATTCTGTGATTAATGGTTCACGCATTTTTAATTTAAAACAATTTTGTGTTTGTGCCTCAACAGACCGAGCTTCCCTTTTAAAGCAGGAAATTGCATATCGGTGCAATGCAACTGACAATCCTGCTTCACGTTGTGCAATTATGCTGCTCAGAAGTAAGTTACAGAGCACGGATACAGGCCCTTTGGCCCAACTTACCCAAGCCAACCAAGATCTACACTGGTCCCACCTGCCTACGTTTGGCTAGGTACGGGGATATGATAGGTTTATAGAGTCATCGAGTGATACAGTGTGGAAACAGGCCTTTTGAACCAACTTGCTCACCCAGCTATACTAAGCCCACCTGTCCACGTATGGCCCATAATCGCTCTGAAGCTGCATGCACAGAATCTCTTGCCCAGAGTAGGGAATCGAGGACAACAGAGAATAGACAATAGATGCAGGACTAGGCCATTCGGCCTTTCGAGCCAGCTACGCCATTCAATGTGACCAGAGGACACATTGGTTCAAAGTGAAGGGGGAAATATTTAATAGGATTCTGAGGTGTTTAAGGAAGAACTGTATATGCTGGAAAAATCGAAGGTGGACAAAAATGCTGGATAAACTCAGCGGGTGAGGCAGCACTTTGTCTGAAGAAGGGTCTCGACCCGTAACGTGACCTATTCCTTCGCTCCATAGATGCTGCCTCACCCGCTGAGTTTCTCCAGCATTTCTGTCTACCTTCAATAGGAATCTGAGGGGTATATATTTCACACAAAGGGTGGAGGGTGTATGGAACAAGCTTCCAGGGGAGGTAGTTGAGGCAGGGACTACACCAACTTTTAAGAAACAGTTAGACAGGTACATGGATAGTCCAAGTTTTGAGGGATATGGACCAAGCGCGGGCAGCTGGAACTAGTGTAGATGGGTCATTGCTGGCCGGTGTGGGCAAGTTGGGCAGCAGGGCCTGTTTCCACACTGTGTCACTCAATGATTTTATAATCCTTGTCCTATCCACGTACCTGTCCAAATGTCTAATAAATGTTGTTTGTCCCTGCCCCAACTACCTCCTGCAGCAGCTCCCTTATACCCACCACCCTCTGTGTGAAAAGGTTGCCCCTTAGATTCCGATTGAAACTTTCTCCTCTCACCTTAAACTTATGTCCTCCGGTTCTCGATTCACCTCTTCTAGGGAAAGTGTGCATTCATCCTATCTATTCACCTCATGTTCTTATACACCTCTATAAGATCACACCTCATCCCTGTGCGCTCCAAGCAATAAAGTCCTAGCGTGTCCCAACCTCTCCCTGTGGCTCAGACCCTCGTGTCCCGGCAACATACTGGGAAACCTTCCCTGTGCCCTTTCCAGTGTAACAACATATTTTCCCTAACAGGGTGACTGAAACTGAACACAATACTCCGGATGTACCCTCGTTGATGTCGTGTCTAATTTACTGAACTTCATTTAGTCAATTGTAGTGTCCAGGAGAACAGTATGTTTGGGCCTGTTGTGCGGTTGCAAGTAGGAATGACATTGTTGGTACATCAGACAATACTACAATCTTGTTTCTATTCATATTGCAGGTAGAAACATTTGCACTTCGAAGGATCCGTTGTCATAAAAGACTACCAAAGATAGATATAAAAAGCTGGAGTATATCAGCGGGACAGGCAGCTTCTCTGCAGAATAGGAATAGGTGAGGTTTCGGGTCGAGACCCTTCGTCAAACTGAGTCGGGGGGGGGGGAGAGAAACATAAGATATAGACGATGATTATAGAGAGATGTAGAACAAATGAATGAAAGATATGCAAACAAGGTAACGATGGTAAAGGAAACAGGCTATTGTTAGCTGTGAGCCAGGTGAAAACTAGTTACAGACAATGAGACTCAACAGGATGACTTTGAAGCTACTGGGGGGTCCTTGTACATCAGTCAATTAATGTAAGCATGCGGTTACAGCAGGCAGTGAAGAAAGCGAATGGCATGTTGGCCTTTATAACAAGATGATTTGAGTGTAGGAGCAAATAGGTCCTTCTGCAGTTGTACAGGATCCCTGGTGAGACCACATCTGGAATATTGTGTGCAGTTTTGGTCCCCTACTTTGAGGAAGGACATTCTTGCTATTGCGGGAGTGCAGCGTAAGTTTACAAGGTTAATTCACGGGATGGCGGGAATGTCACATGCTGAGAGAATGGAGCGGCTGGGCTTGTATACTCTGGAGTTTAGAAGGATGAGAGGGAATCTTATTGAAACATATAAGATTATTACGGGATTGGACACGTTAGAGGCAGGAAACATGTTCCCGATGTTCCCGATGTTGGGAGAGCCCAGAACCAGGGGCCACTGTTTAAGAATAAGGGGTAAGCCATTTAAAACGGAGACGAGGAAACACGTTTTCACCGAGAGAGCTGTGAGACTGTGGAATTCTCTGCCTCACAGGGCGTTGGAGGCCGGTTCTGTGGGTACTTTCAAGAGAGAGCTAGATGGGGCTCTTAAAGATAGCGGAATCAGGGTATATGGGGAGAAAGCAGGAACGGGGAACTGATTGGGGACGATCAGCCATGATCACATTGAATGATGGTGCTGGCTCGAAGGGCCAAATGGCCTACTCCTGCATCTATTGTCTATTGACAACGACTTGGGTTGGGGAGGGACGGAAAGAGAGGTAGGGAGGAAGCAAGGGTTACGTGAAGTTATCGAAATCAATATTCATAAGCTGGTCTGTAAGATTCCCAAGCGAAATATGAGATGCTTTTCCTCAAATTTGCGTTTAGCCTCACTCTGACAATGGAGGAGGCCCAGGACAGAAAGGTCAGTGTGGGAATGGAATGGGGAGTTAATGTCCTAGAGTCACAGAGTGATACAGCTTGGGAAAATGCCCTTATATAACCATATAACCATATAACCATAACAGCACGGAAACAGGCCATCTCGGCCCTTCAAGTCCGTGCCGAACACTATTTTTTTAATTTATTTTTATTTTATTTTTTTACTTCCCCCTAGGCCCATCTACCTGCACTCAGACCATAACCTTCCACTCCTTTCCCGGCCATATACCCATCCAATCTATTTTTAAAGGATAAAATCGAACCTGCCTCCACCACTTCCACTGGAAGCTCATTCCACACAGCTACCACTCTCTGAGTAAAGAAGTTCCCCCCTAATGTTACCCCTAAACGTCTGCCCCTTAATTCCCAAGTCATGTCCCCTTGTTTGAATCTTCCCTACTCTCAATGGGAAAAGCTTATCCACGTCCACTCTGTCTAACCCGCTCATAATTTTAAAGACCTCTATCAAGTCCCCTCTTAACCTTCTGCGCTCCAAAGAATAAAGACCTAACTTGTTCAACCTTTTTCTGTAACTTAGTTGCTGAAACCCAGGCAACATTCTAGTAAATCTCCTCTGTACTCTCTCTATTTTGTTGACATCCTTCCTATAATTATGCGACCAAAATTGTACTCCATACTCCAGAATTGGCCTCACCAATGCCTTGTACAATTTTAACATTACATCCCAACTTCTATATTCAATGCTCTGATTTATAAAGGCCAGCACACCAAAAGCTTTCTTTACTACCCCATCTTCAGGGAACTATGCACAGTTATTCCTAGATCCCTCTGTTCAACTGCATTCCTCAATTCGCTACCATTTACCATGTACGTCCTATTTTGATTTGTCCTGCCGAGATGTATTCTACACTCCACCTGCATGTGGATAAAGAGCTTCCAGTCGGGTCGCAGTCAGAGAGTCAGAGTGGGCCATCACACATCTACGACCCTCAGCCTCAGTACCGGCTCTCCACAGGGCTGCGTGCTGAGCCCCCTGCTTTACACCATCTACACATATGACTGCACCCCAGCCCAACACAGTAACACCATTGTCAAATTCGCGGATGACACCACGGTGGTGGGGCTCATCTCTGGGGGGGATGAGTACGCCTACAGGGATGAGGTGGAGCAGCTGACAGGGTGGTGTGGAGAAAATAACCTGCTCCTCAACACCTCAAAGACCAAGGAGCTCATAATAGATTACAGAAAGAAGAAAACGGACATTACACCACTAATCATCGATGGGGACTGTGTGGAGAGGGTGGCGGATTTCCGCTTCATGGGAATCCACATTGAGGAGGACCTGACATGGAGCGTGAACACCTCTGCGCTGCTGAAAAAGGTCCAGCAGAGACTGTACTTCCTGAGGGTGCTCAGGAAGAACAACATCACCCAGAGACTGCTGCTATCCTTTTATCGGTGCTCAATAGAGAGCATCTTAACATACTGTGTATGCGTGTGGTACACCCAGCTGCACAGCGGCGAAGAGGAAAGCGCTCCAGAGGGCTATTGACAACGCCCAGAAGATTATCGGCTGCCCTCTCCTCACCTTGGAGGACCTACACAGTTCCCACTGTCTCAAGAAATCCCAGAACATCATAAAGGACATTTCCCACCCCGGTCACTCCCTGTTTGAACTGCTGCCGTCAGGCAGGCGGTATAGATCAATGAGGACAAGGACAAACAGACTCAAAAACAGTTTTTATCCCACAGCAATAACTACACTTAATGTAGCCACCAAATGTGTGCAGGTGTGCTACACACCAAAGGGCCTGTGAAATCGACAGAAGAATGTGTTTTTCACGTTATTTATTTTAGTTGTTTATTTTAGACTTTTGCTTTTAGAAAAAGTGTCAATGGTGCACTGACTGATTTGGCATTTCTAATTTCGTTGTACATGTTTACATGTTATAATGACAATAAAGTATTCATTCATTCATTCATTCATTCATTCATGTAGCACCTCACATTTATCACCATTAAACTCCATCTGCCATCTTTCAGCCCACTCTTCCAAATGGCCTAAATCTCTCTGTAGACTTTGAAAATCTATTTCATTATCCACAACACCACCTATCTTAGTATCATCTGCATATTTACTAATCCAATTTTCCCCACCATCATCCAGATCATTGATGTACATGGCAAACAACAGTGGACCCAACACAGACCCATGAGGCACCCCACTAGTCACTGGCCTCCAACCTGACAAACAGCCATCCACCATTACTCTCTGGCATCTCCCATTCAGCCACTGTTGAATCCATCTTGCTACTCCACCATTAATACCCAACAATTGAATCTTCTTAACCAACCTTCCATGAGGAACCATGTCAAAGGCCTTACTGAAGTCCATATATACAACATCCACTGCTTTACCCTCATCAATTTCCCTAGTAACCTCTTCGAAAAATTCAAGAAGATTAGTCAAACATGACCTTCCAGGCACAAATCCATGTTGACTGTTCCTAATCAGACCCTGCTTATCCAGATGCTTATATATATTATCTTTAAGTATCCTTTCCATTAATTTGCCGACCACTGACGTCAAACTAACAGGTCTATAATTGCTAGGTTTACTCTTAGAACCCTTTTTGTAAACAACGGAACAACATGCGCAGTACGCCAATCCTCCGGCACTATTCCCGTTTCTAATGACATTTGAAATATTTCTGTCATATTTCTGTCCCTTCGTCCCAACTTGCCCACACCGGCCCACATGTCCCACCTACACTAGACTCATCTGCTAATGTGAAGTGGAATTACAGCGTTTAGCAAACCCGGGAGATCAATAGACAATTGACAATAGACAATAGGTGCAGGAGTAGTCCATTCGGCTATTCGAACTAGCACCGCCATTTAATGTGATCATGGCTGATCATCCCCAATCACTACCCCGTTCCAGCCCTCTCCCCATATCCCCTTCTCCCCATATCTTTAAGAGCCCTATCTAGCTCTCTCTTGAAAGTATCCAGAGAACCGGCCTCCACCGCCCTCTGAGGCAGAGAATTCCGCCGACTCACAACTCTCTGTGTGAAAAAGCGTTTCCTCGTTTCTGTTCTAAATGGCTTACCCCTTATTCTTAAACCGTGGCCCCTGGGATAAACTGGGATCAGGTACGTTCAGACGGACTGGGGAGCGAGGGAGAGAAAGGGTTACTTGAAGTTAGAGAAATCAATATTCATAGCGCTGGTTTTTAAAGAGAACAACTATTGCAGCCGAGAGTCCCACGAACCAGAGGTTCCTGAAACTCAACCGCAAACCAAGTTATGTTTTCTGCACCGAATGGGAAGCTAATGGAACAAAGTACTTCTCGGAGGTTATCGCCATTGGTATTTCAGCTAGTTCCCTGGCAGCGGGAGGAAGTTGAATGGGTGGAGGGGGTTGGGGGGTGAGGGGGGAGAAAGCTAGAAGAGAAAGCTAAATTATAAGTGTCCATCACGGCGTCATAAGTTCAAACGTTCATGTGATAGGAGCAGTTTTAGCCCATTCGGCCCATCAAGTCTACTCCGCCATTCAGTCAATCATGGTGGTGGGAGATTGTAAAGTTCACGTGGGCCACCCTGTTTCGAGAAAGGGATTAAAATGACGTGGGGTTTGAAGAAGTGTCTCGACCCGAAACGTCACCTATTCCTTCGCTCCATAGATGCTGCCTCACCCGCTGAGTTTCTCCAGCATTTTTGTCTACCTGGTCTTATCGTACTTCGTTTGTGTCGCCAACTCCTCTAAACTAAAGTGCAGTTAAATGTAGTTTTAGTTCAGTTTAATTCAAAGATACAACATAGAAACGGGTCCGTAGGAAAGAACGTATAGGAAGGAACTGCAGATGTTGATTTAAACCGAAGATAGACACAAAATGCTGGAGTAATTTTAGCGGGACAGGCAGCATCTCTGGAGAGAAGGGAAGGGTGACTAAGGGTCTCGACCCGAAACGTCACCCATTTCTTCTCTCCAGAGACGCTGTATGTCCCGGTTATGTTATTCCAGCTTTGTGGGTCTACTGTAGGAAAGAACTGCTGCTTTAAATCGAAGAGAGACACAAAATACAAGCTGCCGGAGGAGGTAGTTGAGGCTGGGACTATCCCAACGTTTAAGAAACAGTTGCACAGGTACATGGATAGGACAGGTTTGGAGGACTATGTACCAAGCGCGGGCAAGTGGGACTAGGGTAGCTGGGTTATTGTTGGCCGGTATGGGCGAGTTGGGCCGAAGGGCCTGTTTCCACACCGTATTAATCTATGACTCTAAGACTCTAAACAGCAGGAGTAACTCAGCGGGGCAGGCAGCATCTCTGGAGAGGAGGAATGGGCGACGGTTCGGGTCGAGGCCCTTCTAAGGACCTGCTGTATTTCAGACATCTTGTATTTCCACAATGCTTTGTGAAATCAGATTACGACAGGCCCGTGATTACAAACACCGCCAGCAGTTGGTAAAATACCTGTCGCAACTGAGGAAGCATCTGTTGGGCGAGGGGTGGGGTGTGGTGGGGTGGGGGAGGGACTAGGTTGAGGGCAGGTCTGTCTTCGGTTTAAACCTGCATCTGCAGTTCCTCCCCACACACACACACAGAGGGAGTGTCAGATTCCAGTCAGGTTGGGCACTCGGACCGCGGTTCGTTACCTGTTTAGTCTGTCAGTCGACAATTTCTAAAGGGAGCGAGCGAGAACGTGAACCTCTGAAATCTCTTCATCTCCGAAGACCGAGGCCATGGCAACTGGAATCATCACACTGATGGGAGTCCTGTGTTTCACATCTGTTGCACGTAAGGGCTGGTTACCCCGCGAAAAAAAAGTTGTTTTCATAATTAACTGAGGTCTTGATCTCTTAGTTTGCTGAATGTCACAGCTATTACAGTTGCAGAAGGCGTCGTGAGGGCCGTTGGACTTCAAGTGCTGCATCCGCAGGAAAACAGACACAACGTGTTGGAGTAACAACGGGCGAGGCAGCTTCTCTGGGGAAGATCGATTAGCGAAGATGGGGTCGGGGTGTGAAGTCTGAAGGAGCGTCCCACCCCGAAACTTTGCGTATATCCATGTTCTCCATAAATGCTGCCTTCCCGCTAAGTTACTCCAGCACTTTGTACCTATCCACGTTCTCCGGAGAGATGCTGCCTGACCCGCTGAGTTACTCCAGCACTTTGTACCTGTCCATGTTCTCCAGAGATGCTGCCTGACCCGCTGAGTTACTCCAGCACTTTCTACCTGTCCACGTTCTCCGGAGATGCTGCCTGACCCGCTGAGTTACTCCAGCATTTTGTACCTGTCCACGTTCTCCGGAGATGCTGCCTGACCCGCTGAGTTACTCCAGCACTTGTTGTCTCTTTCTGTCAGAGGAAATGCGGCAAGGTGGGTTAGCCTGTAGATTTGCTGCCTCACAGCGGTAGAGATCCTGGTTCGTTCCTGACTACGGATCTGTACGGAGTTTGCACGTTCTCCCCGTGACCTGCGAGGGGTTTCTCCGGGTGTCCGGTCCCACGCCCCCCCCCCCCAACACTCCAACGACGTATAAGCTAATTGGCTTGGTATAATAGTAAATAGCCCGAGTGCATGTTGGATAGTGTTAGTGTGCGGGATCGCTGGGCAGCGCGGACTCGATGGGCCGAAGGACCTGTTTCCGCACTGTATCTCTAAACTAAACTATACGAAACTTAACTAAACTAAACTGAACTAAACAGAACCAAACCAAGCCAAACCAACCTAAACTGAATTAATGTTTAAAAGGGAAATGCAGATGCTGAAAAAAATCGAAGGCAGATAAAAATGCTGGAGAAACACAGCGGGTGAGGCCGCGTCTATGGAGCCAACGAATAGGTGACGTTTCTGGTCGAGATTCTTCTTCAGACTGATGTGGTGGGGGGGGGGGGGTGGAGAAGAAATAAAGGCAGAAACAGTGGGCTGTGGGAGAGCTGCGAAGGGGAGGGGAAAGAGAGAGAAAGCAAGGACTGCCTGAAATTGGAGAAGTCAATGTTCATACCGCTGGGGTGTAAACTACCCAAGCTAAATATGAGGTGCTGCTTCTCCAATTTACGGTGGGACTCACTCTGGCCGTGGTCGGATTCGGAATGGGAGGGGGAGTTGAATTGCTGAGCCACATGGAGATCGGGTTGGTTATTGCGAACTGGATTAAAGTAATTGAGGCAGGTACAATAACAACATTTGAAAGATATTTGGACAATTACATGTGTAGGAAGGAACTGCAGATGCTGGTTTAAACCGAAGATAGACACAAACAGCTGGAGTAACTCGGTGGGACAGGCAGCATCTCTAGAGAGAAGGACAATTATATGGACAGGAATGATTCGGTGAGATATGGGCCAAACGCAGGTAAATGCTACTGGCGTAGATGAGACCATCTGTGCCTGCATGGACGATAGGGTGAAGGGCCTGTTTCTGGGCAGTCGGATTCTATGATTCTATGTTGATGTTTTTTTTCAGCATATGTCTGTCAAATATCGTTTACACAATCTGCTGATCGCGTGGTATGAGTTCACTCCAATCGAGAATAGGACTGAGATAAGGAAAGACTTTTACACCCAGAGAGTTGAAAATCTGTGGAATTCTCTGCCACAGAAGGCAGCGGAGGCGAACTCACTGGATGTGTTCAAGAGAGAGTTAGATTTAGACCTCGGAGCTAACGTAATGAAGGGATATGGGGAGAAAGCTGGAACGGGATACTTATTTTGGATGATCATATTGAATGGAGGCGTTGGCTCGAAGGGCCTACTCCTGCACCTATTTTCTATGATTCGATTTCGTCCGTTACCTACCACCATTGCCACTCTGATTACTCGTAAATTGTCCTCCTATCACTCCCTTCACCGTAAGCCATGTTCTCATTGTGCAGAAGGGGCCATGAAGCGAGCGGCTAAGATCATCTCTGACCCCTCTCACCCTGGCCACAAACTCTTTGAATCGCTTCCCTCTGGAGGGTGACTCCGGACTGTCAAAGCCGCCACAGCCAGACAGAAAATCAGCTTAATTTGCACTAGCTCTACTCAATAACCAAAAATCTGTAGCCTTCTTTTCCTCTGGTATTGTATTTAATTCACATGTTTATCAATAATGTTATATTATTAATGTTTTATGCGTCATTCCTAAATGTCACTGTATATCGTTGTCACTTGCGGGCGGAGCACGAAGGCAAATTTCTTGTATGTGAATACTTGGCTAATGAACTTATTCATTCATAATGGCTATGGGCGCAATCGATAACCTACGCCCACTTCTTTCTTGCAGCGAAGCTATACACTTCCGCCAGGCAGACTTCCTACTTGTCCTGCACTTCCTATAACTTGGTCGATTACGTCATGCTGGACTGCTTCTACAGCGGCGGGCTTCCGTTTCCCACCCTCATCTGGACCGGGCCGGGCGGGCTACACGAGGAAAAGACCAGCACCCGGCGTTTCGCCGTCAACGTGTCGCGGCAGAACTTCGTCAACCGGTGGGACACGATCTACCAGTGTAAAGCCAACTACTGGTACACCTCGTCTACCTGTTACATAGGACGCGGTGAGTGTGTGTGTGGGGGGTGGGGGGGGGGATGTCTCTGGGAAAAATATGTTAGAAATAACTAGAGGCACTAGGACGCTGAACAACAGGGAGAGCTCCTTAACTTCTTCTGTCATGTGTCTTTTAGACCTGCAGCTCCGTTGAGGCGAGCCAGGCCAACGTGTCATCGTCCAGGTCAATCAGACCTCGTTCACCATTCGGTGGCCAGTGTTTGGGGCAACTGGTGACGATGTGTGCTCCACTCTCTGTGTTGGGTCCCCACACTCGCAGGAGGCGCTCGCTGTCCACGAGGCCCCACCTCTTCATCGCTACTCCATAGCGTCCTCAAGACGCCTGTCCTCAAGCGGTTGAGGGTTGTCCACTGCTTTCGGGGCAGGTCCTGGCCAGGGGCGTCCATGGGGTCATCGATGTAATGGTGTAGCCTAGATGGTTCCGCTGACTTCCACTGGTCTCTCCATCTCGTCTTTAACTGTTTAGTTAAGACAAGACGGGATGAGATGAGATGAGATGGTGAGATGAGTGAGATGAGATGAGACGAGAGTAGAGGAGACGAAAAGAGACAAGACGAGCCAAGATAAGAAAAGATTCAGTGAGGTGAGATGACAATAGGCAATAGGTGCAGGAGTAGGCCATTCGGCCCTTCGACCAAGCACCGCTCAGCCATGATCACATTGAATGGCGGTGCTGGCTCGAAGGGCCGAATGGCCTACTCCTGTTGCACCTGTTGTCTATTGTTTATTGTCTGATGTAAAGACAGAAACGTCTGATCGAGGGTAATCCGTGGGTCCCCAATGAGGAGGATAGTGATTCAGGACTGCTCTCTGGTTGTGGTAGGATCATTCCGTTGCCTGATAACTAACATGTTGTGCTGCGATCTCCCTCGCAGTTAATATTTGAGGTAACGTGAAATTATTACTGATATTGTTCAGGAATAGGAAGTTACGTCGGAATAGCGTTCGGAGTTCTGGGACTTCTCTTCCTCCTCTGCTTCTTCGTCATATGCATCTGCAAGGCATGGCACAAATGTAAGTGTTGACAACTTATTCCCGCGTCACCCCATCCCTCGCCTCCGTCCAGGGACCCCAGACAGTCCTTTCAGGTGAGGGAGAGGTTCACTTGCACCTCCTCCAACCTCACCTACTCTGTCTGTTGTTCAAGATGTGGACTCTTGTACATCAGCGAGACCAAACGCAGACTGGGCGATCGTTCCACTGAACATCTTCGCTCAGCCATCCTGACCCAACCTGATCTCCCGGTTGCTAAATACTTTAATTCTCCTTCCCATTTCCAAAGAGACCTTACTGTCCTTGGTCTCCTCCATTGTCAGAGTGAGGCGAAACGTAAATTGGAGGAACAGCATCTCATATTTCGCTTGGGCATCTTACAGCCCAATGGTATGAATATTGATTAACCTCACTTCAGGTAGCCCTGGCACGGGTTATTGAATGGGGACGATCAGCCATGATCACAATGAATGGCGGTGCTGGCTCGAAGGGCCGAATGGCCTCCTCCTGCACCTATTTTCTATGTGTCTATGTTTCTAAGCAGCTTGCAATGACATGGTTCCTTTATCATCGTCACATATATTGTATTCCTTGTTCTGTATCTCTCCACATCATCGTCTATATCTCTCGCTTCCCTTCTCCCCACCCAGTCTGAGGGACGGTCTCCACCCGAAACGTCACCCATTCCTTCCCTCGAGAGATGCAGCCTTATCCTGAACCCGAGGGGTAACCTTTCCGCACAGAGGGTGGTGGGTGTATGGAACGAGCTGCCAGAGGAGGTAGTTGAGGCTGGGATTATCCCAATGTTTAAGAAACAGTTAGACACGTACATGGACAGGACAGGTTTGGAGGGATATGGACCAAGCGCGGGTAGGTGGGACTAGTGCAGATGGGGCATGTTGGCGGGTGTGGGCAAGTTGGGCTGAAGCATCTGTTTCCACATTGAGTGACTCTGTGGCAAAGTCCAAAGAGTTGCCACACCCCAGCACAGTCTTGCATCAACCAGGCCACGGAGTTTCATTTAGTTTGAGTTTGAGTTTTAGTTTAGTTTAGTGTCACAAGGTTAAGGAGGTTTGGCACGTCCCCAACAACTCTCACCAACTTCTCCTGAGTTACTCCAGCACTTTGTACCTGTCGACGTTCTCCACACAGATGCTGCCTGACCCGCTGAGTTACTCCAGCACTTTGTACCTGTCCATGTTCTCCAGAGATGCTGCCTGAACCGCTGAGTTACTCTAACGGTATGTGTCTGGCTGCGGGTGTTGAAGAGATCTCATCCATGTCTTTTTGAATTTTAAAGGTGATGATGATGACTCTCTGGCCCTCTGCGTTGGATCGCTTTGTGTCCTGTGTCTTTTCTGCCCTCCCTCCCGACTCGTAGGCGGAGAATAAAAAGGAAATTAAAGCTTTTTTCCCCCTTGTACGTTGTTTTGATTTCTTTGAAAGGGTCTGAAAAAATCTCAAGAAGGCGAGCCAAAGATACGACCCCGGCTGCAAACACGTCTGTGGGTTACAACAATCCGACCTACAAGCACGAGACGGGACAGGAGGAGAAAGCGCCGGAGTGAATGGAAAAAAGGTCCTAATCAAATTCTGAATTGGAGTGAATTAACAAACGGCGATCAACTGTTTAGCACCATATATCACGTCTGATGTGTCTTGACATTGTACAGTAAAATATTGTGAATGCTGGACCACGAAACTGAACTCAGAGTCGTTTTTTTCACACTCAGATCTCATCCGCATCTGAAACGAATCTGCTTGGGGAAACTACAGAAGCGGATACTATTCCGAGTTTTACGATGTTTACATATAGACAATAGACTAGAAGTGCAGAAGTAGGCCATTCGGCCCTTCGAGCCAGCACCGCTATTCAATGTGATCATTGCTGATCATCCCCAATCAGTACCCCTTTCCTGCCTTCTCCCCATATAGATTCTCCCCATATCTTTAAGAGCCCCATCTAACTCTCTCTTGAAAGTATCCAGAGAACCGGCCTCCACCGCCCTCTGAGGCAGAGAATTCCAGAGACTCACAACTCTCTGGATTGACAACATCCTCCACACACTGGGGGCAATTTACAATTATGGGGTCCTTGTGATCATATGGTCGCCCCTATCTCCCCCCCCTTCCCACCCCGCCCTAAATATTTTGATTCACATTGCGATCTGATCCTTCCCTCGCCCACTCCGGCAACTGCACCGAGCGGTTTGATCTAATCCTGGTTTAGAATAACACCAGGTCTAACGATGTGCGGGAAAGGAACATTGCTATCTACAGATAGATAGATCAATGGGTAGGGCGGCCTCGGGGGCGCAGCTGTAGAGTAGCTCAGTGAATGGTTGTCTGTCCAAAATTCTGATCAAGTCCATTTTTCAGTTCATCCCACAATAAAACGCCGTTCTTATTTTTGAAGCTTATGGGCCGATCGCGTACCGCTCTTCATTTTGGGCATGTATCAAATACATCCTTCTGTGAATTAGTTAAATGATTTTTTGAAATTATTTTGAATCGAGCGTGATCTCCAAATGTCCTCTCTCTCATTCGCTTATCTGTTTCATGATAAACGTCAGAGATTTCGGATAGGTACATATTACTGGCTATAACCGGCCGTAAAGTTGGAATTAACATGGACGGCTGCCCAGTCCATCACCGGCTTTGACCTCCCCACCGTCGAAGGGAACTATCGTAGTCGCCGCCTCAAAAAGGCACCCAAAATCATCAGGGACCCACACCATCCTGGCCACACACTTATCTCACCGCTGCCATCAGGAAGAAGGTACAGGAGCCTAAAGATTGTAACGTCCAGGTTCAGGAAAAGCTGCTTCCCCACAGCCATCAGGCTATTAAAGACAACGAATAAGCTATGAGCTCTGAACTGCAAAATACTCTATTATTATTTGTTATTTGCACTATATTTATTATTTATTGAACTTTTTCTTTTTTCCCCTCATTATATACAATGTTTACATATTCACATATTCTGCTGTGCTGCAGCAAGTAAGAATTTCATTGTCCCGTCCGGGACATTTGCCAATAAATCGCTCTTGACTCTTGACTTGAGTCCAAAGTAATATCAATTCCTTTATCTCCTCAGATCAGGGTTCAAGGACTCGTGGCCTTCGCTGCGAGTCACTCACGGGGCCATTGCAAGGTTCAGTTTATTGTCATGTGTACCGAGGTAGAGTGAAAAGCTTTTGTTGCGTGCTGACTAGTCAGCAGATAGACAAAACATGGTAGCAATCGAAGACGGACACACAATGCTGGAGTAACTCAGCGGGACAGGCAGCATCGCTGGAGAGTAGGAACGATGGAAGAATGGTCTCGACCCTAATCGTCACCCATTCCTTCTCTCCAGAGATGCTGCCTGTCCCGCTGAGTTACTCCAGCATTTTGTGTCTATCTTCGGTGGAAACCAGCATTTGCCGTTCCTTCCTACACAATTGTTACAATCGATCCATTTACAGTGCACAGATACATGATAAGGGAATAACGTTTAGTGCAAGGTAAAGCCAGCAAATTCCGATCCTGCATAGTCCGAGGGTATCCTATGAGCTGGATAGTAGTTCAGGACTGCTCTATGGTTGCGGTAGGATGGTTCCCTTGCCTGACATCAGCCGGGAAGAAACTGTCCCTGAATCTGGAGGTGTGCGTTTTCACACTTCTGTACCCCTTGCCCCGATGGGAGAGGGGAGAGGGGAGAAGAGGGAGTGACCGGGGTGAGATTGGTCCTTGATTATGCTGCTGGCTTTGCCGAGGCAGCGTGAGGTGTAGATGGAGGCGATGGAAGGGAGGTTGTTTTGTGTGATGGTCTGGGCTACGTCCACAATTCGCTGCGATGATGTCATACAGCACGCAAACAGGCCCTTTGGTCCAACTTGCCCATGGCGACCACCATGCCCCATCTAAGCCAGTTCAAATTGCCCGCATTTGGTGCATATCCCTCTCAACATTTCCCATCCAATTACCTATCTGTGTGTATTTTAAATGGTGTTGTTGTACCTACCTCATCTACCGCCTCTGTCAGCTCGTATCACAAACCCTCTCTGAGTGAAAAGGTTGTAACTCAAAGTCAAAGTCAATTGTATCCGTCAGATGCACATTACATGCAGTGAAATGGCATATAACAGCAAGGATGTAAGGGCGAGGCTTTATCATGGCCCACATTTGGAATATTGTGAGCAGCTGTGGGCGAGAGAGAGCATGGATAGGTACAAAGTGCTAGAGTAGCTCATCGGGACAGGCAGCATCTCTGGAGAACAGGGATAGGTACAAACTACTGGAGTAGCTGATCGGTCCAGGCAGCAACTCTGGAGAATATGGATAGGTACTAAGTTCTGGAGTGGCTCATCGTGACAGGCAGCATCTCTGGAGATGTACAAACTGCTGGAGTAACTCAGCGGGTCAGGCGGCATCTCTGGAGAACGTGGAAACGTCACTTTTCCACGTTCTCCAGATATGATGCCTGACCCGCTGAGTTGCTCCCGCACTTTGTACCTCTCCATGTTCTCCAGAGATGCTGCCTCGACCGCATACAATCGAGCCATTCACAGTGTATAGAAACATGATAAGGGAATAACGTGTAGTGCAAAGGTAAAGGCAGCGAAGTCCTATCAAAGATAGTCCGGGGGTCACCAATGATGTAGATAGTAGTTCAGGACAGCTCTTCCTAATAGTAGGGGAGATATTTTGTGATGTATAAACAAAAGAAGAGGTAGTCAGTAAATATGTATGTGTGTGTGTGTGTGTGTGTGTGTGTGTGTGTGTGTGTGTGTGTGTGTGTGTGTGTGTGTGTGTGTGTGTGTGTGTGTGTGTGTGTGTGCGTGTGTGTGTGTGTGTGTGTGTGTGTGTGTGTGTGTGTGTGTGTGTGTGTGTGTGTGTGTGTGTGTGTGTGTGTGTGTGTGTGTTGGCTTCCATGGAAAGAGGAACAACACAGATAGTACGGCAGAAACAGGAAATTGCCAAACACCTGAACCGTCCATGAGCGACCAAGTCATACAATTGTTAAACAACCCCTAAGGCCCAACTCAGACCGCAAGAATTTGCTGCAGAAGTAGCCCATTCGGCCCAATCATTCTACAAGACTACAAGACTACATTCTACAAGACGACGAAAAGACTACAAAAAGTAGTAAACACTGCCCAGTCCATCATCGGCTCTGACCTCCCTTCCATCGAGGGGATCTACCACAGTCGCTGCCTCAAAAAGGCTGGCAGCATCATCAAGGACCCACACCATCCTGGCCACACACTCATCTCCCTACTACCTTCTGGTAGAAGGTACAGGAGCCTGAAGACTGCAACGACCAGGTTCAGGAACAGCTTCTTCCCACAGCCATCAGCCTATTAAACCCGGCTCGGACATAACACTGAACTTTAGTAGCCAATACTGTTATTTGCACTTTATCAGTATATTGACCATTGTGTATATATTTATAGAATGCCTTGTAGTAAATGCCTACTATGTTCTGTTGTGCTCAAGCAAAGCAAGAATTTCATTGTCCTACCAGGGACACATGACAATAAACTCACTTGACTTGACTTGACTCCGCCATTCTATCATAACATATCTATCAGCACTCAGTTTAAGAATGAGGGGGAGGCCATTTAGGGCTGAGATTCGGGAAGAAACGTTTTCACCCAGAGAGTTGTGAATCTGAGAATTACCTGCCGCAGAACGCAGTGGAGACCAATTCACTGGATGTTTTCAAGAGAGTGTTAGATGTGTTTTTTATGGCTAACGGAATCAAGGGATATGGGTAGAAAGCAGGAAAGGGATACTGATTTTACATGATCAGCCATGATCATATTGAATGGCAGTGCTGGCTCGAAGGGCCGAATGGCCCACTCCTGCACCTATTTTCTATGTTTCTATGGTTCTATGTCTATCTCTCCCTCCGAACTCCATTTTCCTGCCTTCTCCCCATAACCCCTGATATCCGTACTAATCAAGAATCTATCTATCTCTGCCTTAGACATATCCAATAACTTGGCCTCCACCGCCGTCTGTAGAATGGTCGCGACTTCTAACACTACCTATCCCTGTTGTCCGGAGATGCTGCCTGAACCGATGGGTTACTCCAGCACTTTGTCTCTTTTTGCGTTTGTAAACCATGATCTGCAGAACCTTGCATATGCCACAGGACGCGGTTTGGGCAGGTTAAACCACGACATTTAAAATATACTTGGGCGGGTACCTGGATACTAAAGATTGAAGGATATGGGCGATTGCAATGGAAATGAAGTGAAAATCCAATGAGCTGTTTGGCTTGGACCTGCCCCGTGCTTGACACTACAATGGCAATGGAAATGAAGTGAAAATGCAATGAGCTGTTTGGCTTGGACCTGACCCGTGCTTGACCCTGCAATGGCAATGGAAATGAAGTTAAAACGCAATGAACTGTTTGGCTTGAGCCTGCCCTGTGCTTGAAAGTGCAATGGCAATGGAAATGAAGTGAAAATGCAATCAGCTGTTTGGCTCTGGCCTGCCCTGTGCTTGAACCTGCAATGGAAATGGAAATGAAGTGAAAATGCAATCAGCTGTTTGGCTTGGGCCTGCTCTGTGCTTGAAAATGCAATGGCAATGGAAGTGAAATGAAAATGCAATGAGCTATTCGGCCTGCCCTGAGCTTGAAACTGCAATGCAATTAGAAATGAAATGAAATTAGTTGTTTGGCCTTCCTGAAACCACAACTTTCGGCCCACAAGGTCTCTATTAGCCGAGAAACCGGTCCCTTTTGTCCAAAGTGCCCGTGTTAGCTCAGGAGGAGCATTTTGGCCCAAAAGGCCCGAGCCAGGCCAGGAAAAGTCCAGAAAATTGCCTTTCGCTGAGATTTCACTCAGATATTTTTTTAAAGAGCCCCTTCGGCCTATCAGGTCTGTACTAGCCCAGGAGTCTCTTCGGCCCATCAGTAAATATTCCCCCTGGATGTATTAAACTCCACCCCAGTATTTTTCTCCCTCCCTTCATTTGCTCCTTGTGAGATCCAGGCCAGGATAGTTTCGTCCTTCATTGCTAAGATCTGCACAAAAAGATGAACAATGTCTTAAATTGATTCTCCACCCTCTCCCCCTTCTCTCCCACAGAGTCTCTCACTTGTTCTGGGCAGAATTTCTGGCAGTTTCTGAGCTGCCAGCCCACCAGGCCTGAGTGACTGAGCTGCCAGCCCACCAGGCCTCAGTGACTGAGCTGCCTGCCCACCAGGCCTGAGTGACTGAGCTGCCAGGCCAAGAGTCCATTCGGCCCACAATGTCCATACCAGCCTCCAGAAAGCCCCCCCCCCCACTGTCCAGCAATATTGGAATTGGTGGAGAGGTGGAATATTGCTTTGGGGGACAGCCCTCCCGTGTGCACAAGGGACCCAACGGGTCCCACTTAGTCTAGTATATATATATATATATATCTATGCACACAATAAATAAACAACTAAAGAGCAAGAGGCTGTTATTGTTCAGAGGTTGTTTGATGTCGTGTTTAATAGCCCGATGGCTCCTCGGAAGAAGCTGTTGCTGAACATGGATGTTCCAGATTTCAGGCTCCTGTACCTTCTTCCCGATGGCAACGGAGGGATGAGTGTGTGGCCAGGATGGTGTGGGTTTTTGATCATGGGGGGAGTCTAGGACCAGAGGGCGCAGCCTCGGAATTAAAAGGACGTTCTTTAAGGAAGGAGATGAGGAGGAATTTCTCAAGGCAGAGATAGGGAGACGCGTGTCGGGGCTGATGGGGAGAAGGCACGGTGGCGCAGCGGTACAGTTGCTGCCTTACAGCGCCAGAGACCAGAGGTTCGATACTGACCAAGGGTGTTGTCTGTACGGAGATTGCACGTTCTCCCCGTGACCTGCGTGGGTTTCTCAGATAACATTTGGTTTCCTGCAAAGACGTACAGGTTTATAGGTGTAATGGCTTGGGCCTGGTAATAATGTATTCCTCGTGTGTGTAGGCTGGGGTTAATAAACGGTTTCCGCGCTGTATCGCTTAACTAAACTAAAACGAAAAGACAGGAGAATTGGGTTAGGAAGGTGAGATATTTCAGCTACGATTGAATGGTGGAGTAGCCCTGATGGGCAGAATGGCATAATTCTGCTGTGCCTCCATCTCTCCCCTCTCATGCGCGTCTCTCATCCTCAGGCGGGTCGCAGGGATTTACCGTCGTGCCGGCACAGAGCGACTTGTATGTCCGCATCGGGGGAGACGCAGAGTTCACGGTGCGGCCGTCAAGTCCTATCTCCCATGCAGACTGGGTTTTCAAACGGCAAAAGATCATCTCGTGGAACGGAACATGCGAGGCGACCCATCCTGACTACAGATCACGGGTAAATGTATCCCTTCCCAGCGGGTCGCTCGTACTGAGGTCGGTGAACCAGTCGGACAACGGGGATTACAGAGTGACAGTCGTTGAAGAAGGCACCGGCGCTCAAGCCTCAGCGACCATCACACTGCACACACTCGGTGAGTTTGACGTCGATCGTGTTGAATCGTTTACTCTCCACAATCAGTCCAGGTTAGTTTTTCGTCACGTGTACCGGGGTTCAGTGAAAAGCTTTTGTTGCTAATCAGTCAGTGGAAAGACAATTCATGATTACAATCGAACGGTTTAAAGTGTACAGACACACGATGAAGGGAATTAGGTTTTGCCCAAATTAAAGCCAGCAAAGTCCGATTAAGGATAGTGCGAGGGTCTCCAGTGAGGTAGATGGGAGGTCAGGACCGCTCTCTAGTTGGTAAGAGGACGGTTCAGTTGCCTGATAACAGCCGGGCAGGAACTGTCCATGAATCTGGAGGTTTTCGTTTTCACACTTCTGTACATCTTGCCCGATGGGAGAGGGGAGGAGAGGGAGTGACCGGGGGTGAGATTGGTCCTTGATTATGCTGCTGGCCTTGCCGAGGCAGCGTGAGGTGTAGATGGAGACGATGGAAGGGAGGTTGGTTTGCGAGATAGATGCTTTCTACGGTGCATCTGTAGAAGTTGGTACGAGTTGTTGGGGACATGCCGAAATTCCAAGGCCTTCTTAGGAAGTAGACTTTTTATAATCATTTGAGTCTTGCGGTGAACGAAATATAATTCATCCTTTCACCACCCAAAGCGGTTATTGGAATAGATATCGTTTCCAGCAGAAGAATTCCAGAAGATAGACACAAGAAGCTGGAGTAACTCAGCGGGTCAGGCAGCATCTCTGGAGAACGTGGACAGGTACAACGTGCTGGAGTAACTCAGCGGGTCAGGTAGCATCTCTGGAGAACGTGGACAGGTACAAAGTGCTGGAGTAACTCAGCGGGGCAGGTAGCATCTCTGGAGAACGTGGACAGGTACAACGTGCTGGAGTAACTCAGCGGGACAGGCAGCATCTCTGGAGAACGTGGATAGGTACAACGTGCTGGAGTAACTCAACGGGACAGGCAGCATCTCTGGAGAGAAGGAATGGGTTCCGTTTCGGGTCAAGACCCTTCTTCTGACCTGGGTAAACCGTCTTCCTTTTGCAGCGGATGTCGGCGGCTGCTCAGATTGGGACAGAGAGTGGGTATCTGTGCCGAACCAGTGACTCAGCTCCCCACTTCCCTCTTGTTGTTTTTACAATCGGGTGACGGCCTTGCTAATAAGAGGAAGAAAAACTACTTTCTGATGCAGTAGTTGGGCCAAAACCTCCCATTAGTGCAGGAAGGAACTGCAGATGCTGGTTTAAACTGAAGATAAACTTAAGAAAAATGTCCCTAGTGTGTGTATGATAGTGTAAGGGTGCGGAGATTGTTTGTCGCTACGGACTCGTTGGGCCGAAGGGCCTGCTTCCGCGTCGCATCTCGAAATTAAACTAAAAGGGCAGAATTGTAGAGGTTGTGGATACGGAATTCAGCAAGGCAGTGTGGACCTCATGATCCAGGATCAAATTATAGAAACATAGAAAATAGGTGCATTCGTTATTAAAGAGATAATAATGGGGCATTTGGATAGCAGTAAAAGGATTAGTCCAGGTCAACATGGATTTATGAAAGGGAAATCATGCTTGACTGATCTTATGGAATTTTTTGAGGATGTGACAAGTAAAATGGATGAAGGTGTGCCAGTGGATGTAGTGTATCTAGACTTTCAGAAAGCCTTTGATAAGGTCCCGCACGGGAGACTGGTGACTAAAATTAGAGCACATGGTATTGGGGGTAGGGTGTTGACATGGATAGAAAACTGGTAGGCAGACCGGAAGCAAAGAATAGGAGTGAACGGGTCCTTTTCAGAATGGCAGGCAGTGGCGAGTGGAGTGCCGCAAGGCTCGGTGTTGGGGCCGCAACTGTTTACCATATATATTAATGAATTGGAAGAGGGAATTAGGAACAACACTAGCAAGTTTGCGGATGACACAAAGCTGGGTGGCAGTGTGAACTGTGAAGAGGATGTCAGGAGGTTGTAGGGTGACCTGGACAGGTTGAGTGAGTGGGCAGATACGTGGCAGATGCAGTATAATATAGATAAATGTGAGGTTATCCACTTTGGCGGCAAAAACAAGGGGGCAGATTATTATCTCAATGGGGTTAGGTTAGGTAAGGGGGAGGTGCAGCGAGACCTGGGCGTCTCTGCAGTTCTATAGGGCTCTGGTGAGACCACATCTGGAGTATTGTGTACAGTTTTGGTTTCCTAATTTGAGGAAGGACATCCTTGTGATTGAGGCAGTGCAGCGTAGTTCACGAGATTGATCCCTGGGATGGCGGGACTGTCATATGAGGAAATATTGAAAAGACTAGGCTTGTATTCACTGGAGTTTAGAAGGATGAGGGGGAATCTTATAGAAACATATACAATTATAAAAGGACTGGACAATATAGATGCAGGCAAAATGTTCCCAATGTTGGGCGAATCAAGAACCAGGGGCCACAGTCTTAGAATAAAGGGGAGGTCATCTAAGACTGAGGTGAGAAAAACATTTCCACCCAGAGAGTTGTGAATTTATGGAATTCCCTGCCACAGAGGGCAGTGGAGGCCAAGTCACTGGATGGATTTGAGAGAGAGTTAGATAGAGCTCTAGGGGCTAGTGGAGTCGAGGGATATGGGGAGAAGGCAGGCACGGGTTATTGATAGAGGACGATCAGCCATGATCACAATGAATGGCGGTGCTGGCTCGAAGTACCGAATGGCGTCCTCCTGCACCTATTTTATATTTTTCTATGTTTCTATGTTTCTATGTCCCTTCGTGCCGGCACCGCCCATCAGTATGATCATGGCTGATCATCCAAGATCAGCTTCCTGTTCCTGCCTTCTCCCCATATCCCTTGATTCCGTTAGCCCGAAGAGTTAAATCTAACTCTCCATTGAATACGTCCAGTAAATTGGTTTCCATTGCCTTCTGTGGCAGGGAATTCCACAGATTTACAACTCTCTGGGTGAATATTTGTTTCCCCATCTCAGTCTTAAATGGCCTACCCCATATACTTAAACTGTGACCCCTGGTTCTGGACTCCCCCAACTTGGGGAAGATTTTTCCTGCCTTCAGCGTGTCGAAACCCTTAACAATCTTATATGTTTCCATAAGATACCCTCTCATCCTTCTAAATTCCAGAGTATACAAGCCCAGCCGCTCCATTCTCTCAAATTAAGGAACCGAAACTGCACACAATACACCAGGTGTGGTCTCACCAGGGCCCTGTACAACCACAGAAGGACCTCTTTGCTCTTGTACTCAACTCCTATTGTTATGAAGGCCAACATGCCATTCGCTTTATTCACTGCCTGCTGTACCTGCATGTTTACTTTCATTGACTGATGAACAAAGACCCCCAGATCACGTTGTGCTTCCCCTTTTCCCAACTTGACACCATTTAGATTATAATCTGCCTTCCTGTTTTTGCCAGCAACGTAGACAACCTCACATTTATCCACATTAAACCCACTCACCCAACTTGTCCAAGTCACCCTGCATTGAGTCGAAGTACCTGTACGACTCTATGACTGCGGGTCAAACATCGTGGTTGAGTCGCCATCATCTCTATTTTAGGGCCAATTGGATACGTAAATGAAATGCTGCCTCTAGTGGTCACAATCAGGTCTTGCGACCAAATACGATGAGACCATTGTGAGTTGAGTTATCGACCGTCGGCAGAGCCCCAGACAGGCGTCCAGGGATTGTAATACGTGGTGGAGTAGGTGGTAAAACTCCGCTCGGCCATATTTTAAATCTTTATTCTCTCCTCAGAACCAGTGGCGAAAGTCACTCTGCGAATCAGCGAATCTAAGCTGGTGGAAGACATCGACTCCGTCTTGCTGACGTGTAGCGCCCAGGGAACTCAACTGAAGCGGAAATGGTTATTTAATAATCATCCTGTACAGCAGAATGATAGGATAATTATAACCAGACGCATTCTGCTCATCGACCCAGTAAAGAGGAACGACACAGGGTGGTACAAATGCATCGTAAGCAATGGAGTGAACCGCAACAGCGCTGAGACAGATGTGAGGGTTTACGGTAAGTACAGAGGCATTCAAAGCCTTTAGTTTACACTTAATATTAGTAATGGCAGAAACGGTACATCTACATCACAAGGAGTAGGAATAAATTAGGCCATTCGGCCCATCAAGTCTACTCCGCCATTCAATCATTTTTGTGTGGGGGGTGGGTGGGGGGGGGGGGGGAAGGGGTAAACTACCTTTCAGGTTCCCTACCTGGCCGGAGAGGCAGCTTTTCTCCGGGCTGCAGCTTCCACCCGTCCTCGCGGCCCAACAGCGGGCCTGGAGCGGCGTTTCCTGTCGGGGACCGCCCAGACCCTCGGCTTCGGCGGCGGCACAGCGCTGGAGCGCTATCGCGGAGCGGGCGATGCCTTGCCCGGGTCGCCGCGCTGGAGCTCCGGTGAGCTGAGGATCGCTGGAGAAAACATCGCGGAGCTGCGGGACTGTGGAGCGACCAGCTGCGGGCGGCGGCGCTGAACTTTACACCGGGAGCCTGGGATCTCTAGATGAGATCGCCAGTTGTGGAGCTCCAACCGGCGCGGCCTTGTTGGCTTCGGAAGCCGCGGCCCCCCAGTGCGGAAGCGGCCGTTCCAGGGTTCCCAGGCCGCTGGGAGGACTCTCCCGACGCCGGAGCAACATCACCCGGCGAGAACGGCCTGAAACATCGGCCCTCCGTAGAGGCAACTGTGGAGGCCTCAATGGGCCCGACTATGGGTGAACTGGGGGGTTGGGGACTGGACGTTGTGCCTTCACTCATGGTGGGAGCCATTGTGGGGGGATGTTCAGTGTTAAGACTATCTTGGTGTTGTGCCTGTATTCTCTTTTTTGTGTGCTGCATAATGGCAAAAAGCATTTCACCTGGGTGTATGTGAATGTGACTAATAAAAATACCTTGAAATACCTTGATACCTTGATACCTTGAATCATGGCTGATCTGTCTCTCCCTCCTAACCCATACCCACGGACGCCTGTATTAATCAAGAATCTATCTATCGCTGCCTTAAAAATATCCACTGACTTGGCCTCCATAGCCTTCTGTGGCAAATAATTCCATAGATTCACCACCCTCTGGGTAAAGAAAGTCCTCCTCATCTCCTTCCTAAAACAACGTCCTTTAATTCTGAGGCTGTGCCCTCTGGTCCTAGACTCTGCCAATAGTGGAAACATCCTATCCACATCCACTCTATCCCAGCCATTCGGTAAAGTTTCAATGAGATTCCTCCCCTAATTGTTCGAAACCCAGCGAGTGCAGGTCAATGCCGACAAACGCTCATCATATGTTAACCCACTCATTCCTGGGATCAGTCTGAAGGAGGGTCTCGACCCGAAACGTCACCCATTCCTTCTCCCCGGAGATGCTGCCTGTCCCGCTGAGTTACTCCAGCATTCTGTGACTACATAGAAACATAGAAAATAGGTGCAGGAGTAGGCCATTCGGCTCTTCGTGCCAGCACCGCCATTCAATGTGGTCATGGCTGATCATCCACAATCAGTACCCTGTTCCCTGCCTTCTCCCCATATCCCCTGACTCCGCTATCTTTAAGAGCAGTATCTAGCTCTCTCTTGAAAGTATCCAGAGAACCGGCCTCCACTGCCCTCCGAGGCAGAGAATTCCACAGACTCACAACTCGCTGTGAGAAAAAAAGTGTTTCCTTGTCTCCGTTCTAAATGGCCGACCCCTTATTCTTAAACTGTGTGTGGCCCCTGGTTCTGGACTCCCCAACATCGGGACCATCGGCATGTTTTGCACTGGGCGGATGCGATAACAGACAACTAGTGTGAATGGGTGATCGGTGGTCGACGTGGACTCGGCAGGTCGAAGGAACTGTTTCAATGTTGTATCTCTAATCTAAACATCGACATCTCTCCTGTTAAAAACCCGGTTGTCCGAAGAATGCAGGTCCTTAATGAAAGACATTTGCTTCCGTCATATGAATTCCAATGCTGTTTTTTTGTTTTAAATTTAGAGTCGGACACTCATTTCACGGTCCATCCTTCCCCTTGCGTTTACATCATCAGGATGGTCATCATTGTCGGTGTACTTGGTTGCTGTTTGATCAGCGGACTCTGCGCTTGGTTCATCGCCAAGAAGATAAGAGGGTAAATGCGTCTCCCTCCAAATTTCGCTTCGAGCTTTAGTTCAGTTTAGATGGAGAAATGTCACTTCTCCAAGGATTCAGCCTGACCCGCTGAGTTACCCCAGCACTTTGTACCTATCCATGTTCTCCAGAGATGCTGCCTGACCCGCTGAGTTACTCCAGCAATTTGTACCTGTCCATGTTCCCCAGAGATGCTGCCTGCCCGCTGAGTTGCTCCAGCACTTCGTACCTGTCTATGTTCTCCCGAGGTGCTGCCTGGCAGCGAAAAGCCTGACAGTGAAAAGCTTTTTGTCCCGTGCAGATACTCCCAGCCAGCAGACAGACATGATTGCAATCGAGCAATTGATAGTGTACAGATACATGAGAGGTGAATAGCGTTTAGTGCAAGGTAAAGCCAGCAAAGCCTGATCAAGGATAGGTTGAGGGTCACCAATGAGGTAGATAATAGTGCAGCATTGGGACGTAAGGACAGATCTGAGAGGTGTTTAGGAAGATCACAGTTATTGAGGGGATGCTATTGAGGGAGCCCAGCGTAGGTTCACCAGGTTAATTACCGTGTTGGTGGGACTGTCATATGCCGAGAGAATGGAGCGGCTGGGCTTGTATACTCTGGAATTCAGAAAGATGAGAGGGGATCTTATTGAAACATATAAGATTATTAAAGGTTTGGACACGCTAGATGCATGAAACATGTTCCCGATGGTTTGGGGGAGTCCAGAACCAGGGGCCACAGCTCAAGAATAAGGCGCAAGCCATTTAGAACGGAGATGAGGAAAAACCTTTCCACACAGAGAGCTGTGAGTCTATGGAATTCTCTGCCTCAGAGGGCGGTGGAGGCCGGTTCTCTGGATACTTTCAAGAGATAGTTATATATAGCTCTTATAGATAACGGATATGGGGAGAAGGCAGGAACGGGGTAGTGATTGTGGATGATCAGCCATGATCACATTGAATGGCGGTGCCGGCTCGAAGGGCCGAATGGCCTACTCCTGCACCTATTGTCTATTGTCTATTGCCTAATTTTACAGCTCGTCCAGTCCCATGTTGATGGGGGATACGTGCTCGTGTCTGAGGAAGGGTCTTGACCCGAAACTTCACCCATTCCTTTCCTACAGAGATGCTGCCTGTCCCGCTGAGTTACGCCAGCATTTATGTGTCTATCTTCGATTTAAACCAGCATCTGCAGTTCTTTCCCACACATTGTATCTGGTTTATGTTTATTTAGGTCCAACCCCGCACCCCGGACGAATAACGACACGGACAGAATTTTCGGAATAGATAGTAAGTGAATGGCAGAACACTGTATATCGTGTTGTTACTGGCGAGCAGAGCACCAAGGCAAATTCCTTGTATGTGTACATACTTGGTTCAAGTTCAAGTTGAAGTTACATTTATTGTCACATGCACCAATTGGTACAGTGAGATTTGAGTTTCCATACAGCCATACGAATAAAAAGAACACAATACTGGATAGAATTTAACACGAACATCCCACACAGAGGAATTAACGTTTCCCACTGTGAGGAAAGGCAATAAAGTTCAGCCATCTTCCTCTTCGTTCACCCGTGGTCGGGGCCTTTGAGCCCTCCGCAGTCTCACCAGGGCCCTGTACAACTGCAGTCCGACCTGTTCACAGGATAACGGGATCAATACCGGGGAAGGAATTGTATACATTTGATAGCTAGTACAGTAGAAACGGGCCGAACATTCTGCATTTGCGCCGGACAAATGATTGTTGGTGGAAAAATGTTGACTTGGTGACTGAAGGCGTTGTGTTTCCGCAGATACATTGGGTGCAAATGCCGGGGACGAATCGACCAACTATGAAAATCTCCCGGGTATTGGACAGGTTGGTACCTGGTGTTCTATTCATGGTATGAGTGTGTTTCGTTGACAAGGAGACAATAGTGTTATGCAGCCGTGAGAGTGATTGTCCGAGGCGGAGTAATGAACTAGGGACATCATAGTACCGAAGGATAGATGTTGGGAGGTCATGTTGGAGATGCATAAGACATTGGTGATGCCGCATTTAGAATATTGTGTTCAGTTCTGGGCACCGTGTTACAAGAACGATATTGTCAAGTTTGAATGGGTTCAGAGAGGATTTACGAGGATGTTGCCAGGACTAGTAGGTGTGAGCTATAGGGAAGGGTTAAATAGGAAGGGGTCTATTCCTGGAGCGCAGGAGAATGAGGGGTGATCTTATAGAGGTGTACACAATCATGAGAGGGATAGACCGTTAGATGCAGAGAATCTCTTGCCCAGAGTAGGGGAATCGAGGACCAGAGGACACAGGATCAAGGTGAAGAGGAAAAGACAACATGAATCTGAGGGGTAACTTTTCTACACAGTGTGGCGGGTGTATGGAACAAGCTGCCAGAGGAGGTAGTTGAGGCTGGGACTAATTCCAACGTTTCGGAAGCAGTTGGACAGATACGTGGATAAGACAGGTTTGGAGGGATATGGGCCAAACGCAGGCAGGTGGGACTAGTGTCGCTTGGACATGTTGGCCGCTGTAGGCAAGTTGGGGCGAAGGGCCTGTTTCCACACTGCATCACTCTATGACTCTAAATAAGCTCTGAGCTCTGAACTGCGAAATACTATATTATTATTGGACTATATTTGTCATTTATTGAACTTTTTTTCTCTCCCCCCTTTTGAATGTTGACTTGGCTATCTTCCAAGAACCCTTCCTTTCCCTCTGTCTCCACCCCCGTCCACCCATCCTAGTTCTCCGACCAGTCTGACTGTCCCGCTGATAAAAAATGACATTGGTTGCCTCGTGGCTGATCATCCCCAATCAGTACCCCGTTCCTCCTTCTCCCCAGATCCCCTGACTCTGCTATCTTTAAGAGCCCTATCTAATTTTCTCTTGAAAGTATCCAGAGAACCGGCCTCCACCGTCCTCTGAGGCAGACAATTCCACAGACTCTTAACTCTCCGTGTGAAAACGTGATTCCTCGTCTCCGTTCTAAATGGCTTACCCCTTATTCTTGAACTGTGGCCCTGGTTCTGGACTCCCCCCACATCGGGAACATGTTTCCTGCCTCTAGCGTGTCCAAAACCTTAATAATCTTATATGTTTCAATAAGATCCCCTCTCATCCTCTTCAAATTCCAGAGTATACAAGCCCATCCGCTCCATTCTCTCAGCATATGACAGTCCCGCCATCCCGGGAATTAACCTGGTGAACCTACGTTGCACTTCCTGAATAGCAAGAATGACCTTCCTCAAATGAGGGGACCAAAACTGCACACAATACTCCAGGTGTGGTCTCACCAGGGCCCTGTACAACTGCAGAAGGACCTCTCTCACCTTGACCCTCGTCCTCTTTGATCTTTTGTTTTCAAACCTTACCCTTCCTTGTCTCCCTCTCCCCTGACTATCAGTCTGAAGAAGGGTCTCGACCGCAAAGTCACCCATTCCATCTCTCCAGAGATGCTGCCTGTCCAGCTGAGTTAGTCCAGCATTCTATGTCCATCTCCTTTGTAAACCGACATCTGCAGTTCCTTTCTACATATTGGGACAGCGTGATGCAGGTGTACAAGTCGTTGGCGAGACCACACTTGGAGAACTGTGTGCAAGTATGGAGGCCCAACTACTGGTGGGAGGACAGGAAGCTTTAGCTGACTATTGTGAGTGCTTCCGGGCTTTAGTTACAAAGACTGGTTGGATAGGCTGGGACTATCAATATCAATTCAAAGCTATTTTCTGTTTCCAGGGATAAGTTCCAATGCGCCCGTTGAGGACCCCACTTATATGGTGAGATAATTATTTGGTTGATTCCTTTTGATGATTCCGATTTCCCACGTAATTCACTAGTCAGGCTGGCCGCCCACTCGGCCATCTTCTTCTTCTTCTTCTTGCGAATGAAACATAAACCGAAGGAATAATTCGATCTCAAGCCGGGTGTTGAGCAGCCAGGTTGTTGTCTCTGCGTCAATGTCTGCCAGACCCTGACAGAGCTCCATTTGGCGGGTGGTAGAGCGGGCAGCCAGAGATGACGTGGTTGGCTGTCTGTTGTTCTGCTCCACATTCACAGGGTGGCTCTGGCGGAGCCCACACCTCCACATGCTGGCATTGAAACGCTCAACTCCAGTAGCAAGTCTGTTGAGCTTCACCCATGCTCCTCTGGGGAGGTCAGACCCTGGACACCTGTTATCTGGTGACGAGATGTAGCCGTGTAATGGAGATGAGGTTGCCTTCCACTCCTGTGACCACTTTGTGGCTATCCAGTGTGGTTTTGTCTCAGTTGGCCGGATGGATGCTAGGAATTGTTTTCCATGTGGAGCAATTGAGTGATGGGACTTCAGTCGGGATGGCCTCTGCTCTCTGCTGATAGCCTGATGGAGGAGGTGTGTTCTGGGTCCATGGCACGACGAGATGACGAGATACATAGGTACCCGGCCATCTGACGTCACATGTGACCGTATTCCCCACGTCCATCTTCCCCCGAGATCCGCGAGTCCTTCCATTCCTTGTGTCCGAATGTTGACTAAACCGAAGACGCCCTCTAGCGTAATTCAGTTGCCATGCACCATAGACTAGCCCTCTCCATATTTGTTTGTAACGATGTGTCCACTCTCAACAGGGACTGAAGCTGGATGATCGATCGGTTTACAGTGAACTACAGAGGTAGGCGGGCCAACCTATTGATCAGCACGTTGTTCCGACAAGGATCACAAGTTCACAATTTCACAAGTTTAAGGAGTAGAATTAGACCATTCGGCCCATCGAGTCTAGTCCGCCATTCAATCATGGCTGATTTCTGCCTACCAGTCCCATTTCCCCTCCTTCTCCCCATAACTCTTGACACCCGTCTAATCAAGAATTTGTCTATCCCTGCCTTAAAAATATCCACTGACTTGGATATATACTGACGATAAAAGCATTGGTACTATAACGTTGAATAATGATAAGGCTCACACAGCGTGATAAGAATCCAAAGTCCTTTATTAGCAACTCTGCAGAGGTACTTCATCTCAGCCTGCATATATAGTCTAAGAGCAAGAGAGAGAGAGAGAGGGCTCTGCATAAGCCTGTGGGCGGAAACTACAGTATGAGTGTCATTTCCACGGACTATAACAGCATTAACACAATTAGAAGTCAAGTAGCGGAGTGAAGAGGTTTAGAGGGATGATATGGGCCAAACGCAGGCAGGAGGGAACAGGGGTGGATTGAGCATTCTGATCAGGATGGCGTTTACTTCTCTTTTGTGCTGCTGCAAGTTTAAATGCTATTGTTCCCGCCCCGGGACATTTGAAAGTAAAACACTCTTGGCAAAGAACCCATCATTAGTCAAACGGCCTGTGCCCGTAATTGTATGGCTCTATGATCACACTCCGTGTGCAATATATGCCCCTCTGGTTTATGTATATGCAACTGTGTGCGCGCAGTTAGTCGATGATACGTACTGCGCAGGTTTCCTGAGCATTTGGACATTTAAAACAGCTAAAAGTTGCTGCCAGACGCCCCCCTCTGGGACGTTTGAAACTGTTTCTGACAAAGTCGGATGTGCTTCACCTTCCCTTCCGGTTGACGACTTAGAATCAATGACACTTGTCGCTTTACCTCCCCCTTAACTCCATCCAAGGACCCAAATAGTCTTTCCAGGTGCGGCAGAGGTTCACCTGCACCTCCTCCAACCTCATCTATTGCACCCGCTGCTCTAGGTGTCAGCTGCTCTACATCGGTGAGACCAAGCGCAGGCTTGGCGATCGCTTCGCCCAACACCTCCGCTCGGTTCCCAATAACAAAACTGGTCTCCCGGTGGCTTCAGCCCTTCAACTTCCCCTCCCATTCTCAAATTGACCTTTCTGTCCTGGGCCTCCTCCATGGCCAGAGTGAGGCCCAGCGTCAATTGGAGGAGCAGCACCTCATATTTCGCTTGGGTAGTTTACACCCCAGCGGTATGAACATTGACTTCTCCAATTTCAGGTAGTCCCTGCATTTTCCCTCCTTCCCCTCCCCTTCCCTGCTCTCCCACAGCCCACTGCCTCCACCTCTTCCTTTCTTCTTCCCGCCCCCCTTCCCACCCCCACATCAGTCTGAAGAAGGGTCTCGACCCGAAACTTCACCATTTCGTCGCTCCATAGATGCCGCCTCACCGCCGAGTTTATCCAGCATTTTCGTCTACCTTATATTTGTCAATTCTCTTTCCTGTCCGCAGATGACGTCACTGGGACGCTAAGGGGGTTGTTGTCTGGTGTTGAAGGACGTCACAAAAGCGCGACCGATCAGAGAGAGAGAGGTGTCTCTTCACAAGACGGCCCTCACATTGCCTTTCGACTATTATTGTCCGTGGTCCCCACCGCTGCCCCCGAGTCTCCCGCGGTCAGTATTGATGCAACCACGGGTGGTGGATGCCTGATGCCACCTCACACCAGTTCCCCTCTTTCAGCCCATCGAGTTATCCCGCCATTGAATCATGGCTGATCTATCTCTCCCTCCTCACCCCATTCTCTGCCTTCTACCCAATAACCCTTGAATCCTGGACTAATCAAGAATCTATCTATCTCTGCCATAAAACTATCCATTGACTTGTGACCTCCTCAGCCTTCTGTGGCAAAGAATTCCACAGACTCACCACCCAATGACTAAATAAAATTATCCTCGTCTCCTTCCAAAAAAGAACGTCATTTAATTCAATAGACAATAGACAATTGGTACAGATGTAGGCCAGTCGGCCCTCGAGCCAGCACCGCCATTCAATGTGATCAGGGGCTGATCATCCCCAATCAGTATCCCGTTCCTGCCTTCTCCCAATATCCCTGACTCCGCTATCTTTAAGAGCCCTGTCTAGCCTCTCTCTTGAAAGTATGCAGACAACCAGCCTCCACCGCCCGCTGAGGCAGAGAATTCCGCAGACTCACAACTCTGTTGCGTGAAAAGTGTTTCCTCATCTCCGTTCTAAATGGCTTACTCCTTATTCTTAAACTGTGGCCCTGGGATAAACTGGAATCAGGTACGTTCAGGTGGACTGTAGAGAATAATAATGGTCTCGACTCGAAACGTCACCTGTTCCTTTACCCCAGTGATGCTGCCTGACCCGTTGAGTTGCTACTGCTGTGTTGGACAATCTATATTACTAAAGGTCTGATCTTGGCCACTTCCTGTTGTTCTGTATATTGTTTTTAGAAAAAACGCTGCCACTTACGGCTGTGATTTTTGGCCATCTTACTCAGAGCCCCCCTCCGCTGCACAGGACAAGAGGATTTTTCCATCGCTGAAAAATAAAAAGAGTTATTAGTGTTTTCAAAATGTTGAGATTCTCTCCTCCTGAAGGCCACGCCCTTCCGGAGGATCTATAAAACCCGGAAGCGTTGAGTGCCTCAGTAAGTCTCTGCAAGATGGGGGAACGCCGAGGTTCACGTCTCTCAGTCCGAGCTGTGAATAACATTGAACACATGTCTACTAAACTGTGAGTGTTTTACTGACCTGTCAGTGCCTTAATGTTGGTTTGAAAATGTAGTTTGGAAATGCTAAAGCTGTGTTGCCTTTGGTTTGGAAATGCTAAAGCTGTGTTGCCTTTGGTTTGGAAATGCTAAAGCTGTGTTGCCTTTGGTTTGGAAATGCTAACGTTGTGTTGCCTTTGGTTTGGAAATGCTAAAGCTGTGTTGCCTTTGGTTTGGAAATTCTAAAGCTGTGTTGACTTTGGTTTGGTAATGCTAAAGCTGTGTTGCCTTTGGTTTGGAAATTCTAAAGCTGTGTTGACTTTGGTTTGGAAATGCTAAGCTGTGTTGCCTAATTAAAGATGCCTTGCCTAATTAAAGGTAGACAAAAGCGCTGGAGAAACTCAGCGGGTGCAGCTGCATCGATGGAGCGAAGGAAATCGGCAACATTTCGGGCCGAAAACCCTTCTTTGCCTAATTAAAGTGCCGTGCTAATAAAGATGCCTTGCCCAATTAAAGTTGCCTTGCCTAATTAAAGTTGCCTTGCTAAATTAAAGATGCCTTGCCCAATTAAAGTTGCCTTGCCTAATTAAAGTTGCCTTGCCCAATTAGAGTTGCCTTGCCTAATTATAGTTAACTTGCCTAATTAAAGTTGCCTTGCCAATTAGAGTTGCCTTCCCCAATTAGAGTTGCCTTGCCTAATTATAGTTGCCTTGCCTAATCAAAGTTGCCTTGCCCTTTTAATTAAAAGTCTAATTTTGACCATTTCGTGTTTGCGCTTTATAATGATTTTTGAAAATAAACGCTACCATGTACGGCTGTGATTTTGGCCATCTTACTCAGAGTCCCCTCCGCTCATCAGGTGCCGAGTATTTTTTCCCTTTGATGAAAAATAAAATAATTATTAGTGTTTAAAAAATGTTGAGACCCTGCTTGAAATGGTATGAAACTGCACTTGAAGTTGGTGGCCTTGCATCCCTGCTTGAAATGGAATTACAAGGAATAGCTTGAGTGACTGACCGCCAGCCCAAGAATCCATTCGGCCCACAATGTTCATACTAGCCCTCTGGAAACCAAGTCCCTTCAGCCCACAGCACCCATACTAGCGCACCAGAAAGCCCCCCCCCCTCACTGGCCACCAACATTGGAATTGGTCGAGAGGTGGAATATTGCGTTGGGGGACCAGCGCTCCCGTGTGATGCCTGGGACCCAACGGGTTCCCACTTAGTCTATAATACATTATTTTTGTAGTCTATCGACCGTCACATATGTCCGTTCATTGCGATAATTTAGTAAATGGGTGGCCTCATTTTCCTCCGCAAATATATTAAAATATGTTACTGCTTTTGACTCATGTGTGTTCTCAACGTGTCATTTATCACCCTCGCGCACCTACTTCCTTATAAACATTTTTTTCCCCATTTAGTTTTTTAATACTTGTTTCACTCCAAATCTAACAATGCCCGATCTCGCCATGGACGATCCGGCCATCGAGCTGCAACGTTCCACAATTCCTACCCTCACCTTTTCCACCTTTCCAAGCCAAGACATATGTTGATGAGTCCCAACGGGTGCAGAGAAGATTTACGAGGATGTTGCCGGGACTCGAGGGGCCTGAGCTACAGGGAGAGGTTGGGACAGGTTGGGACTCTATTCCTTGGAGCGCAGGAGGATGAGGGGTGATCTTATACAGGTGTACAAAATCACGAGGGGAATAGGTCGGGTAAATGCACAGTCTTTTACTCAGAGTAGGGGAATCGAGGACCAGAGGACATAGGTTTAAGGTGAAGGAAAAAAATAGGAAGCGGAGGAGGTAACTTTTTCACACAGAGCGTGGTGGGTGTATGGAACGAGCTACCAGTGGAGGTAGTTGAGGCTGTGACTATCACAATATTTGAAATACATTTAGACAGATACATGGATAGGACAGGTTTAGAGCAATATGGGCCAAACGCAGGAAGGTGGGTCTAGTGTAGACATGGCTGTTGGGCGGCGTGGGCAAGTTAGGCCGGAGGTCATGTTTCCACGCTGTTAAGAAACCGTTATAAAAATGGTCTCTTTAGACTTCAGACTTAGCTACAGCGCTGAAACTGGCCGTTCAGCCCACCAAGGCCGCGACGACACGCGATTATCCGTACAATAGCTCTGTCCTACACACACTAGGAACAATGTATAATTGTATCGAAGCCAATTAACCTGCAAACCTGCACGTCTTTGGAGTGCAGGAGCACACGGAGAAAAAAACGGGGGTCACGGGGAGAGCGGACAAACTCCATACAGACAGCACCCGTGGTCAGGATCGAACCCAAGTCTCTGCCGTTGAAAGACAGCAATTTCTACAGCTGTAGATCTTGGGCGGGACAGATGGAAAGGTAATTCTCCTCTGGCAGGAGGAGCGCCATTGAGCTGACGTGGAAATTGGCTCATTCGCCCACGAAGTTTAAATGCCTGCAACTGATACGATGCTTAGAGATCTCAATAGACAATAGACAATTAGTGTAGGAGTAGGTCATTAGGCCCTTCGAGCCAGCACCGCCATTCAATGTGATCATGGCTGATCATCCACAATCAGTAACCCGTTCCTGCCTTCTCCCCATATCCCCTGACTCCGCTATCTTTAAGAGCCCTATCTAGCTATCTCCTGAAAGTATCCAGAGAACCGGCCTCCACCGCCCTCTGAGGCAAGAAATCCACAGACTCACAACTCTCTTGAGAAAAAGTGTTTCCTCATGTCCCGTTCTAAATGGCTTACCCGTTATTCCTAAACTGTGTGTGGCCCCTGGTTCAGGACTCCCCCAACATGGGGAACACGTGTCCTGCCTCTAGCGTGTCCAAACCCTTAATAATCTAAATGTTTTAATAAGATATCCTCTCATCCTTCTAAACTCCAAATTATACATGCCCAGCCGTTCCATTCTCTCAGCATATGACAGTCCCGCCATCCCGGAATTAACCTTGTAAACCTACGCTGCATCCCCTCAATAGCAAGAATGTACTTCCTCAATTTAGGGGACCAAAACTGCACACAAAACTCCAGGTGTGGTCTCACTAGGGCCCTGTAGAACTGCAGAAGGACCTCGATGCTAAGAGTTATCAGCCATCCTACCGCGCGACCGCATCTGTGTACGTCCGCCTGTGCCGGAGACCAGGAAGCGCCGCACGCTCTCCCAGTGTTTACAGCGACCGGCGCTGCTCCATCGCGATGTCGGTACTGCGGTTGAACGCGTTCGCTCCTTGTCTCTTCAGAGCTGCCGGTGGGTATGAAGAAGGATCTCGACCCGAAACGTCGCCTATTCCTTCGCTCCATAGATGCTGCCTCATCCACTGAGTTTCTCCAGCACTTTTGTCTACCTGCTAGTGGTCATCACTCGGCCAGAGCGCTGGTTGGCTCTCACTAACACACATTGGGGCCTATTTGCAGTTATTTGGACAGCTGCCTCGCCAAAAGTTTGCATGTCCCTTCGTGTTGTTGGTATGGGTAAATCTATGTGGGGGCTGTTGGTGGTGTGTGTGTGTGTGGTGTGGGTGGGGGGGGGGGGTAGGCGTGGTTGGAGGTTGTTGGGCGAAACCTTTTATAATCTCTTACCTCGACGGAGATGCGACTTTTTTTTCGTATCGCGACTCAGTCAGCACTGCGGCCTAACATCCGAGGAGTTGGCGGCCTGTGCTGGAGGCCGACTTGGAGAGCTCCAACCGCGGGAGTCTGCGGACTTTAACACCGTGGACCTCGCGGTCTCTGGTTCAGGACCGACTTCGGGAACTCCAAGCCGCAGGAGCTTCGATCGCCCCAAAGTAACATTAGCAAATTTGCAGTTGACCAAAGCTGGGTGGCAGTGTGAACTGTGAGGAGGATGCTATGAGAATGCAGGGTGACTTGGACAGGTTGGGGGAGTGGGCAGATGCATGGCAGATGAAGGTTAATATGGATAAATGTGAGGTTATCCACTTTGGTAGCAAAAACAGGAAGGCCAGATAATTATCTAAATTGTGTTGTTGGGAAAAGGGGAAGTACAACGGGATCTCTGGGTCCTTGTTTATCAGTCAATTAAAATAAGCATGCAGGTTACAACAGGCAGTGAAGAAAGCGAATGGCATGTTGGCCATTCATACAAGAGACGTTGAGTATAGGAGCAAAGAGGTCCTTCTGCAGTTGTATAGGGCCTTAGTGAGACCACACATGGAGTATTGTGTGCAGTATTTGGTCCCCTAATTTGAGGAAGGACATTCTTGCTATTGAGGGAGTGCAGGGTAGTTTAACAAGGTTAATTCCCGTGATGGCGGGTCTGTCATATGCCGAGAGAATGCAGCGGATGGCTTGTACACTCTGGAATATAGAGGGATGAGAGGGAATCTTATTGAAACATATAAGATTATTAAGGGATTGGACACGCTCGAGGCAGGAAACAAGTTCCCGATGCTGGGGGAGTCAGAACCAAGGGCCCAACTGTTTAAGAATAAGGATTAGGCCATTTAGAACGGAGATGAGGAAAAACTTTTTCACCCAGAGAGTTGTGAATATGTGGAACTCTCTGCCTCCGAAGGCAGTGGAGGCCAATTTTCTGGAGCTTTCAAGAAAGCGTTAGATGGAGCTCTTAAAGATAGCGCAGTCAAGGAGATATGGGGAGAAGGTAGGAACGTGGTACTGATGTGGATGATCAGCCATGATCACATGAATGGCGGTGCTGGCTCGCAGGGCCGAATGGCCTACTCCTGCACTTATTGTCGAATGTATATTGTCTATTGAGATGCTGCCTGACCTGCAGCGTTACTCCGGCATTTTGTACATGTCCACGTTTAGCAGAGATGCTGCCTGACCCGCTGAGTTACTCCGGCATTTTGTACCTATCTGTGTTGTCCAGAGATGCTGCCTGACCCGCTGAGTTACTCCGGCATTTTGTACCTATCTGTTTTGTCCAGAGATGCCCAGACCCTGAGTTACTCCGGCATTTTGTACCTATCTGTGTTGTCCAGAGATGCTGCCTGACCCGCTGAGTTACTCCGGCACTTTGTACCTATCTGTGTTGTCCAGAGATGCTGCCTGACCCGCTGAGTTACTCCAGCATTTTGTACCTATCTGTGTTGTCCAGAGATGCTGCCTGACCCGCTGAGTTACTCCAGAACTTTGTACCTATCTGTGTTGTCCAAGATGCTGCCTGACCCGCCTGGAGTTACTCCCGGCACTTTGTACCTATCTGTGTTGTCAGAGATGCTGCCTGACCCGCTGAGTTACTCCAG
>JAXLNO010004829.1:324707-380071 GCA_038087875.1 Malacoraja senta | reverse complement strand
CGATATGGGTTACTGTTTTGGATGATCAGCCATGATAATATTGAATGGCGTGCTGTCGCGTAGGGCGAATGGCCTACTCCTGCACCTATTTTCTAAGTTTCTCTGTGTCTATGTTTCACACTCACCACCCTCTGTGAGATAAAGTTGCCCCTCGGATTCCTATATATCTGTGATTTTTCTACTGAGTCAGTGTAAGGACCCGAAACGTCACCTATCCAAGTTCTCAGAGATGCTGCCTGACCGCTGAGTTACTCCAGCACTTTGGGAAACGTCACCTATCCATGTTCCCCACAGATGCAGCCTGAACCGCTGAGATACTCCTGCAATCTGTGCTTATTTTGTTCCAATGTAGAACGGTCCCATTCATTACTTTACCTTCCCAATAGTAGTTTTTTTTAAATAGCTCCGGGAAGAAATTTAAAAAAAGAACTGCAGATGCTGGAATAATCGAAGATAGACCAAAAAGCTGGAGAAACTCAGCGGGTTAGGCTGCATCTATGGAGAGAAGGAATAGGCGACGTTTCGGGTCAGCTGAAGATCAGCTTGATCAGTCTGAAGATGGGTCTCTCGACCCGAAACGTCGCATATTCATTCGCTCCATAGATGCTGCTTCACCCGCTGAGTTTATTCAGCGTTTATGGCTACCTCCCGGAAGAAATTAGTGAGTTACAATATAAAATTAATGGGGTACAATATAAAATTAATGGGGTACAATATAAAATTAATGGGTTACAATATAAAATGCAGTACATTCGCCACGATCGCAACTTTCTCCTAAACTTCTATAGGTGCACGGTAGAGAACTTTCTGACTGGTTGCATCGTGCCTGGTTCGGCAACATTAACTTTCAGGAGCGATAACGAGTACAATAGTTGTGAGCACTGCCCGGTCCCTCACCGGATCTGATCTCTCCACCGTCGAAGGGATCTATCACAGTCGTTGCCTCAAAAAGGCAGCCAACATCATCAAGGACCCACTCCATCCTGGCCACACACTCATCTCACCACTGCCATCAGGAAGAAGGTACATGAGCCTGAAGACTGTAACGTCCAGCTTCAGGACCAGCTTCTTTCCACAGCCATCAGCTATTAAACACAACATCGAATAAGCTCTGAGCTCTGAGCGGCAAAACACTATATTATTACTGGTTATTAACACTATATTTGTTATTCATTAAACTTTCTTTTTTTTTCTCTTCCCCGTTAAATACTATGTTTACATATTCACATATTCTGTTTTGCTGCAGAAAGTAAGAATTTCATTGTCCCGTCCGGGACATATGACAATAAAACATTCTCATCTCTCTCTGGATTAAAGGATACGAAGGTCACTTGAGCAACAACAGACTGGGGGTAAATCATTGACAATGAACATGGTCAAACTCACCGAGTGCCTTCAGTGTGATGGTCGCTGAGGCTGTAGCGCCGCTCCTGTAGTGACTGTCACTGTGTAATCCCCGTTGTCCGACTCGTTCACCGCCCTCAGCACCAGCGACCCGCTGGTGAGGTTTAAATTCAATCGTGACGTGTACTCAGGATGGATCTGCTGGGTATTCCGAGCCACGTGACGATCCTTTTCGTTTTGAAAACCCAGTTCCCGCTGGAGATTGCACTTGACGGCAGCACCGTGAACTCCGCGTCTCCCCCGATGCTGACTTATAAGTCGCTCTGTGTTTCGATAGTAAACTTCTGCGACTCACCTGAGGATGAGAGACGCGCAGACAGCGGGGGAAAGCAGTCGCGGCGGTCAAATGCTGCACAGCCCCCGCGACTGCAATGGAAAATAGACAATAGGTGCAGGAGTAGGACATTCGGCTTCGATGTGATCATGGCTGATCATCCCCAATCAGTACCCCGTTCCTGCCTTCTCCCCATATCCCTGACTCCGCTATCTTTAAGAGCCCTATCTAGCTCTCTCTTGAAAGTATCCAGAGAACCTGCCTCACCGCCCTCCACACGAATTCCACAGACTCACAGCTCTCTGTGAGAAAAAAGTGTTTCCTCGTCTCCATTCAAATGTCCGACCCCTTATTCTTAAACTGTGTGGCCCCTGGTTCTGGGCTCCCACCAACATCGGGAACATGTTTCCTGCCTCTAGCGTGTCCAAACCCTTTAACAATCTTATATGCTTCAATGAGATCACCTCTCATCCTACAAAGCTGACCGAACCCATACTCCGATCTGTTAAATACCTGTCTCTTGCCAGCTCACCTGCCTTTGCAGAACAACCGTTGGTATACGAATGCAGAATGCAGAATGAGAGAGGGTCCAGAGGAGGTTTACGAGAACGATCCCGGGAGTTTAGAAGAACGAGGGGGGAACCTCATTGAAACTTCACCGGATAGTGAAAGGCCTGGGTAGAGTGGATGTGGGAGGATGTTTCCACTGGTGGGAGAGTCTAGGACCAGAGGTCATAGTCTCGTAATAAAATGACGTTCATTTAGAAAGAAGACGAGAAGGAATTTCCTTAGTCACAGATGGCCGTGGGAGGCCAAGCCAATGGATACATATTCTGTTTTGCTGCAGCTATTAATAATTTCATTGTCCCGTCCGGAACATATGACAATAAAACACTCTCATCTCTCTCTCTGGATTAAAGGATACGAAGGTCACTTGAGCAACAACAGACTGGGCGTAAATCATTGACAATGAACATGGTCAAACTCACCGAGTACCTTCAGTGTGATGGTCGCTGAGGCTTGGAGGCCGCTAACTGCAAAGACTGTCACTCTGTAATCCCCGTTGTCCGACTCGTTCACCGACTTCAGCACCAGCGACCCGCTGGTGAAGATTACATTCACCCGTGACGTGTACTCAGCAGCGATCGACGGGGATGTTCTGACCCACAGGACGATCGTTTTCCCTTTGTAAACCCAGTTTCCGCTGTCGATAGCACTTGACGGCTCCACCGTGAACTCCGCGTCTCCCCCGATGCGGACAGATAAGTCGCTCTGTGCCGGCTCGATGGTCAATCCCTGCGACCCGCCTGAAGATGAGAGACGCGCATGAGAGCGGGGGGAAGCAGACAATAGACAATAGGTGCAAGAGCAGGCCATTCGGCCTTCTAGCCAGCACCGTCATTCACTGTGATCACGGCTGATCATCCCCAATCAGTACCCCGTTCCTGCCTTCTCCCCATATCCCCTGACTTCGCTATTTTAAGAGCTCTATCTAGCTCTCTCTTGAAAGCATCCAGAGAACCGGCCTCCAGCGCCCTCTGAGGCAGAGAAATCCACAGACTCACCACCATCTGGGTGAAAATGTGTTTCCTCATCTCCGTTCTAAATGGCCGACCCCTTATTCCTAAACTGTGTGGCCCTGGTTCTGGACTCCCACAACATCGGGAACATGTTACCTTCCTCTAGCGTGTCCAACCCCTTAAGTTGCAATAAGGTCCCCTCTCATCCTACAAAGCTGACCGAACCCATTCTCTGATCTGTTAACTACCCTATCTCATCTCAGCTCACCTGCCTGTGCTTAGTTTCAGAATGCTGAACGCAGAATGCAGACAGGACCCAGAGGACGTTTACAAGAACAATCCCTGGAATGAGCGGGTTAACGTACGGTGAGCGTTTGTCGGCGCTGGGCCTGTACTCGCTGCAGTTTAGATGAATGAGAGGGGGGCGGGGGGGGTCACATTGAAACTTCACCGAATAGTGAAAGGCCAGGAGAGAGTGCATGCGGAGAGATTGTTTCCACTAGTGCGAGAGTCTAGGACCAGATGTGATAGCCTCGATTACAATGGCGTTCACTTAGAAAGAAGACGAGAGGGAATGTCTTTAGTCAGAGGGTGGTGAATCTTTGGAGGCCAGTCAATGGATTTTTTGAGGCAGACACAAAGAGCTCGTGTAACTCAGCAGGAGAGGCAGTATCTCTGGAGAGAAGGAATCGGCGACGTTTCGGGTCGAGACCCTTCTTCGATTTTACCAGCATCTGCAGTTCTTTCTTACGCAGATATTTTTTTAAAGCACAGATACATTCTTGATTAGTGCGGGTGTCAGAATGTATGGGGAGAAGGCATGCGAATGGGGGGCGAGGGAAAGGTAAATCAGCCATGGCTGCACGGCCGGAGTATACTTGATGGGCTGAATGGCATAATTCTGCTCCTAAAACGTACAAACGTATGAATTATCTTGAGCAAAACCCCCCCTGGAGAACAATCTGGAGTAACTCAGCGCGTCAGGTAGTGTCTCTGGAGAGAAGGAATGGGTGAAGTTTCGAGTCGAGACCCTTCTTCTGGTCATGTGACTGAGTTAGGGGGGGGGGGTCAGTGGTTGGTAGCAAAAATGGATATGTTAGTACAATCTGAAGGTCTTGACCCGAAAGGTCGCCTATTCTTTTTCGCCAGAGATGCTGCCTGTCCCGCCTGAGTTACTCCAGCATATTTGTACCTATCCACGTTCTCCACAGAGATGCTGCCTGACCCGCTCAGTTACTCCAGCACTCTGTCTGTTTTTTTTATTTGTAATGCTGCATCGGCAGTTCCTCTGTTCTCTAAGGAAACGGGTTTTAAAATCCCAGTCCACGTACCTGTTAACACGAAGAGCCAAACGAGCGGGCGCGGTGAGCCGACAGCCCGCCATTGGGACGGAGCAGCGCCTCTCTCCGTAGCCAGCGAGGAATCTGAGCCGCTGTTCCTGCCGGCGCCGCCCTGATCACTGCTCGATCGCGTCAGAGGAGGCGGCGCGTCGTAGGCGGGGACAGCTCGGCTCAGCTGAACACAAAACGCAACGGCACGTCGAAGAGAGAGAGAGAGAAAGAGAGAGAGAGAGAGAGAGAGAGAGAGAGAGAGAGAGAGAGAGAGAGAGAGAGAGAGAGACTGTGTGTGACGGAGAGAGGGGGGGGGAGAGAGAGAGAGGTTGAGGGAGGGAGAGAGAGGGTGAGAGAGAGAGAAGAGAGAGAGAGAGAGAGAGAGAGAGAGAGAGAGAGAGAGAGAGAGAGAGAGAGAGAGAGAGGGAGGGGTATGAAAGATACTCTGTACGTTCGAGATTCAAGGACAGTTTCTTCCCAGCTGTTATCAGGCAACTGAGTCATCCTACTAAAACCAAAGATCTACTATCTACCTCATTGGTGAATCTCGGACAATACTTGATCAGACTTTGCTTGCTTTACCTTGCACTAAACGTTATTCCCTTTATCCTTTATTTGTACACCGTAGGCGGCTCGATTGTTAATCATGAACAGTCTTTCATCTGACTAGATAGCAGGCGACAACCAAAGAGCTTTGCACTGTACCTAGGTACACGTGACAATAAACCAAACTAAAACTTCAGGCTGAAGAAGGGTCTCGACCCGAAACGTCACCTGTTCCTTCGCTCCATAGATGCTGCCTGACCCGCTGAGTTGCTCCAGCATTGTGAGAGTTGTGAGTCTGTGGAATTCTCTGCCTCAGAGGGCGGTGGAGGCCGGTTCTCTGGATACTTTCAAGTGAGAGCCAGATAGCGTTTTTTAAAGATAGCGGAGTCATGGGATATGGGGAGGAGGCAGGAACTGGGTATTGATTGTGGATGATCAGCCATGATCACATTGAATGGCCGTGCTTGCTCGAAGGACCGAATAGCCTAACCCTGCACCCATTGTCTATTGTCTATTTTGTCTACCTTCGAGCTAAAAATAAATATTTCATTCATTTGTTCTATATATCTCTCCATCACCGTCTATATCTCTCGTTTCCCTTTCATCTGACTCTCAGTTTGAAGAAGGGTCACGACTCGAAACGTCACCCATTCCTTCTCTCCAGCGATGATGCCTGTCCCGCTAAGTTACTCCAGCATTTTGTGACCATCTGTTTAAGAAGGAACTGCAGCTGCTGGAAATGCTGGAGCAACTCAGCGGGTGAGGCAGCATCTATGGAGCGAAGGAAATGGGCAACGTTTCGGGTCGAGACCCTTCTTCACACGGATGAAGGTTGCCAATCACGGCGCCTCCCACAGCGGTCCGATTCTTAGGACAACAGCGGCGACCGCAGGAGGAAGGATGTTACTGCAGGGACAGACACAAAGTGCTGGAGTAACTCAGCGGGCAGCACAGTCATAGAGTGATACAGTGTGTAAACAGGCCCTTCGGCCCAACTCGCCACACCGGCCAACAATGTCCGATCTACACTAGTCCCACCTGCCTCCGTTTGGCCCATATCCCTCCAAACATGTCCAATCCATGTACCTGTCTAACTGTTTCTTAAAAGTTGCGATAGTCTCTGGAGAACGTGGACAGGTACAAAGTGCTGGAGTAACTCAGCGGGCAGCACAGTCATAGAGTGATACAGTGTGGAAACAGGCCCCTTCGGCCCAACTCGCCCACACCGGCCATCAATGTCCGATCTACACTAGTCCCACCTGCCTCCGTTACCCCTCAGATTCCTATTCAATATTTTCACCTCTCTCACCTTAAACCCATGTCCTCGATTCCCCTACTCTGGGCAAGATACTCTGTGCAACTACCCGATCTATTCCTCTCATGATTTTATACTCCTTTATAAGATCACCCCTCATCCCCCTGCGCTCCAAGGAATATAGTCCCAGCCTGCCCCAACCTCTCCCTATAGCTCACAGCGTCTAGTCCTGCCAATATTTTTGTAAATCTTTTCTGAACCTTGTTAGTTTGACAATATATTTCCTATAACATGATGCCCAGAACTTAACACAATATTCTAAATGCGGTCTCACCAAGGTCTTATACAACCGCAACATGACCTCTGCATCTGTGAGACATTGACAGGTGATGTTCCGTGATGGTGACCACATTCAGACTCATTCTTCGACGGAGCGTGGAGGCTGCATGAGGTGTCGATGCAGGATAAAGCCAGGCAAGTGCTAATGAACTGACAAAGTGCTGGAGTAACTTAGAAACATGTTCGAATAAACTCCAGACGCTGATTGATCCCGAAGATAGATATTCCTAATGACTTCTCCTTCCTCCAATTCGCCCCACACCCCTCCACTACTTTCAGACTATAGAAAGGTCCCGACTCAAAACGTTATTTTCTCCAGAGATGCTGCCTGACCCGCTGAGTTACTCGAGCACTTTGTGTCTATGTGTTGGAGTAAGCGGGTCAGGCAACATCTCCAGGGAACATGGACGTTTCGGGTCGAGGCCCTTCTCCAGACTTTGTTTCTGCAGCCTGACCACAGTCCGCCAGAGTGCGTAAGGAATGGTAATTCCCGGGATGCCGGACTGTCATATGCTGAGAGAATGGAGCGGCTGGGATTGTACACTCTAGAGTTTAGAAGGATGAGAGGCGATATTAATGAAACATACAAGATTATTATGGGTTTGGACACGCTAGAGGCAGGAAACGTGTTCCCGATGTTTGGGAGTCCAGAACCAGGGGGGCACATAAGGGGTAAGCCATTTAAAACGGAGATGAGGAAACACTTTTTCACACAGAGAATTTGAGTCTGTGGAATTCTCTGCGGAATCAGGGGATATGGGGAGAAGGCATGAACGGGGTACTGACTGGGGATGATCAGCCATGATCACAATGAATGGCGGTGCTGGCTCGAAGGGCCGAATGTCCTACTCCTGAACCTATTGTGTATTGCCTATTTCCATGTTTTATCTCCAGACCTGAACTAAACTAAAAAAAACTAAAAAACAAGCCAAACTAAACTAATGTGTAGGAAAGAACTGCAGATGCTGGTTTCAATCGAAGGTCGACAGAAAGTGCTGGAGTAACTCAGAAGGACAGGTATCATCTCTGGAGAGAAGGAATGGGTGACGTTTCGGGTCTTCAGAGAGTCAGAGTGGTGGGCGGCACCTATCACCTATCACCTATCATACCGCCCACTCCCCTGACATGAGAATGAAAGGGGAACTGAGGACAAGAGGTTTATGGTGAAACGGGAAGGATTCATGGGTGTGTCTTTGACCCAGGGTAGTAGAATCCTGATGAACAACGCAGAGGTTGTGGTGAGCGGGGCGGGGGGTTATTTAATAGGAACCTGAGGGACAACTTTGAGGGACAGGTGTACACAAAATGCTGGAGTAACTCAGCGGGACAAGCAGCGTCTCAGGAGAGAAGGGATCAGAGGGACACGGGCCAGGTGCGACAAGAGCAGGTGGGACATGTTGGTCGGAAGTTGGGCCGACGAGGCCACAGTTCCGTGCTGTGTGGAACTGTGCCGTGAGTTTATAGGGGGCGGGGTCTGGAGGAGGGGGTTAGCGGTCAGTAACGGGTCCAATCATCTGCGGCGCCGCCTTTGACTGGACTCCAGTCAGCTGAAGCTGAAAGCAGGAAGCGCGGCTCAGTGTGTGAGTGTCACCGAGACGGACGCTGCCCGCACGGGATGGAGCTGCTGCCGCTGACCGCGCTCGCCTTTTGCCTCGTTATATCCACGGGTGAGCTTCGCTCTCTCAGACCGACACCGCGGTAGTTTGTCGCCGAGCGGGTCGCGGGGAACGGCAGAATTAAATTCAAACAAGTGTACAGACGGGTCGGGATCAGGGTGGATGTGGAGAGCATGTTTCCACTTCATGGGGGGAGTCCAGGACCAGAGGGCGCAGCCTCGAAATTAAAAGGACGGTCTTTTAGGAAGGAAGATGAGGAGGAATTTCTCAAGGCAGAGATAGAGAGACGGGTGTCGGGGCTGATGGGGAGAAGGCACGGTGGCGCAGCGGTAGAGTTGCTGCCTTACAGCGCTCGCAGCGCCAGTGAGCCGAGGTTCGATTCCGATCACGGGTGCTGTCTGTACGGAGTTTGCATGTTCTCCCCGTGACCTGTGTGGATCTTCGTTTACCTCCTAAGACGTGCAGGTTTGTAGCTGTATAAATGTGAATTGTTATAAATTGTAGGCCTGATATAAATCTAAATTGTTCCTCGTGTGTGCAGGCTTGGGTTAATGTACTGTTTCCGCGCTGTATCGCTTAACTAAACTAAAACGAAAAAATGAGGAGAATGGGGTTAGCCCTGATGGGCAGAATGGCCTAATTCGGCTATGCCTCCTTATTTCCCCTCTCATGCGCGTCTCTCATCCTCAGGCGGATCGCAGGGATTTACCGTCGAGCCGGCACAGAGCGTCTTATATGTCCGCATCGGGGGAGACGCGGAGTTGACGGTGCGGCCGTCAAGTCCTATCTCCAGCGGAAACTGGGTTTTCAAATCGAAAACCATCGTCTCGTGGACCGGAGCAAACCCGTGGATCCATCCTAACTACACATCACGGGTAAATTTAAACTTCACCAGCGGTTCGCTGACACTGAGGTCGGTGAAGGAGTCGGACAACGGGGATTACACAGTGAAACTCGTTCAACAAGGCACCGGCGCTCAAGCCTCAACGACCATCACACTGCACACACTCGGTGAGTTTGACTTCGATCTTGTTGAGTCGTTTACTCTCTACACTCAGTTCCGTTTAGTTTTTCGTCACTTGTACCGGGGTACAGTGACAACCTTTTGTTGCTAATCAGTCAGTGGAAAGACAATTCATGATTACAGTCGAGCGATTTAAAGTCATGTCAGACACAGGATGAAGGGAGTTACGTTTAGCGCAAGGTAAAGCCAAGGATAGTGCGAAGGGTCTCCAGTATGGTAGATGGGAGGTCAGGACCGCTCTCTAAATGGCGAGTGGACAGTTCAGTTGCCCGATAACAGCCGGGGCAGAAACTGTCCCTCAATCTGGAGGTTGCGTTTTCGCACTTCTGCACCTCTTGCCCCGATGGGGAGAGGGGAGAAGAGGGAGTGACCGTGGTGGATTGGTCCTTGATTATGCTGCTGGCTTTGCCGAGGCAGCGTGAAGTGTAGACGGAGGCGATGGGAGGGAGGTCCGATTGTGTGATGGTCTGGGCTACGTCCACTATTCGATGCGATGATGTCATACAGCACGCAAACAGGCCCTTTGGTCCAACTTGCCCATGGCGACCAACATGCCCCATCTATGCCAGTTCAATTTGCCCGCATTTGGTGCATATCCCTCTCAACATTTCCCATCCAATTACCTATCTGTGTGTATTTTAAATGGTGTCGTTGTACCTACCTCAACTACCTCCTCTGCCAGCTCGTATAACACTCCCACTCCTCCCCGAATGAAAAGGTTGTAAGAGAAAGAGTTTAGTTAAAACAAATGTAGGTCCCTTGAAGTCAGAATCAGGTGAATTGATCATGGGGAACAAGGACATGGCAGGCCAATTGAATAACTACTTTGGTTCCGTCTTCACTGAGGAAGACATAAATAATCTGCCGGAAATAGCAGGAGACCGCGGGTCAAAGGAATGGAGGAACTGAGTGAAATCCAGGTGAGCCGGGAAGTGGTGTTAGGTAAATTGACTGGATTAAAGGCCGATAAATCCCCAGGGCCAGATAGGCTGCATCCCAGAGTATTTAAGGAAGTAGCTCCAGAAATATTGGATGCATTAGTGATAATTTTTCAAAACTCTTTAGACTCTGGAGTAGGCCAATTCACTGGATGTTTTCAAGAGAGAGTTAGATGTGGCACTTAGGGCTCCAATGACGGAACCAAGGGATATGGGGAAAAATCTGGAACGGGGTAGTAATTTAGATGATCAGCCATGATCATATTGAATGTCAGTGCTAGCTCGAAAGGCCCAATGGCCTATTACTGCCCCTATTTTCTATGTTTCTACGGTTCTATGTCTATCTCTCCACCCTAACCCAATTTTCCCGCCTTCTCCCCATAACCCCTGACACCCGTACTAATCAAGAACCTGTAGTGTTCTGTGCAATATCTTGGTGGAACCAATCTGTTGCTGAAGGTGCTCCTCAGGTTGACCAGTGTGTAATGGTGGGGGTAAGCTGTATTGTCCAGGATGCTCACAATTTGGGGACGTTTTTTAGGAAGGAGATGAGGATGAATTTCTCAAGGCAAAGATAGAGAGACGGGTGTCGGGGTGATGGGGAGAAGGCACGGTGGCGCAGCGGTAGTTTTGCTGCCACGCAGCGCTCGCAGCGCCAGAGACCGGAGGTTTGATCCTGACTATGGCTGCTGTCTGGACGGAGTTTGCACGTTCTCCCCGTGAGAATCTTCGGTTTCCTCCAAAGACGTGCAGGTGTGTAGGTGTATCGGCTTGGGCCTGGTATAAATGTAAATTGTTACTAGGCGTGTAGGCTTGGGATAATGTGCGGGGATCGCTGGTCGGTGCGGACTCGGTGGGCCGAAGGGTCTATTCCGCGCTGTACCGCTAAACTAAACTAAAAATAAAATAAAAAATAGACATCAGACAATACGTGCAGGAGTAGGCCATTCGGCCCTTCGAGCCAGCACCGCCATTCAATGTGATCATGGTTGCTCATCCCCAATCAGTACCCCGTTCCTGCCTTCTTCCCATATCCCCTGACTCCACTATCTTTAAGAACCATATCTAGCTCTTTCTTGAAAGTATACAGAGAACCGGCCTCCACCGCCCTCTGAGGCAGATAATTCCACAGACTCACAACTCTCTGTGAGAAAAAGTGTTTCCTCGTCTCCGTTCTAAATAGCTTACCCCTTATTCTTAAACCGTGGCCCCTGGTTCTGGACTCCCCCAACATCGAGAACATCTTTCCTGCCTCTATCGTGTGCATTCCTTTAATAATCTTATATGTTTCAATAAGATATCCTCTCATCCTTCGAAACCCCAAAATATACAAGCCCAGCCGCTCCATTCTCTCAGCATATGACAATCCCGCCATCCCTGGAATAAACCTTGTAAACGTAGGCTGCACTCCCTCAATAGCAAGAATGTCCTTCCTCAAAGTAGGGGATCAAAAACTGCACACAATACTCCGGGTGTGGTCTCACTGGGGCCCTATACATGAGATAAGATGAGATAAGATAACATGAAGGTAGACACAAAATGCTGGAGTGTCTCAGTGGGACAGGTAACGTCCCGGGAGAGAAGGGATGGGTGTCGTTTCGGGTCTGATGAATGGTCTCGACCCGAAACGTCACCCATTCCTTCTCTCCAGAGATGCCGCCTGACCCGCAGAGTTATTCAAGCATGTTGTGTCTACATTCGATTTAAACCAGCATCTGCGTTTCTTTCCTACACATATAGCATGAATATTGACCAATCTAACTTCAAGTAACCCTGCTTTCCCTCTCTCTCCATCCCGCCCCCTTCTCAGTTCTCCGACCAGTCTGGACTGTCCCCAGATGAAAGTTTACCCTTCTCTGCCTCGTTGTCAGCTTCCCCGAGCTAACAATGAATCTATTCTACATTTTCCTTGTGAATTATGAATTATGGATTATGAATACGTTTATTGGCCAAGTATTCACATACAAGGAATTTGCCTTGGTGCTTCGCCCGCAAGTGACACCATGACAGACAGTGACAGTTAGGAATGACACATAAAACATCAAAACATTAATAATATAACATTATCGATTAAACTTGTGAATTATTTGAAATTCGTGAAACGCATCCCCTTTGATATCTCGTTTTCACAAATTACCCTTCCATATCTCTGATTCTCCCTTTCCCCGGAATCCCCTGCCTGAAGATGGGTCTCGACCCGAAACATCACTTATTCCTTCTCTCTAGAAATGCTGCCTGACCCGCTGAGTTTACTCTGGCATTTTGTGCCTATTTTAAGATAAGATGGAGCAAGATGAAATAAAGGCAAACAAGACAAGATAAGATGAGATGAGATGGGGTGAGATAAGCATTTGCAGGTAAGCATGGCCGATAGGATATTATTGAAACTAATATTTATTGCAGAAAAATAACTAAATAAATATTACATTCAAAAATTAGCCCGGATAAATCTCTACCAGTTCAGTGCGCTTTTTGGTTTAGTTCATTGTCACGTGTACCGAGGTACAGAGAGATGTTTTTGTTCTTTGTTCTTGGTTCTTGGTCCTCCAAAATATTCCAAATGGAATTGAAACTGGAGGTGGCGGAGGGTGGACTTAAGCAAAAAAAGATTCTTGGAGAAGAACAGATACCTTAAATTTAGTTGCGTCCGGTTGGGTAAATATTCCATGCTTTAATTGTACGGGAGAAGAGTTAATTGCTGTACACATCTGGTTTGGTACCTGGTATCTCAAATTGGATCGACTGCCCTCGTCTGCTCCTAATTGGTTTGGTACTACCGTGTCAGCGGAAAGACAATACATGATTACAATAGTGCTGTTTCCAGTGGCCAGATACAGGATAAGGGGAAAACCGTTTAGTGCAAGTGCAAGTGTGAACACACCTGGAGTATTGTGTGCAGTTTTGGTCCCCCTAATTTGAGGAAAGACATTCTTGCTATTGAGGAAGTGCAGCATAGGTTTACAAGATTAATTCCCGGGATGGCGGGACTGTCATATGCTGAGAGAATGGAGCGGCTGGGCTTGTACACTCTGGAGTTTAGAAGGATGAGAGGGGTTCTTATTGAAACATAAAAGATTATTAAAGGTTTGGACACGCTAGAGGCAGCAAACATGCTCCAGATGTTGGGGGAGTCCAGAACCAGGGGCCACAGTTTAAGAATAAGAGATAAGCCATTTAGAACGGAGACGATGAAACACTTTTCCACCCAGAGAGTTGTGACTGTGGAATTCTCTGCCACAGAGTGCGGTGGAGGCGGTTCTCTGGATACTTTCAAGAGAGACCTCGATAGGGCTCTTAAAGATAGCGAGAAAGGGTTTTTTGGGGGGGAGAAGGTAGGAACGGGGTACTGATTGGGGATGCTCAGCCATGATCACATTGAATTGCGGTGCTGGGTCGAAGGGTCGAATTGGCCGACTCCTGTTCCACCTATTGTCTATTGTTATTGTCTGATGTAAAGACAGAAACGTCTGATCGAGGGTAATCCGTGGGTCCCCAATGAGGAGGATAGTGATTCTGGGACTGCTCTCTGGTTGTGGTAGGATCATTCAGTTGCCTGATAACTAACATGTTGTGCTGCGATCTCTCTTGCAATTAATATTTGAGGTAACGTGAAATTATTACTGATATTGTTCAGGAATAGGAAGTTACGTCGGAATAGCGTTCGGAGTTCTGGGACTTCTCTTCCTCCTCTGCATCTTCGTCATATGCATCTGCAAGGCATGCCCCGAATGTAAGTGTTGAAAACTTATTCCCGCGTCAACCCATCCCTCGCCTCCGTCCAGGGACCCCAGACAGTCCTTTCAGGTGAGGGAGAGGTTCACTTGCACCCTCCTCCAACCTCACCTACTCTGTCTGTTGTTCAAGATGTGGACTCTTGTACATAGGCGAGGACCAAACGCAGACTGGGCGATCGTTTCACTGAACATCTTCGCTCAGCCATCCTGACCCAACCTGATCTCCCGGTTGCTAAACACTTTAATTCTCCTTCCCATTCCCTGCACAGCCCTTTCTGTCCTCGGTCTCCTACATTGTCAGAGTGAGGCTAAACGCAAATTGGAGGAACAGCTTCTCATATTTCGCTTGGGCATCTTACAGCCCAGTGGTATGAATATTGATTAACCTCACTTCAGTTAGCCCCGACATTCGCACGCGCGCTCTCTCGCTCTCTCTCTCTCTCTCTCTCTCTCTCTCTCTCTCTCTCTCTCTCTCTCTCTCTCTCTCTCTCTCTCTCTCGTTCTCTCTCTCTCTCTCTCTCTCTCTCTCTCTCTCTCTCTCTCTCTCTCTCTCTCTCTCTCTCTCTCTCTATCTCTATCTCTATCTCTATCTCTATCTCTCTCTATCTCTATCTCTATCTCTATCTCTATCTCTCTCTATCTCTATCTCTATCTCTATCTCTCTCTCTCTCTCTCTCTCTCTCTCTCTCTCTCTCTCTCTCTCTCTCTCTCTCTCTCTCTCTCCGTCTCTCTCTCTCTCTCTCTCTCGTTCTCTCTCTCTCTCTCTCCCCTCCCCTCCCCCCACCCAAGCCACCCCAGCTTCTCATTTTTACCCTACAGACAGCTTACAATGGCGTGTTTCCTTTATCATCGTCACTTATCTATTTCATTCATTTTTATTTATCTCCACACCATCATCTCTCGCTTCCATTATCCATAACCAGTCTGAGGAAGCGTATCCACCCGAAACGTCACCCATTCCTTCTCTCCAGAGATGCTGCCTGCTCCGCTGAGTGATTCTAGTTTTCTGTGTCTGTCTTCGTTATCATGTCGGTTCCTTGTCCTCGTTACACTCGCCAATTTGCAGAAGGCGGACAGGTCAAAGCAAGGAAATGTAGAATGGCTCATTGCTGCCCCAGTGGAAGGTGATACCTAAACACTAACATTCTACATTTCTTTGAACAGCGTCTCCTTTGATCTGACGTTTCCCATCTTGCCCTTCCATATCTTGAGTTTTCATCAACCCTGGCTCTCAGTCTGAAGAAGGGTCTCAACCCGAAACGTCGCCCATTCCTTCTCTCCAGAGATGCTGCCTGATCCTGAACTCGAGGAGTAACCTTTCCGCACAGAGGGTGGTGGGTGTATGGAACGAGCTGCCAGAGGAGGTAGTTGAGGCTGGTGACTATCCCAACGTTTAAGAAACAGTGAGACAAGATGCAAGAATAGGACAGGTTTGGAGGGATATGGACCAAGCGCGGGCAGGTGGGACTGGTGTAGATGAGTCATGTTGGTGGGTTTGGGCTGAAGGGTCTGTTTCCACGCTGTTTGACCAATGCAGATGGGGGCATGTTGGTGGGTGGGGCACGTTGACCTGAAGCATCTGTTTCCACATTGTGTGACTCTGCGGTAAATTCCAAAGAGTTGCCACACCCCAGCACAGTCTTGCATCAACCAAGCCACAGAGTTTCATTTGGAGTGAGTTTGAGTTTGAGTTTAGTTTAGTGTCACAAGGTTTAGGAGGTTTGGCACGACCCCAACCACTCTCACCAACTTCTCCAGAGTTACTCCAGCACGTTGTACCTGTCCACGTTCTCCACAGAGATGCTGCCTGACCCGCTGAGTTACTCCAGCACTTTGTACCTATCCAAGTTCTCCGGAGATGCTGCCTGACCCGCTGAGTTACTCTAACGGTCTGTGTCCATGTGCGCGCACATGGCTGACCTTCATACCTGGCTATGTGTGCTGAAGAGATCTCATCCATGTTTTAAAGGTGCTGATGGTGACTGTAATGGATGGCCTTGTGACCCGTGTGACCTGTGTGCCTCGTAGGCGGAGGTAAAAAGAAGATTAGAGCTTTTTTCGTGTGTGTTGTTTTGATTTATTTGAAAGTGGGTGAGATAAAATCTCAAGATGGCTAGGCAAATGTACGACCCCGGCTGCGAATACGTCTGTGGGTTACAACAATCCGACCTACAAGCACGAGGCGGGACAGGAGGAGAAATCGCCGGAGTAAATGGAAAAATATCTGTAGATTTAGATTTTAGATATTTAGATTTTAGATTTAGATATTTATTTGTTCTCGTTTGAACCTAAGTTCAAACGAAATTCTGTTTCTGCAGTCATACAAACAATTAAAAAAGACACAACACAATTTACACAAACATCCATCACAGTGAGTCTCCTCCTCACTGTGATGGAAGGCAAAGTCTTATCTCTCCCCTGCACTCCATTCTCCTCCCGATGTCAGAGTCAAAGCCCCCGGCGGGCGACTGTAAACATATCCCGCGGCCACCAAAGTCGCTCCGGGCGATGCCAGACCACGCTCCGGGTCTTGATGTGGTAGCCCCCGGTAGCGCCAGCAAGTCTCACGGCCGCCAATGCCGCTCCGGGCGATGCCAGAACCCGCTCCAGGTCATCTTCAACCCCGCAACTCGGGCGGGAGTAGCTGCCGTTGCGGGAGCTCCGAAAAGCGGTCTCCCACCATGGACCCGCGAGCTCCCGATGTTACCGTCCACCAGTCCCGCGGCTGAAGCCTCCGAATCTCCGGGGTCGGGTCGCAGCAGCAGCGCGCCACCGCAGCTCCTCCACGCTCCGAAGTCGGCCAGCTCCACGATGGTGAGAAGTCCGCAGGCTCCGCGACTGGAGCCCCAGGTCGTTCCGGTTGGAGGCCGCTCCACGGTGCTAGGCCCCAACGACAACGGAGACCCGACAGAGAAAGGTCGGTTCTCCCGTGCAGGGAAAAGATTTTAAAAGTTTCCCCCTCCCTACCCCCCGCCCCCCGCCCCCCCACACATACCCCGTTAAAAAAAACACTAAAAAACAAAACTCAAACGAAAAAAAAAAAGAAAAAAAAGACAGAGGACTGCAGAGGCCGCATGCAACCAATAATATAGCTACCTCAGTACTACTAACCACGCCTTAGTTATGAAGTATAAGAACTCTCTCTCTCTCTTGCTCCTCCCTGGTTCCAGCACGATGATAGCCTGGGTGCAGTCAGTGCTGGAAATAGGTATGTTACAAAACTTACCTTCAGTCGCGCTGTAATTCTGTCACTGGCCGTGTGCGCGATTTTGGCGCCTTTAAGGGGGGGGCGGGGTTAAAACGCGGTTTCTCCTCCCTTGTCCTGAATTATATTTCGTTGGAGTACAAGCGTTGGCTGAAAAATCGTTCCTAGTGGCGTTTTGTGAATTTTTTATTTTTATTAAATCGTCAATGTCAGCGCTGGAGTAATTTTTATATCAGCTCCTGAAGCGTCAACGCCGATAACGGGGACGGATTTCACACACGGGACAGGCAAACGAAAGTGGTTTCTTTAAATGTATAAAAGTGCTTCTTAAGAAGCCTTTAATTCACATTTTTTCATGCGACACGGTGATTTTATTCCCCGAACTAACGGCAGTACTTTTCATGCCAATACGGGGTTAAATTCACCGCAAATGAACGTTCCAAAAGATCGCGTTCCAGAAATCCTCACTCACAAGATGATTTAAATGCCCATTAATTTACAGGTATTAAACATTCAATTCCTTCCATTTGGCCTGTAAATTCATGAAAATTAGATTTAAAAATTATGTTATATTGTGAATTATTGTGTGAATGTTATTTGGACACTAAGGCTATTTACAAATGTTAATCTATTCTTAAGAAATTGATAGATGTTTAGATCTAGTAATTGAATTTTGTAATTAGCTACAATTAGGTAACTAACTAATTATATGCTTTACTTTCATGTCTTCTAAGTAAGATTGTTTCATATTTGTTTCAGAATGCTTCAATCTATAATAACTGAAAATTTCTTTCAGTTATCTTAATTTTGAAGAAAGTTATGGGCTTTTAACTGTCCTCGATCACAGCTTTTGTGTTAAGTCAATGGAAAAGCAATAGGGAACAAGGTGCTAATTTCCGAGTATGAAAATGGCCATAACTTCTTTAATACTGAAGATATGAAAGTGAATTAGGTGTCAAATTAAACTTCTTTTTATGCTTTATCTGATGGGATAAATTGCAGACTTTATTTTGTTAATCTCAAAATGTTGTAACATTGCTACTGGAAAGTGTTTAACCTATGTTATCATTAAACGTTAAGTAAAGCTACAAGTGAGTCAGACTTAGCTTCTTTACAATATCCTAATCAAATTCTGAATTGGAGTGAATTAACAAACACCGTTCAACTGTTTAGCACCATATATCACGTCTGATGTATCTTGACCTTGTACAGTCAAATATTGTGAATGCTGGAACACGAAAGTGAACTCAGAGTCGTTTTTTTCACAGTCAGATCTCATCCGCATCTGAAACGAATCTGCTTGGGGAAACTACAGAAGCGGATACTATTCCGAGTTTTACGATGTTTATGTATAGACAATAGACAATAAATGCAGGAGTAGGCCATTCGGCCCTTCGAGCCAGCACCGCTATTCAATGTGATCATTGCTGATCATCCCCAATCACTACACCGTTCCTGCCTACTCCCCCATATCCCCTGACTCCGCTATCTTTAAGAGCCTTATCTAGCTCTCTCTAGAATGTATCCAGAAAACCGGCCTCCACCGCCCTCTGAGGCAGAGATGTCCACGGACTCACAACTCTCTGGAGCGCCGTTTCCTGACGGGGACCGCCAAGCACCTTCAGCTTCGGTGGCGGCATAGCGCTGGAGCGGTATCGGGGAGCGTAGCGGGCGATGCCTTGCCTGGGTCGCCGCGCTGGATCGACGCGCTGGAGCTCCGGTATGCGTTGACCGCCGAGATCAACACCTCCGGCCTGCGGGACTGCGGAGCGACCAGCCGCGGGCGGCGGCGCCGACTCCAACATCGGGAGCCTCGTGGCTCCAAATCGGCGCGGCCCTGTTGGCTTCAGGTGCCATCGACTCCGCTGGGAAACCGTCCGTTCCAGCCGCTGCGAGGACTCTCCCGACGGCCAGGAACATCGGGCCTCCGTAGAGGCAACTGTGGAGGCCTCATTGGGCCTGACTCTGGGGAGAACTGTGGCTGGGGACTGGACATTGTGCCTTCCCCCACAGTGGTGGTCATTGTGGGGGGATGATTTTTGTGTGCTGTGCCTGTTAGTCCGTGTACAAGATGGCGGTCGGAGGGGAGAGTGGACGCTGGCGCGAATTGGTCGCCGCTGCTCTCTCCTCAAATTGTGTTTCTTATTTTCTTTTTGTGCTTTTGAAATTGAATTCTGTCCTTGATTTGTGTACTGTGGTGTTTTTATATTTAATTTATTCCGATTATGTGTTTTGTATTTTTGCGATTCTATGCCTTGTAAGGTGTCCTTGGGTTTTAGAAAGTAAATAAAATGAATTATTATTATTATTATTATTAACTCTCTGTGAGGAAATGTGTTTTCTCGTCTTCGTTCTAAATGGCCGACCCCTTATTTTTAAACGGTGTGGGTCCTGGTACTGGATTCTCCCAACATCGGGAACATGTTTCCCGCCTCTCGCGTGTCCAAGCCCTTAATAATCTTATATGTGTCAATGAGATGGGTTTAAGGTGAAGGGTTTAGATCAGTGCATGCTCCTTTAACATAGTGACCTCGCCACTACTAACCACTCCCCATTATCTTCAGTATAATTGTAGCCTCCCCACCCCCAGCTCTCTCTCTAGCTCCGGTGACGGACCACGAACAGCAAGGGCACTATGGGTGTGTACGATTACAATGTCTGCAATAAACTAGTAGTGAAGACATCACGTATCAGACAAGTCTTTACAAAGGGGGTAAAGGTTTAATGGGATTCTGTGGGGTAACCTTTTCACACAGAGTGTGGTGGGTGTAAGGAACAAGATCCCAGAGGAGGTAGTTGTGGCAGGGACTATCCCAACGTTTAAGAAACAATTAGACAGGTACATGGATAGACATAAACTGCTGGAGTTAGTCAACGGGAAGGGCAGCATCTCTGGGGAGAAGGAATCGATGCCGAAAATACTAGACAGGTCAGGTAGCATTTGATGGGTAGGTGGGATTGACATTGAGAATCCTGTTCATATTTCTCTTGGGCAGCTTGCAGCCCAGTGGTATGAACATTGATTTCTCTCACTTCATGTAGCCCCGACATTCCCTCTCTCTCTCTCTCTATATATATATATCCCTCCCCCACCCAACACACAGGTAACAATGGCCTGTTTCCTTTAATACGGTTACTTTTTTTTGCATATCTCCCACTCATTGTCCTTGATCTCTCCACATCACCGTCTTTGTCTCCCCTTACCACTAACCAGTCCGAAGAAGGGTCTCGACCCGAAACGTCACCCATTCCTTCTCTCCAAAGATGCTGCCTGTCCCGCTGAGTTACTCCAGCTTTTTGTATCTATCTTCAATTTAGTTTAGCGCAGTTTAGTGTAGTTTAGTTTAATTTAGTTTAGTTTAGTTTAAAGATATACCATGGCAACAGGCCCATCGGCCCACGGAGGCCATGCCGACAAGTGATCACCTCGTACACAAATTCTATTTTATTCGCACGCTAGTCAGATTGTAATGATTTGTCCCATATTTCGAAATTAAAATTAGATTTTAATATTATTCGGACTTTGAGAGGATAGGTAGATTGTGACCAGGGTTCGCCATTGTACGAAAACCAGAAGTAGCGGAATAGTTTAGCTTTCGATTAAAGATACAGCGTTCAAACAGGCCCTTCGGCCCACCCAGTCCGATCTGACCAGCAATCACCACGTACACAAATTATTTCCGACACACACACCACAGGCGAAAATCAGAGTAGCAAATTAGCCTACATACCCGAGCGTCTTCGGAATGTGGGGTGAGGGGGGGGGGCGGAGCACCCGGAGGAAACCCACGTGGTCAGAGGGAAAATGTGCAAATTCCACACAGACAGCACCCAAGGTAAGGATCGAACCTGGCGCTGTGAGGCAGCAACTCTCCCAACTGCCCTGTTGACAAACATGGCAGACTGGGATCGAAAGGAAACCAGCGTACGTAGCAAAGCAACTCTGAACAAAAACAGGATGGTTTAGCAAGGAAACAATGCATCGAGTGGAGGGGGGTGGGGGTGGGGGGTTATAAACAAATTATGTGCTTAATTGAGTATAATTATTTTCACTGGAATTAACGTCAGGAAGCCTTTGTTAATGTACCACATGATAGTCTTATGAGCAATATTGAAGTCGTCGACGTGTCAGGATATTGATGTCTTGTATGACAAGTTACATTTGAGCCATCTACAAATCTGAGAATTGTGGTTGGCGCGTCCCAGTTTACAGCATATAAAAAACCTTATCCCTTTTCTCCAGAGATGCTGCCTGACCCGCTGAGTTACTCCAGCACTTGGAACACGTCCACGTTCTCCGGAGATGCTGCCTGATCCGCTGAGTTTCTCCAGCACTTTGAACCTATACACGTTCTCCGGAGATGCAGCCTGACCCGCTGAGTTACTCCAGAACTTTGATCCTATCCATGTTCTCCAGAGATGCTGCCTGGCCCGCTGAGTTACTCCAGCACTTTGAACACGTCCACGTTCTCCAGAGATCCTGCCTGATCCGCTGAGTTTCTCCAGCACTTATTTGTGTTAAACCAGCAGTTGCAGTTCCTTACTTTCCAAGGATTAAAAGGGGCCAGAATCAATGGTCGGTTTGTAACGTAGAAACGAAGATTTGTTGATGTTACTTTACTAAGGCACAAGATTGTGGAATATTTCAGCAGGTCAGGCAGCATCTCTGGAGAACATGCAGAAACAAGGAACTGCAGATGTTCATTTCCCCCCCCAAAAAGTGACACAGCGTGCTGCAGTATCTCAACGGACCAGGCAGCATCTCTGTAGCACAAATGAATCAATAAGTCTGAAAGTGTTAAAGAAGGAACTGCAGATGCTGGAAAATCGAAGGTACACAAAAATGCTGGAGAAACTCAGCGGGTGCAGCAGCATCTATGGAGCGAAGGAAATAGGTAACGTTTCGGGCCGAAACCCTTCTTCAGACTGATAGGGGGTGGGGAGAAGAAAGGAAAAAAGGAAAAAGGCGGAGAAGGAGCCCGAGGGCTGGGGGAGGGGAGGAGACAACCAGATGGCTGATGAGGGGGAGGGGACAGCAAGGGCTAGCAGAATTGGGAGAATTCAATGTTCAAGCCCCCAGGATGTAGACTGCCCAAGCGGAATATGAGGTGCATTTCCTCCAATTTACGGTGTTGCTCGCTGTGGCCATGGAGGAGACCCAGGACAGAGAGGTCAGATACGGAATGGGAGGGGGAGTTGAAGTGCTGAGCCACCGGGAGGTCAGGTTGGTTATTGCGGACCGACCGGAGGTGTTCGGCGAAACGATCGCCAAGCCTCCGCTTGGTCTCACCGATGTAGATCAGCTGGCATCTAGAGCAGCGAATGCAATAGATGAGGTTGGAGGAGATGCAGGTGAACCTCTGTTAAGTCTATTGGCCATGTCTTAACATACAAGGAATTTGCCTTGGTGCTACGCCAGCAAGTGACAACATGACATACTGTGACAGTTAGGAACGACATTAATAATAAAACATTATTGATTAAACATGTGAGGAGCTGTACACGGTGGCAGCCATCGTTGGCGCCAGCAGCAGCTATATTGCAAGCACCTACACTGCAAGCAGCAGTGTCGACATAAAAAGACATTTAGGACATAAAAAAGACCCAAATTACTTCACCACTTTACTTTTATTCTCTGGAGAACATGGTTAGGTGACGAAGGTAGACACAAAGTGCTGGCGTAACTCATTGAGTCAGGCAGCATCTCTGGAGGACACGGATAGGTGACGTTTCAGACTGATACAATCCCTGGTTAACGTTGGTCCGCCCTGGTGCCTCCGGGCTGAATGGCCTATTTCCCTGCTGTGTGCCCTCGATAACATGTCTGACTCTCGTTGACCTCTCGACTCCAGTGGCTAAGAGCACATTCCCAGTTCAGCTAAGGATGTTTCCGGGAGATTAGGAGGCAGGAAAGTGAACTGAACCTGACTCGGCAACTTAGTATTTGGCAGCCACAACTGAATTCTTGCTATTGAGGGGGTGCAGCAGAGGTTCACCAGGATTATTCCCGGGATGGCGGGACTGACATATGTTGAACGAATGGGTGAAATGGGCTAGTATTCACTTGAATTTAGAAGAATGAGAGGGGATCTTATAGAAACTTAAAACATTCTTCAGAGATTGGACAGGATAAATGCTGGAAAAATATTCCTGATGTTGGGGGGGGTCCAAAACCAGGGGGGTCACACAGTTTAAGAATAAGGGGTCGGCCATTCAGGACTGAGGTGAGGAAGAATCCACTCAGAGAGTTGTGAATCTATGGCATTCTCTGCCACTGAAGGCAGTGGGGGGCACATTTTCTGGATGTTTTTAAGAGAGAGTTAGATTTAGCTCTTGGGGCTAACGGAATCAAGCAACGGGGTTACTGATGTTGAATGAACAGCCATGATCATATTGAATGGCGCTGCTGGCTCGAAGGGCCGAATGGCCTACTCCTGCACCTATTTTCTATGTGTCCGTGTTTCTAATATGCATCCCTCTGCCTCCGTACGAGTCGGCAAGCTCCGCGCAGTCAACGAATCCCACTTCAGAATGACCCAGCCAGGTCACCAGGTCATAGATGATAGGAGCAGAAATAGACCATTTGGCCCATCGAGTCTACCCCGCCATTCAATCATGGCTGATCTATCTCTCCGTCCTCACCCCATTCTCCTGCCTTCTCCCCATTACCCCTAACACCCGCACTAACCAACAATCGATCTATCTCTGCCTTAAAAATATCCACTGACTTGTGGATTCCACAGCCTCATTCGGCAAAGAATTCCCCAGATTCGCCACCCTCTGACTTAAGAAATTTCTCCTCATCTCCTTCCTAAAAGAATGTCCATTAATTCTGAGGCTGAGGTCCTAGACTCTCCCACTAGTGGAAACATCCTCTGTACATCCACTCTATCTACGCCTTTCACAGTTCTGTGAGTTTCATAGGTCCCCCCACCCCCACTACCACCCCCTCTCACCTCCCACCCATCATCCTTTTCCATTGACGGCCTCCACAGCCTTCTATGGCAAATAATTCCACCGATCCACCACCATCTGTCGAAAAGCCACATTGTTGCGGCCTAACAGCGCCAAAGACCCTGGAGGGGAGGGGTGGGGAGGGGATGGGAGGGATTGGGAGGGGAGTGGGAGGAGGGGAGGGGATGGGATGGGAGGGGAGGGTTGGGGAGGGGAGGGGAGGGGTGGGGAGGGGAGGGGAGGGGGAGTGGGAGGGGGGAGAGGGGGGCAGAGGGGGGAGGGGAGGGATAGGAGAGGGGGAGCGGGAGAGGGGAGGGGTGGGTGTGAGTGGGAGAGGAGAGAGAGTGGGAGATAGAGGGAGGGGGGAGGAGGGGACGGTGGAGAGAGGGGAGGGGGAGGGAGAGGGAGGGGGAGAGAGAGGAGAGAGTGGGGAGAGGGTGTGGGGAGGGGGAGGCGAGTGGGGGAGAGAGAGATGGCAGGGAATGGGGAGAGAGTGCGGAGGGGAGAAGGGGTCGAACCCGAACGTCTTTAGATTGTGGGAGGAACCTTCGATTTGAACCAGCATCTGCATTTCCTTCCTTTACACGAAGTTTATCAGAGGACGTTAGCCGGAGCCGAGTCAGCTGTCTGCGCTCTCCGCAGCTCAGGCCAGCACTTGTGACTCGGACCGCCGTTGGAGGAAGATGGACAAGTGGCAACTCTCCGCGCTCTTTCTCTCGTTGTTCGCAGCTGCCGGTAAGACTCCCTGTCCTGAATGTGTAGGAAGAAACTGCAGAAGTTATTTACACTGAAGATGGACATAAAATGCTGGAGTAACTCAGCGGGTCAGGCAGCATCTCCGGGGAGAAAGAGTAGGGGATGTTTCGGGTCGAGACCGTTCCTCGGTCTCAACCCGAAACGTCACACATTCCTTCTCTCCAGAGATGCTGCCCGAGTCGCTGAGTTCCAGAAATCCTCGCTCGCAAGATGATTTAAATGCCCATTAATTTACAGGTATTAAACATTCAATTCCTTCCATTTGGCCTGTAAATTCATGAAAATTAGATTTAAAAATTATGTTATATTGTGAATTATTGTGTGAATGTTATTTGGACACTTAGGCTATTTAAAAATGTTAATCTATTCTTAAGAAATTGATAGAAGTTTAGATCTAGTAATTGAATTTTGTAATTAGCTACAATTAGGTAACTAACTAATTATATGCTTTAATTTCATGTCGTCCCAGTAAGATTGTTTCATATTTGTTTCAGAATGCTTCAATCTATAATAACTGAAAATTTCTTTCAGTTATCTTAATTTTTAAGAACGTTATGGGCTTTTAACTGTCCTCGATCACAGCTTTTGTGTTAAGTCAATGGAAAAGCAATAGGGAACAAGATTCTAATTTCCGAGTATGAAAATGGCCATAACTTCTTTAATACTGAAGATATGAAAGTGAATTAGGTGTCAAATTAAACTTCTTTTTATGCTTTATCTGATGGGATAAACGTTATTTTTTAAATCGCAAAATTGTGTAACATTGCTACACATAGATGCTGCCTGACCCGCTGAGTTACTCCAGCACTTTGTATCTATCTATGTTCTAAACTAAACTAAACTAAACTGAACTAAACTGAACTAAACCTACATATGTTCCCTCGACAATAAACAGTAGACAATAGACAATAGGTGCGGGAGTGGTCCATTCGGCCCTTCGAGCCAACACCGCCATTCAATGTGATGATTAGACACAACAAGCTGGAGTAAATCAGCGGGTCAGGCAGCAACTCTGGAGACTAGGAAGAGGTGTTATTTTTCGGGTCGAGGATCTTCTCCAGACCGTGTTCTCTTTCCCCTCTCTCCGCAGCCGACACGCAGACATTCCGTGTCTTAGTCCGCGACGGCGAGGTGACCGCGTTGGCCGGAGACACCGTCACCCTGTCGGTCAGGCCGTCAGCTCCAGTGATCAGCGGGCGCTGGAAATACCGCTCCACAGCCATCGTCACCTGGTCCGTCGAGTCGCTGTACCTGAACGTCGCTTACACCAAGCGGAACGTTGAGTTGCTCGACAGCACCTCCCTGCGGCTGCGCTCGGTAGGGCCGGCAGACAGCGGCGTCTACCGGCTTACCGTCGACTCGCCAAGCGGCCAAAAGGCTACGGCCAACATCACACTGCATGTAGTCCGTAAGTCTGGGCATTTAGGAGCGAGGTGGTGGGTGGAGGGGGCGTCGATACAGAATCACTTAGGATAGAAACAGGCCCTTCGGCCCAACGTCCATGCCTCCCCACCTACACTAGTGCCACTTGGTTACGTTTGGTCCATATCCCTCCAACCCTCTCCCATCTATATTACCCGGAGAAAATCCACGCAGGGAGAATGTACAAACTCTGTGGAGACAGCGCCCGTGGACAGGATCGAACCCGGGTCTCTGGGACTGGAAGCGCTGTAAGGCAGCTATTCTGCCCGCTGCGCCACCGTGGCCGCGCCCACTCGAGAAACATAGAAAAATTGAAAATAGGTGCAGGAGGAGGCCATTCGGCACTTCGAGCCAGCACCGTCATTCATTGTGATCATGGCTGATCGTCCCCTATCAATAACCCGTGCCTGCCTTCTCCCCATATCCCATGACTCCACTAGCCCCTAGAGCTCTATCTAACTCTCTCTTAAATCCATCCAGTGATTTGGCCTCCACTGCCCTCTGTGGCAGGGAATTCCATAAATTCACATCTCTCTGGGTGAAAAAGTTTTTTATCACCTCAGTCTTAAATGACCTCCCCTTTATTCTACGACTGTGTGTGGCCCCTGGTTCTGGACTCGCCCAACATTGGGAACATTTTTCCTGCATCTAGCTTGTCCAGTCCTTTTTATAATTTTATATGTTTCTATAAGATCCCCCCTCATCCTTCTAAACTCCAGTGAATACAAGCCTAGTCTTTTCAATCTTTCCTCATATGACAGTCCCGCCATCCCAGGGATCAATCTCGTGAACCTACGCTGCACTGCCTCAATCACAACGATCCTCAAATTAGGAGACCAAAACTGTACGCAATACTCCAGATGTGGTCTCACCAGAGCCCTATACAACTGCAGAAGAAGTGGTATCTTTCTCAAACGCGAGCATGTCTCAACCCATTTTTCTCCACGCGTCGTGATTTGGAGTCATAGAGTCATTTCGTGTGGGGGCAGGACCTTCTGCCCAACTTGCCCACACCGGCCAACATGTCCCAGCTACACTAGTCCCACCTGCCCGCGTTGGTCCATATCCCAGCGAACCGGTCCTATCCATGTATTGTCTCACTGCTTCTTAAACGTTGGTCTAGTCCCAGCCTCAACTACCTCCTCTGCCAGCTCGTTCCATACACCCACCACCCTCTGTGGGAAAAATGTTGCCCTTCAGGTTCCTCTTAAATCTTTCCCCTCTCAAACCTTAAAAAACGTATGTCCTCTGGTTCACGGTTCGCCTGCCTTGGGGTTGAAAGACTGTGCGTAAACGTAGTGGACGATAAAATATATAATGGTCGGCGCGGTGGCGCAGTTGCTAGAGCTGCTGCCTCAGAGCGCCAGAGACCCGGGTTCGATCCTGACCACGGGTCCTACCTGTGCGGAGTTTGCCCCTTCTCCCTGTGACCGGTTAGGTTTTCTGAGCCGCTGTTCCTCCAATTTGTGCCGGTCCTCGTGCTCCGGTTTTGCCGAATGGGTTAGAGGGTAAATTGCACGTTGTGTGTTGGGAAGTAGAGACAGAAACATAGAAAAATAGGTTCAGGAGTAGGCCATTCGGCACTTCGCCATCCAATATGATCATGGGTCATCATTCAGAATCAGTACCCCTTTCCTGCTTTCTCCCCATATCCCTTGATTCAGTTACCCCCCAAGAGCTAAATCTAACTCTCTCTTGAAAACAAGGCCTCGACCTGCCTTCCGTGGCAGAGAATTCCACAGATGACAACTCTCTGGGTGAAAACGTTTTTCATCATCTCAGTCCTAAATGGCCGACCCCTTATTCTTAAACTGGGTGGCACCTGGATCTGAACTTCCCAAACATCGCGTAATTTTTTCCTGCATCTAACCTGTCCAATCCATTCAGACTTTTATGTTTCTATAAGAATCCCTCTCATCCTTCAAAATTCCAGTAAATACAAGCCCAGCCTGCCCAGCCTGACATGATATGTCAGTCCCACCCATTCCTTCCCTCCAGAGATGCTGCCTGTCCCGCTGAGTTACTCCAGCCTTTGTGACTATTTTCCGGTCTACCACACCTGGTGTATTGTGTGCAGTTTTGGTCCCTTAATTTGAGGAAGGATAGATATTCTTGCTATTGAGGCAGTGCATCGTAGGTTTACAAGGTTATTTCCCGGGACGGCGGGACTATCATATGCTGAGAGAATGAAGCAGCTGGGCTTGTATACTATGGAATGTAGAAGGATGAGAGGATATTTTATTGAAACATATCCGATTATTAAGGAATTGGACACGCGAGAGGCAGGAAACATGTTCCCGGTGTTAGGGGAGTCCAGAACCAGGGACCACACACAGTTTAAGAATAAGGGGTAAGCCATTTAGAACGGATACGAGGAAATACGTTTTCACCCAGAGAGTTGTGAGTCTGTGGAATTATCTGCCTCAGAGGGCGGTGGAGGCCGGTTCTCTGGATACTTTCAAGAGAGTGTTGGATAGAGCTCTTAAAGATAGCGGAGTCAGGGGATATGGGGAGAAGGCAGGAACAGGGTACTGATAGGGTATGATCAGCCGTGATCACATTGAATGGCGGTGCTGGCTGGAAGGGCCGAATGGTCTAGTCCTGCACCTATTGTCTATTGTCTATTGTCCGATTTGTCTCCCCGCAGCCAAACCGGCGCCTTTCAGCCTTTCTACCGAGCGTCGGGTGGTCAACGCCACGGTGGGAGATACCGTTGGACTAAGAGTGACACCCTCGATGGAGGTGAGGAACGGGAGTTGGCAGATCGGGGGCAAGGTTGTAGCCCGGTGGACGGGAGAGGCGGCGCAGGTGGCCGCGGGATACCGACGGAGAGCCTCTTTGTTCGACCAGAAGTCGCTTCAACTCAACGCGGCCAACACCACCGATTCGGGCGAGTATCGGGACCCCATGAGCACGGGTTCCGGCGTGACGGAGACCGCCAGGATGCAACTCAACGTCTTCAGTAAGTTGATGCCCACGTCCGAACCAGAAGGGAAAAAAACCTCTTTGAAAACTAACTTAATTCGCCAAATTAACCAATCGATATATCTGCCCGTCATAGACCATTATCAGGGCGCAGCGGGTGGAACTGCTGCCTCACAGAGCCAGAGACCCGGGTTCGATCCTGACTGCGGGTGCTGTCTGCACGGAGTTTCTGTGGCAGGCCCTTTGGCCCACCGGATCAGTGAGGTTATCCACTTGGTGGCAAAAACAAGTCACAAGTCACATTTATTTATATAGCACATTTAAAAAACAACTCTCGTTGGCCAAAGTTCTTTACATTTGTTGTAAGAATAGCACAACAAAACAAACTACATACATATATACATGTAGCCATCACTCAGAGGACGTCAGGAAAGGCTTGGGAGTATAGATAAGTCTTTAGTCTTGTCTTAAAAGAGTCGATGGAGGGGGCGGTTCTGATGGGAAAGGGGATGCTGTTCCACAGTCTAGGGGCTGCAACCCCCCAAAACAGGAAGGCAGATTACTTTCTAAATGGCGTCAAGTCGGGAACAGGGGAAGTACAACGGGATCTGGGCTCCTTGTTCATCAGTCAATGAAAGTAAGCAGGTACACAAAAATGCTGGAGAAACTCAGCGGGTGCAGCAGCATCTATGGAGCGAAGGAAATAGGTAACGTTTCGGGCCGAAACCCTACTTCAGACTGATAGGGGGTGGGGAGAAGAAAGGAAAAAAGGAAAAAGGCGGAGGAGGAGCCCGAGGGCTGGGGGAGGGGAGGAGACAACCAGATGGCTGATGAAGGGGAGGGGACAGCAAGGGCTAGCAGAATTGGGAGAATTCAATGTTCAAACCCCCAGGATGTAGACTGCCCAAGCGGAATATGAGGTGCATTTGCTCCAATTTACGATGTTGCTCGCTGTGGCCATGGAGGAGACCCAGGACAGAGAGGTCAGATACGGAATGGGAGGGGGAGTTGAAGTGCTGAGCCACCGGGAGTTCAGGTTGGTTATTGCGGAATGAAAGTAAGCATGCAGGTACAGCACGCAGTGAATAAAGCGAATGGCATGTTGGCCTTCATAACGAGAGGAGTTGATTGTAGGAGCAAAGTGGTCCTTGTACAGTTGCACAGGGCCCTAGTGAGACCACACCTGGAATTTTGTGTCCAGTTTTGGTCCCCTAATTTGAGGAAGGACATTCTTGCTATTGAGGGAGTGCAGCGTAGGTTCACCAGGTTAATTCCCGGGATGGCGGGACTGTGATATGCTGAGAGAATGGACCGGCTGGGCTTGTGCACTCTGGAGTTTAGAAGGATGAGAGGATATCTTATTGAAAATTTGAATATTATTAAGGGTTTGGGCACGCTGGAGGCAGGGAACATGTTCCCGCTGTTGGGGGACTCCAGAACCAGGGGGCCACGTTTTAAGAATAAGGGGTAGGCCTATTAGAACTGAGACGTGGAAACACTTTTCACCCAGAGAGTTGTGCGTCTGTGGAATTCTGTGTCTTAGGCCGGAGGTTCGTCTTTGGAGTGTGGGGGGAAACCTAAGATCTCGGAGAAAACCCACACAGGGCACGGGAAGAACGTGCAAACTCCGTACAGACAGCACCCGTGGTCAGAATCGAACCCGGGTCTTATTTTCAGTTTCCGCGCTGTATCTCTGTACTAAAACTGGCGCGTTGAACGCCGCGGGTTCGGTGGGCCTATGACCAGAGGTCGCTGAGTTGTTTTCCGTTCTCTCTCCACCCCCCCCCCCCCCCCTCTCTCTCTCTCTCTCTCTCTCTCTCTCTCTCTCTCGCTCCTTCTGGACTCAGGAGAAGCTGAGTCGCTCACGGTCGTCGCCGTTCGCAGGCACATCACAGCTGAGATAAGAGCGACGGTCCTTCTGTCGGTTAGGGTGACGGGCATGGTGAAGAACGGCACCTGGTGGTGCAATGGTTGGGCCTTGATACGCTGGAACGATACAAATATCAATGCGACCCATCACATGTTCCGGTCCATTCACCTTTTCCACAACGGGTCGCTGCTACTCTTGCCGACCTTTGTCGACAGAGACGACAACTTTACCATAACGGTCAGCTCACCAACTGGAGAGGAAGCCTCCGCCAACATCACCGTGCGCGTCTACGGTGAGTCGACCTGTAGTAGGGAGGGGATCTTATAGATACCTGTAAGATTTTTAAAGGATTGTACAGGCTCGATGGGGGAGTGCAGCGTAGGTTCACCAGGTTAATTTCAGAGATGGCAGGACTGTCATCTGCTGAGAGAATGGAGAGGCTGGGCTTGTACACTCTGGAATGTAGAAGGATGAGAGGTGATCTTATTGATATATATGTAAGATTATTAAGTGTTTGGACACGCTAGAGGCAGGAAACATGTTCCCGATGATGGGGGCTTGTCGAGAACCAGGGGCCACACAAAGTTTAAGAATAAGGGGTAAGCCATTTAGAACGGAGACGACGAAACTTTTTCTCACAGAGAGTTGTGAGTCTGTGGAATTCTCTGCCTCAGAGGGCGGTGGCGGCCGTTTCTCTGGATACTTTCAAGAGAGAGCTAGATAGGGATCTTAAAGAGAGCGGAGTCAGGGGATATGGGAAGAACGCAGGAACGGGTTAGTGGTTGGGGATGATCAGCCATGATCATATTGAAAGGCGGTGCTGGCTCGAAGGGCCGAATGGCCAACTCCTGCACCTAATGTCTATTGCCTAAACATGTTCCCTATGTTGGTGGATGTCGAGAACCGCGGGCAACACAGTTTAAGTATAAAGTGTAGGCCATTTAGGACTGAGATGAGGAAATACATTTTCACCCAGAGAGTTGTGAATCTGTGGGATTCTCTGCCACAGAAGGCAGTGGAGGCCGGTTTCATTGGATGGTTTCAAGAGAGAGCTAGATTTAGCTCTTAGAGCTAAAGGAATCAAGGATACGGGGAAAAAAGCAGAAACGGGGTACTGATTTTAGATTATGGGTGAGTGGAAAAAAGGGAGTGAGACTGGTCCTAGATTATGCTGCTGGCCTTGCCGTGGCAGCGTGTGGTGTAGATGTCGTCGATGGAAGGGAGGTCGGTTTGTGTGTGCGTGATATTCTGGGCTGCGTCCACAACTCTCTGGATGGAGATGGAGGCGATGGATGGAAGGGAGGTCGGTTTGCGTGTGCGTGATATTCTGGGCTGCGTCCACAACTCTCTGGATGGAGATGGAGGCGATGAAGGGAGGTTGGTTTGTGTGTGCATGATGGTCTTGGCTGCGTCCACAACTCTCTGCGATTTCTTACGGGTCTTGGACGGAGCTGTTCCCAAACCGTGCTGTGATGCATCCATTGACTCTTGACTCTCTCTGTCCAGCTGCCAAGGGAACATGTGATGCCTATAACAGCGTGCTCGGCCTGCTTATTCTACTGACGTTGGCCTTCATACTTTTCTTTGTCGTTTTCATCCACAATAATCGTCCGAATGATTACATGCAAACATTTGGTGAGTACTTACACTCTGATCGTCGCAAGGAACAGCGATCCGATTGAGCCTCGTCATTGCTGCATTTTAATTTAGTTTAGTTTAGTTTAGAGATACAGCGCGGACCACAGGCCCTTCGGCCCACCGAGTCCGTGCCGAACAGCGATCCCCGCACACTAACCCAATCCGACACACACTGAGGACAATGTTTACATTCGTACCAAGCCAATTAACCTACAAATTAGCCTGTCCGTCTTTGGAGTGTGGGGGAAACGGAGCACCCGGAGAAAACCCACCCAGGTCACGGGGGAGAACGTACAAACTCCGTACAGACAGCACCCGCGGTCGGGATCGAACCCGTGGTCGGGACCTCTGAACCTGTAAGGGATGTAGAGGGCCTGACCCACTTGGGCGACATTTTCGGCGACAGCCTGAAAAGAGAATGTCGCGTCGTGGTCGGGTCGTGACGTGAGGCGTGGTGACGCATGTAGTGATGCGTGGTGACGCGCGGTGTCTCCCTGTCGTCACTGGATTTTTAATATTCCAAAATCCAGGGGCGACATCTGGGTGTCTCATCATGTCGTGCGCCTCGCCGACTTATGCTGTCCTGAGGGTGACGCCCGATTGGGGTTAGGGTTTGGGTTAGCGTTAAGGACCACAGATGGGCTGTAAAATATTCTTCCTTCAATGCATGGATTTTAAACATTAATATATTAAAATTAATATACTAAAATCAATTGTGCAAATGAAAAGATGTCTGAGGCAGCAACTCTACTGCTGCTCCACCGTGCCTCATTGATAAATGGTATTTCACTAATATATACGTGGACATACTCAAACCAATTGGTGCGTCAGGACACAGGGAGCGGAATAGACTCGTAGAGTTAGATAGAATGTAAACATGCCCTTCGGCCCAACTCATCCAAGATGACTACCTGAACTATTCGAGCATCTATAACATGGTACAGCACGAGAACAGGCCTTTCGACCCACAATATTTGTGCCGAGCATGAAGCCAAGACCGAGAATTAATTGCAAACAATGATCAAATGTGAAATGACGTCCGAACGTCTGATCATAATCATACTTTATTAACCTAGGATGTTTTGCAGCATGCGAGGAATTTGATTTGCCATACAGTCACGCATTTTCACCCAGAGAGTTGTGAATGTGGAATTTTCTGCCTCAGAGGGCGGCGGAGGCCAATTCTCTGGATAATTTCAAGAGAGAGCTAGATAGGACCCTTAAAGATAGCGGAGTCAGGGGATATGTGGAGAAGGCAGGAACGGGGTACTGATTAGGAATTATCAGCCATGGCCTACTCTTGCACCTATTGTCTATTGTCTATTGTCTATTGTCACACCAATAAAAAGCAACAGAACACACAAAATACATTTCAACATAAACATCCACCACAGTGACTCCTCCACTTTCCTCACTGTGATGGAATATCAATTGTGATGGAGTTCAATATCTTCCCTTCTTTGTCCAACAGCGTTCGGAGGGCCTACAGTCAATACTCTGACTGTTGAAGGCCAATGCGCCCTCTAGTCCCGGCAACATCCTCGTAAATCTTCATCTCTGCTCCCTTCCCCTCGTGGCAACATCTTTCCCATAACTCAGTGACCGAATCTGAAAACGATACTCCAAATGCGGCCTCACGCACGTCTTGTACAACGGCAACATGAGTATTGCCAACATCTATACGCCATACTCTGACTAATGAAAACCAATGGGCCGAAGGGTCCATCGAGTCCTGGCAGCATCCACGTGAAGCCGTACTTCACGAGCCTCCCTCCCGGCCCCCACTTTGCACCCACCCTCTCCCCTCATTTCCTGTTTTACAGATATATTGGTCATATTCTGCAAAGGATACCGGACCTGTCTCTCTTTCGCAATGATTCTGACCATGGCTTTCGTCCTGATGTTTGGCGTGAAGGTGAACAAAAATATGTGTACCCTTGGCCAACGTCCAGGTAAGACGGTGCTGACCAGACAGCGGCCACGATCACTCCTGTAATAAGAATTGTGCCCGAACCGTCTGTGACCCACAGCGCTGTGGCTGGCTGGATGCTTACAGCCAATTGTGGTGCAACGCAGACCATCACACGGACCATTATGAGTAGTCACTCAATACAATTTATCTCTATTTGCTTTGTTGCAAATCTCTCAACTAACATTTCCATGAGCTCCATTTCCCTTGTCCTGGGTTCACACCTTACACATCCTTACCTATGTACTGTATCTCCCACTCCCCTGACATCAGTCTGAAGAAGAGTCTTGACCAGAAACGTCACCAATTCCTTCTCTCCAAAGATGCTAGATAGATAGATAGAAACTTTATTTGCCACACGACCAGGGTTGGTGGTAATTGGGTTCGGTACATGATGGTACACTGCTTTAGCACATTAACACTAATAACAACACAGATCATAATAATAAAGCACATCACAAATCACCAACAATACATAGTGCAAAAGAACAGACAAAAACCATAGACAAGACACTGTATACATCAAAGTCAAAAAGTTATTGGAGGGAATTAAGTGTCCTTATTGCTGAGGGGGAGAACCTGTTTTTAAAACGGGTGGATTTTGTAGCAAGTGACCTAAGGCGCCTCCCTGAAGGGAGAGACTGGAAAAGGTGGTTTGCTGGATGGGAGGGGTCGGAGTTATTCCAGCATTTTGTGTCTATCTTCGACACGAATCAATCTCCCTTCCATCAACCCCATCTGCACCTCACGCTGCCTGAGCGAGGACAAACATAGAAACATAGAAACATAGAAATTAGGTGCAGGAGTAGGCCATTCGGCCCTTCGAGCCTGCACCGCTATTCAATATGATCATGGCTGATCATCCAACTCAGTATCCCGTACCTGCCTTCTCTCCATACCCCCTGATCCCTTTAGCCACAAGGGCCACATCTAACTCCCTCTTAAATATAGCCAATGAACTGGCCTCGACTACCCTCTGTGGCAGAGAGTTCCAGAGATTCACCACTCTCTGTGTGAAAAAAGTTCTTCTCATCTCGGTTTTAAAGGATTTCCCCCTTATCCTTAAGCTGTGACCCCTTGTCCTGGACTTCCCCAACATCGGGAGCAATCTTCCTGCATCTAGCCTGTCCAACCCCTTAAGAATTTTGTAAGTTTCTATAAGATCCCCTCTCAATCTCCTAAATTCTAGAGAGTATAAACCAAGTCTATCCAGTCTTTCTTCATAAGACAGTCCTGACATCCCAGGAATCAGTCTGGTGAACCTTCTCTGCACTCCCTCTATGGCAATAATGTCCTTCCTCAGATTTGGGCCTTCCTCAATAATGTCCTTCCTCAGACAAATCTCACCCCACTCACTCACTCACTCTTCTCCCCTCTCCCATCAGTCAACATGTACAGAAGTGTGAGGACACACACCTCCAGATCCATCGGCCCAAACGGTGTTACCTCAACTCAACCTATCTTCTGTTTTGTCTCACTGCAGAGATGGACTTTGTGGTATCGTGAATCCAGTGTTACATTTCAACACCAACAGGTGAGTCTCCACTATGTAGCTCAACACGGGCGGCATGATGGGGGGGAGTGTTGGGGGAGTCCAGAACCAGGGGCCACGTTTTAAGAAATAAAGGGTAAGCCATTTAGAACGGTGACGAGGAAACACTTTTTCACACAGAATTCTCTGCCTCAGAGGGAGGTGGAGGCCAGTTCCTCTGGATGCTTTCAAGAGAGAGCTAGCTAGGGCTCTTAAAGAAAGCGGAGTCATGGGATATGGGGAGAAGGCAGGAACGGGGTACTGATTGTGGATGATCAGCCATGATCACATTGAATGGCGGTGCTGACTCGAAGCGCCGAATGGCCTACACCTGCACCTATTGTCTATTGTATATTGTCTAATACTATCGCCGCATATGCTAATCATATGACTTGATGGGCTGAATGGCCAACGTCTGTTCTCACACGTGAAGCCACGCACTCATTAATTTCTGATTTTCATTCAGGAGGATTTGGAAATAAAACCGAAACAGAATCTGCGGAGGCAAGTGGTAAACCACACACTCTTTGGGCTTGTTGCTACTACGCTATACTGCTGTGGAAATGCATCATACGACAACCCTACTTTAACCATACTTGCTACAAAGATGATACATATTGGTCTTCACTTCATGCTGATAAATCATATTTACCGTTTGAACTGAGGTCTGTGTTTTTGATTTAGCTCTGGGCATGAGTGTTTCCTGCTTTACACGTCAAATATGTGCAGATGCTGGTTTTAAATCAAAGACTGGCAAAAAAAGTCTAAAGAAGGGTCTGGACCCGAAACGTCACCCATTCCTTCTCTTCAGAGATGCTGCCTGCCCCGCTAAGTTACTCCAGTTTTTTGTGTCTGCCTTATTTTACAAGTTTTATAGAAGCAGACATTCCGAAAGTGGAATCTAGAATTGAGTACAGAAGTCAGCAGGTCATGTTGCAGTTGTATAAGATGTTGTTGAGGCCACATTTAGAGTATTGTGTTCAGCTCTGGGCACCATGTTATTGGAAAGATATTGTCAAGCGTGAATGGGTTCAGAGAATATTTTAGTTCAGTTTAGTTTAGGGATACATCTTGAAAGGGTATAGAGAAGATTTTATTTCATTTTTAGTTAGAGATACAGTGCGGAAACAAACAGGACCTTCGGCCCAACATTAACACAATCCTACACACTCTGGAGACTATTTCACATTTACACCGAGCCAATTAACCTACAAAACCTGTAGGTCGCTGGAGTGTGTGAGAGGAAATCGAGGATCTCGGAGGAATCTAGAATTGAGTACAGGTCACGGGGAGATCGTACAATCTCCGTACCGACAGCATCTGCGATCAGGATCGAACTTGCGCTTCTGGCGCTGCAAGCGCTGTGCGGCAGCAACTCTACCGCTGCGCCACCAAGGCTGGGACTGGTTTGGGCAGCGTCCACAACTCTCTGCGCTTGCACGGATTCTCCGCCCTCTGGCTGAAGAAATTCTTCCACATCTAATTTCAAGGAACGTCCTTTAATTCTGAGGCTGTGCCCTTTATTCACTGCAGGGTTAATATCACATCCCCCACCCCTTCCCTACGGTCCAGTTTTCACCACCATCTGCTCTCCTGCTGATAAGCCTGCTCTTACATTCTAGCCCAGCGGATAACAACACCATTAGGCGCCCCGCTGTGCTCGGCAGCAATGGACTGTCAGCAGTATTAAAGTGCTGAAACCAATTAAACTTCCAAAGTTCTGCTTCAGAAACCTCTCCGTGTGACTTCAGGCAGATTTCTGGCCTCCGAAAGCAGATATATGAAGGACAGGAGTATAACAATCACATGAGTACATACGTTGGGAGGTCAGGATTTTGACAATAGACAATAGGTGCAGGAATAAGCCAAATCTATCCAAGACTGGATAGACTTGGCTTATACTCGCTAGAATTTAGGAGATTGAGAGGGGATCTTATAGAAACGTACAAGATTCTTATGGGGTTGGACAGACTAGATGCAGGAAGATTGTTCCCGATGTTGGGGAAGTCCAGGACAAGGGGTCACAGCTTATGGATAAGGGGAAAATCCTTTAAGACCGAGATGAGGAAAAACTTTTTCACACAGAGAGTGGTGAATCTCTGGAACTCTCTGCCACAGAGGGTAGTTGAGGCCAGTTCATTGGCTATATTTAAGAGGGAATTAGATGTGGCCCTTGTGGCTAAAGGGATCAGGGGGTATGGAGAGAAGGCAGGTACGGGATACTGAGTTGGATGATCAGCCATGATCGTATTGAATGGTGGTGCAGGCTCGAAGGGCCGAATGGCCTACTCCTGCACCTAATTTTCTATCAGAAATCCTCTCATCCTTCTAAACTCCGGAGTGTACAAGCCCAGCCGCTCCATTCTCTCAGAATATGACAGTCCCGCCATCCCCGGGAATTATCTCTCTATTTCATTCTCAACCTCTCTATCTCACACTTTCTCTCTATCTATCTCTCTCTCTCTCTGTCTCCTTAATCTTAGAAACATAGAAAATAGGTGCAGGAGGCCATTCGGCCCTTGGAGCCAGCACCGCCATTCATTGTGATCATGACTGATCGTCCCCAATCAATAACCTGTGCCTGCCTTCTCCCCATATCCCTTGACTTCACTACCCCCTAGAGCTCTATCTAACTCTCTCTTAAATCCATCCAGTGACTTGGCCTCCACTGCCCTCTGTGGCGGGGAATTCCATAAATTCACAACTCTCTGGGTGAAAACGTTTTTTTCTCACCTCAATCTTAAATGACCTCCCCTTTATTCTAAGACTGTGGCCCCTGGTTCTGGACTCGCACAACATTGGGCAATTTTTTCCTGCATCTAGCTTGTCCAGTCCTTTTATAAATTTTATATGTTTCGATAAGATTCCCCTCATCCTTCTAAACTCCAGTGAATACAAGCCTAGTCTTTACAATCTTTCCTCATATGACAGTCCCGCCATCCAGGGATCAATCTCGTGAACCTACGCTGCACTGGCTCAATCACAAGGATGTCCTTCCTCAAATTAGGAGACCAAAACTGTACGCAATACTCCAGATGTTGTTTGACTCGGAGCTTGGAGGTGGAACAGGCAACCCTGTCCCCAAAATCACTTGTCAACACTTGTAGGGGAATGGAGTGGGCGAGAATGGACTGTAGGGGCCGAATGGTCCTCAGCGACGTGATGACGTCACGCGGCGAGGGAGGTCGGGGAGCGCCGACGTGGTGAGGTGAGGGCGGGGAGCGCCGACGCGTTGACGTCACGCGGCGAGGCGGGGCGGAGAGCGCCGACGCGGTGACGTCACGCGCAGGAAGGCGGTTGGGCGGCCATGTTGGTGAAGGCGGTCGCCGTCGCCGGTCGCAGTGAAAACCGGCCGTTTCGCCCTCAAACCGCGCCGGCGTCGTCGCCGCCTCCCCGAACCCCCTTCCCGCGGGGTCGCCGCCTCCGACTGTTTGTTGCAGCGGAGAAAATGAGCGGATGTCGCGGCCCCGGGAGCTGGTTCTCGCCCCGATCGGTGGCTGACGCCGCCCGCCCGCCGGCGCCATGTTTGGGAGGACCGACTGCAGCGCCACCCCGCGTCTGGGAGACCGACTGCAGCGCCACCCCGCGTCTGGGAGGACCGACTGCATCGCCACCCCGCGTCTGGGAGGACCGGCTGCAGCGCCACCCCGCGTCTGGGAGGACCGACTGCAGCGCCACCCCACGTCTGGGAGGACCGACTGCAGCGCCACCCCGCGTCTGGGAGGACCAACCGCAGCGCCACCCCGCGTCTGGGAGGACCGACTGCAGCGCCACCCCGCGTCTGGGAGGGGTAAGTGAATCACAGAGACATAGATATAGAGATGTAGAGATATACATACACACACGTGATATAGAGATATAGACATAGAGATATACACACATGTGATATAGAGATATAGAGACATAGAGATATACACGCATGTGATATGGAGATATAGAGACATAGAGATATACACAGAGATATACACACACGTGATATAGAGATACAGAGACATAGAGATATACACACACGTGATATAGAGATATAGAGACATACAGATATACACATAGAGATATACACACACGTGATAGAGAATATAGAGACATAGAGATATACACACACGTGATATAGAGATACAGAGACATAGAGATATACACACACGTGATATAGAGATATAGAGACATACAGATATACACATAGAGATATACACACACGTGATAGAGAGATATAGACACATAGAGATATACACACACGTGATATAGAGATATAGAGACATACAGATATACACATAGAGATATACACACACGTGATAGAGAGACATAGAGATATACACACACGTGATAGAGAGATATAGAGACATAGAGATATACACACACGTGATAGAGAGATATAGAGACATAGAGATATACACACACGTGATATAGAGATATAGAGACATACAGATATACACATAGAGATATACACACACGTGATATAGAGATATAGAGACATAGAGATATACACACACGTAGTGATATAGAGACAGAGATATACACACACGTGAAATAGAGATATGGAGATATAGAGAAATAGAGATATACACACAGAGACACAGTCATAGGGACACAGTCACAAAGCCACATTCACAGAGACACAGATACAGTCACAGAGACACAGTCACAAAGACACAGTCACAGTGACACATTCACAGACAATCACAGAGACACAGTCACAGACACTCACAGAGACACAGTCACAGAGACACAGTCACAGAGACACAGTCACAGAGACATAGTCACAGAGACACAGTCACAGACACACAGTCACAGAGACACAGTCACAGACACAGTCACAGAGACACAGATACACAGTCACAGAGACACAGTCACAGAGACTCAGTCACAGAGACACAGTCACAGAGACACAGATACACAGTCACAGAGACACAGTCACAGAGACACAGACACAGAGACAATCACAGAGACACAGAGACAGTCACAGAGACACAGTCACAGAGACACAGACACAGAGACAGTCACAGAGACACAGTCACAGAGACACAGTCACAGAGACACAGAGACAGTCACAGAGACACAGTCACAGAGACACAGACACAGAGACAGTCACAGAGACACAGTCACAGAGACACAGTCACAGAGACACAGAGACAGTCACAGAGACACAGTCACAGAGACAGTCACAGAGACACAGTCACAGAGACACAGACACAGAGACACAGAGACTCACAGTCACAGTCACAGAGACACAGAGTCACAGACACAGAGACACAGTCACAGAGACACAGTCACAGAGACACAGTCACAGAGACACAGAGACACAGACACAGAGACACAGACACAGAGACACAGTCACAGAGACACAGACACAGAGACACAGTCACAGAGACACAGACACAGTCACAGACACAGTCACAGAGAAACTGTCACAGAGATACAGTCACAGAGACACAGTCACAGAGACACAGACACAGAGACACTGAGACACAGACACAGAGACACAGTCACAGAGACACAGTCACAGAGACACAGTCACAGAGACACAGACACAGACACAGAGACACAGACACAGAGACACAGAGACACAGACACAGAGACACAGACACAGAGACACAGTCACAGAGACACAGTCACAGAGACACAGACACAGAGACACAGTCACAGAGACACAGACACAGAGACACAGAGACACAGAGACAGAGACACAGAGACACAGTCACAGAGACACAGAGACACAGTCACAGAGACACAGACACAGAGACACAGTCACAGAGACACAGAGACACAGTCACAGAGACACAGCCACAGAGACACAGACACAGCCACAGAGACACAGAGACACAGTCACAAGAGACACAGTCACAGAGACACAGACACAGAGACACAGTCACAGAGACACAGACACAGAGACACAGTCACAGAGACACAGAGACACAGAGACACAGTCACAGAGACACAGCCACAGAGACAGACACAGCCACAGAGACACAGTCACAGAGACACAGACACAAGAGACACAGTGACAAGAGACACAGTTACATTGAGTCATAGGGCCATTGTCATAGAGTCACAGAGACATAGAGTTGTTGAGCCAGGGTCATCGTCACAGAGGCAAAGAGCATGGAAACAGGCCTTTCGACCCAACTTGCCCAAAACTGACGAACATGTCCCCAGCTGCCCTCGTCCCACCTGCCCGCGTTGGCCCATATCCCTTCAAAACCTGTCATATCCATGAACCTGTCCAAATATCTCTTAAACTTTGTTATAGCACTTCCCTCAAACTACCTCCTCCGGCAGCTCGTTCCATACACCCACCACCCTCTGTGTGGAAAATGTCACCCCACAGTGTCAGATCCTCACCTTGATCCGAGTGTAATAAATATGCTTCAAGGACGCAGAACATAAACGATTTATTTTATTTGTCCACCATTCCTTAACATCCGGTAACTTCCCATAACCACTCCAGACGTTTGGATGTTTCATGGCAGAGATCCAAGCAGGTGATGGAAAAAACATAGCACATAGAAAAATATGTGCAGGAGTAGGCCCTTCGAGCCAGTACCGCCATTCAATATGATCATAGCTGATTGTAGTAGCCATTTAGGACTGATCATCCAAAATCAGTACCCCATTCCTGCTTTCTCCCCATATCCCTTGATCCCTTTAGCCCTAAGAGCTAAATCTAACTCTCTCTTGATAACATCCAGTGAATTGGCCTCCACTGCCTTCAGTGGCAGAGAATTCCACAGATTCACAACTCTCTGGGTGAAAAGGGTTTTATGCTCATCTCAGTCCTAAACGTCATCTCAGTCCTAAAACGTCCAGGAGCGGAAAAGAATGCAGAAAGTTGTGACCACTGCCCTGTCCATCACCGGCTCCGACCTCCCCACCATCGAAGGGATCTATCGCAGTTGCTGCCTCAAAAAAGCTGCCTACATCATCAAGGACCCACACCATCCTGGCCACACACTCATCTCTCCGTTGCCATCAGGTAGAAGGTACAGGAGCCTGAAATCTGGAACATCCAGGTTCAGGAACAGCTGCTTCCCCACAGCCATCAGCCTACTAAATACGACATCAAACAAACTCTGAACAATACAGCCTATTGCACTTTATCTGTTTATTTATGTGTATATATATGGTCTGTGGTATATAGACACACTGATCTGTTCTGTATTTATGCCTACACTATTCTGTTGTGCTGCAGCAAGCAAGAATTTCATTGTCCTATCTGGGACACATGACAATAAACTCACTTGGCTTGCCTTGAAAATGGACGACCCCTTATTCTTAAACTGGTTGTGGACTCTCCCCAATATCGGGAAATAACAGACTCGGCTATTTACAAAGAAGACAATTTAATGTAAGGAAGCGATACCTGGGCATTAGGAGTACGGCACTGAATCCCGAAATAACTGGAAGCGGTTTTGTGGGGGCTGGTCAGGGAATACCCGTAAACCACCTCAATTTATCCGTGACCCCCAATGTGTCTGCTTCCCGGAGAAGCAGGAAGGCAGAATGTTCGTTTAACGTCACCAGCTGGTGCCAAAGGGAAAAAAAGATAGCTTTAATTAAATTTATTACAAAGGCCTGTCGTAGTAGCAAGCTGCCTGTTTGCAAGTGGTGGGTCGTCAGCAGTGTGGAGTCGGTGCATGGAATTCCCAACTGTGTCATCGGACAGCATCTCCAACGAGGCTTCCTCAACACCACAGCGACGAGCCACAACGTGTGTAGGATTTCAGCAGGAGATAGACGTCCAAGAGCGAGAATTCCAGCAAGTTTCTTCATGGGTAGGGTGGGGTGTGGTGCAAAAATCACGGCCACACAAACTCCCCCCCCCCGCACGCCGCCTGCCTGCCTGTTGGAGATAAAGTCCAAGAAAAAGTTTAGTTTGGTTTAGAGATACAGCGCGGAAACAGGCCCTTCGGCCCACAGAGTCCGCGCTAACTGGCGATCGCTGCACACTAACACTATCCTATGGTCGTGTGTTTCACCCCATTCTCCTGCCTTCTTCCCGTAACCCCTGAAACCGTATTAGTCAAGAATCTATCTATCTCTGCCTTAAATATATCCATTGACTTGGCCTCCACAGCCTTCTGTGGCCAATAATTCCATACATTCACCAATTTCTGTCTAAAGAAATTCGTCCTCATCTTCCTAAAGGATTGTCCTTTAATTCTGAGGCTATGACCTCTAGTCTGAGACTCTCCCACTAGTGGAAACATCCTCTCCACAACCACTCTATCCAGGCCTTTTGCTATTCTGCACGTTTAAATGAGGTCTCCCTTCATCCTTCTAAACTCCAGCGAGTGCAGGCCCAGTGCCGTCAAAGGCTGGTTGTTTGGTTTGATACACCAAAGTTTAAGTGGCAGAGTTATTGCCACCTGTATATTTTTTTTATGTTCACAATCTGCACACTTAGGTTACTCTGTGATTTACACTCCAATGGGACGAATAAAGAAAGGCCTGGATAGTGAGGATGTTTCCACTAGTGCGAGAGTCTAGGGCCAGAGGGCACAGTCTCAGAATTAAAAAGACGTTCCTTTAGGAAGGAGATGAGGAATTTCTTTAGTCAGAGAGTAGTGAATCTGTGGAATTCATTGCCACAGACGGCGGTGGAGGCAATGGATATTTTTAAGGCAGAGATAGATAGATTAGAATCAAAGACTCATAGAGTGATACAGTGTGCAAACAGGTTCTTCGGCCCAACTTGCCCAGACTGGCCAACATGTCTCCGCTATAATAGACCCATCTGCCTGCGTTTGGTCCATATCCCTCCAAACCAGTCCTATCCATGTACTTGTCAACGTTTCTTAAATGTTGGGGTAGTCCCAGCCTCAGATTCCTATTAAATCTTTCTCCCTTCACTTTGAACCTGTGTCCTCTGGTCCTCGATTCCCCTACTCTGGGCATCGAGAGTAGCATCTCCCCGATCTATTCCTCTCACGATTGTATACACCCCTATCAGATCACCCCTCATCCTCCTGCGCTCCAAGGAATCGAGTCCCAGCCTACTCAACCTCTCCCTGTAGCTCAGACCCTCTAGTCCTGGCAACATCCTCCTGGCAAAAGATTCTTCATCAGTACAGGTGTCAGGGGTTATGGGGAGAAGGCAGGAGAATGTTTTTTTTAGGAGGGAGAGATAGATTAGCCAAGATTGAATGGCGGAGGAGACTCAAAGGGCCAAAGGTCCTAATTCTGCTGCTATCACCTACGAAGCACAAGTATCCAAGGGAGGTGCGAGCGGAGAGAGCCAGACTTACTCTACTTTTTGTTTCTGAAGAATGCACAGGCACTTATGGCGATGATGACCAGACAACCAACCACTGCAGCAGCAATCCATGACTTATTCCCGTAATCCTCCAGATCATTCGATTCTGAACGAAAGAAAACAACGCAATCGTTAGAAATACAGAAGCATAGACAATAGATGCAGGAATGGGCAATTCTATATGATCATGGTTGATCATCCAAAATCAGTACCCCATTCCTGCCTTCTCCCCATATCCTTTGATTCCGTTAGCCCCAAGAGCTAAATCTAACTCTCTCTTGAAAAGATCCAGTGAATTGGCCTCCACTGCCTTCTGTGGCAGAGAAGGGAGTGGGCAATTCACTGGAAGTTTTCAAGAGAGAATTAGATTTAGCTCCGTGAACCATGGAGACAACTCATCAATCACTGGGACAATTAATGAGCCATGATGTTTCCACCAGTGGGAAAGTCCAGGACCAGAGGGCACAGCCTCTGAATAAAAGGACGTTCATGTAGAAAGGAGATGAGGAGGTATTTCTGTAGTCAGAGAGTGGTGAATATGTGGAACTCGTTGCCACTAACGGCTGTGGATGCCAAGTCATTGGGTATTTTTTAATGTGGATTGACAAATACTTGAGGAGTAAGGGAGTCAATGGCTATGGTGAGAAGGCAGGACAATGGGGTTGAGAGGGAAAGATAGATCAGCAATGATTGAAGGCAGGAGAGGGAAAAATAGATCAGCCATGATCGAATGGCGAAGTAGACCCAATGGGCCAAATGGCCTACTTCTGCTCCTAAGTCTTGTGAACCTATGAACCATGCAGACATCTGATTGACCATGTGGACATCTCATTGACCATGTGGACATCTCTTTGACCATGTGGATTTGTCATTGACCACTGGACATCTCATTGACCATGTGGACATCTCATTGACCATGTGGACATCTCATTGACCACTGAGACATATTGACCATGTGGAAATCTCATTGACCATGTGGGCATCTCGTGAACATGTGAACATCTCATGAACATGTGGACCTCAAGAACATGTGGACATCTCATTGACCATGTGGACATCTCATTGACCATGTGGACATCTCATTGACCATGTGGACATCTGATTGACCACGTGGACACCTCATTGACCACTGGACATCTCATTGACAATCTGGACATCTCATTGACCCTGTGGACATCTCATTGACAATCTGGACATCTCATTGACCCTGTGGACATCGCATTGACAATCTGGACATCTCATTGACCATGTGGGCATCTCATGAACATGTGGACATCTCATTGACCCTGTGGACATCTCATTGACCATGTGAACATCTCATTGGCCATTGGGAACATCTCATTGACCACTGGAACAACTCATTGACCATGTGGACAACTCGTTGACCATGTGAACAACTCATTGACCATTGGGACATCCCATTGATCACTGGAACAACTCATTGACCATGTGGACAACTCGTTGACCATGTGAACAACTCATTGACCATTGGGACATCTCATTGACTGCTGGAACATCACATTGACCACTTGAACATCTCATTGACCACGGGAACAACTCATTGACCATCTGGACATCTTGTTGACCCTGTGGACATCTCATTCACCAATGGGGCAACTGTTTGACCATGTGGACAACTCGTTGACCTGTGGGACAACACATTGGCCCTGGATATAACTTTGTGAACCATTGGAGGTGCAGATTAATGTCACTCATACTGGCTAACCGTACCATCCTGACCGCACATGTGTACTTCCATCCACATCCAGCGGCATCGGCCCGACACTACCAGCACGACAACCTGTTTCTGATCTGGTTACTTTGCCACCTCCACCTGTGCCAAAGTCTCCTGTTCCGTCACCGGGAATGGCGTTTCAATCTCCGACACCTATTTCACCATCGATTGTGTCTCCGGTGGCGGATGGAATATACCGCACACTGCTGGTCGTGTTTGTAAGCCCATCGTAAAGTACCCGGGCTATGTTTGAACTTCCTCAAGTTTATTGCCATATACTATGTAAGCGTTATATAGTCAGCAGTATATATTTGTATTTAATTCTTGGTAAACATAGAAACATAGAAAATAGCTGCAGGAGGAGGCCCTTTGAGCCAGCATCGCCATTCATTGTGATCATGGCTGATCGTCCCCTATCAATAACCCGTGCCTGCCTTCTCCCCATATCCCTTGACTCCACTAGCCCCTAGAGCTCTATCTAACTCTCTCTTAAATCCATCCCGTGACTTGGCCTCCACTGCCCTCTGTGGCAGGGAATTCCATAAATTCACAACTCTCTGGGTGAAAAAGTTTTTTCTCACCTCAGTCTTAAATGACCTCCCCTTTATTATAAGACTGTGGCCCCTGGTTCTGTACTCGCCCCACATTGGGAATTTTTTTCCTGCATCAAGCTTGTCCAGTCCTTTTATAATTTTATATGTTTCTATAAGATCCCCCTCATCCTTCTAAACTCCAGTGGATTCAGTAGTTTCCAGTAGTACTCAGTAGTTTCGTATTTGCATTTAGTTCTTTAAGAGGGAGGGTGTAGATTAGTGTCTCTCATACCGTGGCTCTGCCCACAGGCTTACTAGCGAGCGAGCTCTCACTCAATTAGACTAGTAATATGCATGCTGAGATGAAAGCTCTTTGAGTTTCCTCTGCAGCGTTGCTGATAAAAGACTATGGATTCTAATCACTTTGTGTGTCTCATCTTTTTCCAAAAGGGGGCAACTCAATGACCACTGGGACATCTCACAGACCACTGGGTTATCTTATGATCCATGTAGATGACTGGCGAAACCACAGAGACAATTCATCAACCTCCGGATCGACTGTCCGTTTACCTGGCAGGAGAAGCTGTATTGATTTCCGGCTGACCAGGTTGGTCTTGCTGTTGAAGGTCTCGCACGTGTAGTTCCCCGTGTTGTTCCGGCGGAGGTTGGAGATGACCAGTTGATCCTGAGGGTGGACCAGCGAGTTTCCATTGAGATACCATTGAAACTCTGAAGCCGGGAACGACGAGACTCGGCAGGTGAGTGTCACATTTCCTCCATCGGAGATTGTCCCCACGTCTGGGCTGGTGGCGATCTGGGGTTCATCTGGTCCATCTGAAACATGTCCAATGGTATTGACAAGAATCAAGAGTCAAGGGTGGATAAATGTCTAGTTTGTAGAATTAGGGATTAGGTTAAAGAATTGGGATGGTTCAGTTGCCTGATAGCAGATTTCCACAGCCATACAAACAAAACAATTCCTACAAGACACACAAATGATTCAATTTGCAGAAAAACATCCATCACACTGAATCTCCTCCTCACTGTGATGGAAGGCAAAGTCTTTTCTCTCCCCTGCACCATTTCTCTCCCGATGTTGGAGCCCCAGGCGGGCGATGTTGAGTCCCACGGACATTTTAGGCCGCGCCGGGCGATATACGGCCCCGCTCCAGTCCAAAAGTCACAAAGTTGGAGCCCCCGGCGGGCGCTGGAATGTCCCGCGGCCATTAAAGCCGCGCCGGGCGATGTACGGCCCCGTTCCGGGTTGTTCCAACCCCGCGACACGAGCTGGAGAAGTTGCGTTGTGGGAGCTCCGAAAAGCGGTCCCGCCCCCCCGGACCCGCGAGCTCCCGATGTCCCAGTCCACCGGTCTGCAGCTGGAGCTGGAGCTCCGGAGTGAGCAGCCAGCCACCACCGCCCCCCACGCTCCGAGGCCGGCCATCCCCACGATGGTGAGTCCGCAGCTCCGCAGGCTCCGCGACTGGAGCCCCCAGGTCGTCCTGGTTGGAGGCCGCTCCACGGAGCTAGGCCCCAACGACAACGGAGACCCAACAGGGAAAAGGTCGGGTCTCCCGTGCAGGGAAGAGATTTTTAAAGTTTCCCCTTCCCCCCACCACCCCCCCCACATATACACAGTTAAAAACAGTACAAAAACCCCCCACAAACAACTACATTTAACTAGACAAACATAAAAAATAAAGACAGACAGGCTGTAGGGGCCGCTGCAGTAATCCTGCGCCACAGCACTACATATACTGGGATGGGATTAGGATTAGGGATTAGCTGGGATTAGCGATTAGTTTAAACTATTGGGATGGTTCAGTTGCCTGATAGCAGATGGGATTAGGATTAGGGATTAACTGGGATTAGCGATTAGTTTAAACTATTGGGATGGTTCAGTTGCCTGATAGCAGATGGGATTAGGATTAGGGATTAGCTGGGATTAGGAGTTAGGAGAAACGTTTAGGGTAGTTCCATTGCCTGATAACAGCTGATAAGGAACCACTGTGTCCTTCTATCGATAGACGTGAGGTGCAGGAGGAGGCCAATCGCCCTTCAAGCCAGCACCGCCAATCAATGTGATCGTGGCTGATCATCCACAATCAGTACCCCGTTCCTGCCTTCTCCCCAAAATCCTCTGACTCCGCTATCTTTAAGAGCCCTATCTAGCTCTCTGTTGAAAGTATCCAGAGAACCGGCCTCCACTGCCCTCTGAAGCATCGAATTCCACGGACTCACAACTTTCTGTGTGAAAAAGTGTTTCCTCGTCTCCGTTCTAATGGCCAAGCCCTTATTCTTAAACTGTGTGTGGTCCCTGGTTCTGGACTCCCCCAACATCTGGAACATGTTTCCTGGCTGAGAGAATGGAGCAGCTGGGCTTGTACACTTTGGAGTTTAGAAGGAAGAGAGGAGATCTCATTGAAACATATAAGATTGTTAAGGGTTTGGACACGCTAGAGGCAGGAAACATGTTCCCGATGTTGGGGGAGTCCAGAACCAGGGGCCACAGTTTAAGAATAAGGAGTAAGCTATTTAGATCGGAGATGAGGAAACACGTTTTCACACAGAGAGTGGTGAATCTGTGGAATTCTCTGAAGGCGGTGGAGGCGGGTTCTCTGGATGCTTTCAAGAGAGAGCTAGATAGGGCTCTTAAAGATAGTGGAGTCAGGGGATATGGGGAGAAGGCAGGAACGGGGTACTGATTGGGGATGATCGGCCATGATCACATTGAATGGCGGTGCTGGCTCGAAGGGCCGAATGGCCTACTTCTGCACCTATTGTCTATTGTCTATTGCCTCTAGCGTGTCCAAACCCTTAATAATCTTCTATGTTTATTGTCACGTGTACCTGAGGGACAAAGGGCCATGTGGAACTTACAGTAGACATTTAGCTGGAAGAGTTGGCTGGTTTTACTGCCCAGAGGTCCCAGGGCCTCACAAGTGTAGTTGCCGGCGTTGGCCCTGTCCACGTCACTGATGGTGAGTGTCCGGTTCCTCTCAGACAGCCTGGTGTTACCGGTGTCCGAGAGGGCTTGCTTGTCTTTGGTCCACGTTACGGACAGTAGCTGACCGGACACATTGCACACCAGGGTCATGGTACCGTTTCTCTCCACTGGCTCCTCCATGCTGGCACTAATCTTCGGGATAGAAATACCTGTTTTGGGGAGAAGGGGGAAGTAAAAATTTCACAGGATTAGTAATCTCGTAAAATTTGTTTACACAATTTTGGGCGGCACAGTGGCGCAGGGGTAGAGTTGCTGCCTCACAGCCCCAGACACCCGGGTTCAATCCTGACTACAGGTGCTGTCTGTACGGAGTTTGTACGCACTACCCATGGCCTGCGTAAATTTTCTCCGAGATAGACAATAGGTGCAGGATTAGGCATTCAACACTTTTAGCCAGCACCGTCATTCAATGTGATCATGGCTGATCATCCGCAATCAGTACCCCGTTCCTGCCTTCTCCCCATAACACCTGATTCCGATATCTTTAAGAGCTCAATCTAGCTCTTTTGAGTATAGGAGCAGGGAGGTTCTACTGCAGTTGTACAGGGTCTTGGTGAGACCACACCTGGAGTATTGCGTACAGTTTTGGTCTCCAAATCTGAGGAAGGACATTATTGCCATAGAGGGAGTGCAGAGAAGGTTCACCAGACTGATTCCTGGGATGTCAGGACTGTCTTATGAAGAAAGACTGGATAGACTTGGTTTATACTCTCTAGAATTTAGGAGATTGAGAGGGGATCTTATAGAAACTTACAAAATTCTTAAGGGGTTGGACAGGCTAGATGCAGGAAGATTGCTCCCGATGTTGGGGAAGTCCAGGACAAGGGGTCACAGCTTAAGGATAAGGGGGAAATCCTTTAAAACCGAGATGAGAAGAACTTTTTTCACACAGAGAGTGGTGAATCTCTGGAACTCTCTGCCACAGAGGGTAGTCGAGGCCAGTTCATTGGCTATATTTAAGAGGGAGCTAGATGTGGCCCTTGTGGCTAAAGGGATCAGAGGGTATGGAGAGAAGGCAGGTACGGGATACTGAGTTGGATGATCAGCCATGATCATATTGAATGGCGGTGCAGGCTCGAAGGGCCGAATGGCCTACTCCTGCACCTAATTTCTATGTTTCTATGTTTCTAGCTCTCTCTTGAAAGTATCCAGAGAACCGGCCTCCACCGCCCTCTGAGGCAGAGAATTCCACAGACTCACAACTCCCTGTGTGAAAAACGTGTTTCCTCATCTCCGTTCTAAATGGCTTGCTCCTTGTTCTTAAACTGTGGCCCCTGATTTTGGACTCCCCCAACATCGGGAACATCGGAGATCTTCGGTGTTCCTCCCACAGTCCAAAGGCATACAGGTCTGTAGGTTAGTTGGCTTGGTATGAATGTGAATTGTCCCTAGTGTGTGTAGGATAGTGTTCGTGTGTGGGGTGGTCGCTGGTCGGTGTGGACTCAGTCGGCCAAAGGGCCTGTTTCCGCTATATATCATAACTAAACTAAACTAGAGATACAGCATAGAAACAGGCCCTTCATCTGTTCCACAGATTCACCACCTTCTGAGTAAATAATGTTTTGTCCTCATCTCATTCCTAAAAGAACGTCCTTTCATTCTGAGGCTATGACCTCTAGTCCTAGACCTCTCACACTACTGGAAACATCCACTCTGTGGGCAGAAGGGCCTGTTCCTGTGCTGGACAGTTATATGTTTCATGACACTGGCTATTAGATATGCCCATGGATATGTAGGGAATGGAAGGGTGTGGATCTCATGCAGGCAGAGAGATGTGTCCAGCACAGATCTTGCAGGCCGAAGGGCCTGTTTCTGTGTCCTCTCAGTTTAACAGCTCTCTGGCAGGACAACAGTCTCCTAACTAACTAAATCTAATGCTCTGTTTTCAAAAGAGAGTTAGATTTATCTCTTAGGGCGAAAGGAATCAAGGGATATGGGGAAAAAGTCAGGAACGGGGTACTGATTGTGGATGATCAGCCATGATCATATTGAATGGCGGTGCTGGCTCAAAGGGCCGAATAGCCTACTCCTGCACCTATTTTTCTATGTTTCTATCAGCTGGGAAGGTAGTCATGGAACTTATTAGGTAAACAAAGCCAAAACAAACATCTGGAAAGGCTCAGTGCAGCTGGCAGCCGACAATATATTGGACATGGGAGGTCGATTTTTCCAAATTTAGGTTTTCGCTAAATTTTTGGCCCGCAGCCAGGAAACTAGTGCTCAGGATTTAAAACAAAGTACAGATTGAAATCGGTGGAGAGTATGAGTGTACACTGGCTGGAGTCTCAGTTCAGTTCAGTTTTTCGTCACATGTACCGAGGTACAGTGAGAAGCTTTCTTGTTGCCTGCTATCCAGTCAGCGGAAAGACAGTACATGATTACATTCGAGCCGTCCACAGTGTAGATACAGGATAAGGGAATAACATTTAGTGCAAGGTAAAGCCAGCAAAGTCTGATCAAGGATAGTCCGAGGATCATCAGAGAGGTAGATGTTAGTCCATTACTGCTCTGTGGTTGTGGTAGGAAGGAGGTAAAGTCTGATCAAGGGTAGTCTGACACTGGCCAACATGTCCCAGCTACAGTGTAACTATAGTATAGTTTAGTTTAGAGATACAGCGTGGAAACAGGCCCTTCGGCCCACCTTGCCCACACCCGCCAACATGCCCCATCTACACTGGTCCCACCTACCTGCTCTTGGTCCATATCCCTCCAAACCTGTCTTATCCATGTACCTGTCCAAATGTCTCTTAAATGGGATTTTGCAGCAATACATAGAGGTACCTACTAGAGAAGGGCAGTGCTGGACCTCCTGTTGGGAAATGAGACAGGGCAGGTGGCGGAGGTATGCGTTGGGGAGCACTTCGAGTCCAGTAATCACAATACCATTAGTTTCAATATAATTATGGAGAGGGTCAGAACTGGACCTAGGGTTGAGATTTTTGATTGGAGAAAGGCTAACTTTGAGGAGATGCGAAAGGATTTAAAAGGAGTGAATTGGGACACGTTGTTTTATGGGAAGGATGTAGAAGAGAAATGGAGGACATTTAAAGGTGACATTTTAAGAGTACAGAATCTTTATGTCCCTGTTCGGTTGAAAGGAAATAGTAAAAATTGGAAAGAGCCATGGTTTTCAAGGGAAATTGGTCACGGTTTGGAAAAAGAGAGAGATCTATAATAATTATAGGCAGCATGGAGTAAATGAGGTGCTTGAGGAGTATAAAGAATGTAAAAAGAATATTAAGAAAGAAATTAGAAAAGCTAAAAGAAGATATGAGGTTGCTTTGGCAAGTAAGGTGAAAGTAAATCCAAAGGGTTTCTACAGCTATATTAATAGCAAAAGGATAACAAGGAATAGAATTGGTCCATTAGAGAGTCAGAGTGGACAGCTATCTGCAGAGCCAAAAGAGATGGGGGAGATATTGGACAATTTCTTTTCTTCGGTATTCACCAAGGAGAAGGATATGGAATTATGTGAGGTAAGGGAAACAAGCAAATTAGCAATGGAAACTATGAGATTCAAAGAAGAGGAGGTGCGGACACTTTTGAAAAATATGAAAACGGATAAGTCTCCAGGTCCTGACAGGATATTCCCTAGGACGTTGAGGGAAGTTAGTGTAGAAATAGCAGGGGCTATGACAGAAATATTTCAAATGTTATTAGAAACGGGAATAGTGCCGGAGGATTGGCGTACTGAGCATGTTGTTCCGTTGTTTAAAAAGGGTTCTAAGAGTAAACCTAGCAATTATAGAACTGTTAGTTTGACGTCAGTGATGGGCAAATTAATGGAAAGGATACTTAGAGATAATATATATAAGCATCTGGATGAGCAGGGTCTGATTAGGAACAGTCAACATGGATTTGTGCCTGGAAGGTCATGTTTGACTAATCTTCTTGAATTTTTCGAAGAGGTTACTAGGGAAATTGATGAGGGAAAGCAGTGGATGTTGTCTATATGGACTTCAGTAAGGCCTTTGACAAGGTTCCTCATGGAAGGTTGGTTAAGAAGATTCAATTGTTGGGTATTAATGGTGGAGTAGCAAGATGGATTCAACAGTGGCTGAATGGGAGATGCCAGAGAGTAATGGTGGATGGCTGTTTGTCAGGTTGGAGGCCGGTGACTAGTGGGGTGCCTCAGGGGTCTGTGTTGGGTCCACTGTTGTTTGTCATGTACATCAATGATCTGGATGATGGTGTGGAAAATTGGATTAGTAAGTATGCAGATGATATTAAGATAGGTGGTGTTGTGGATAATGAAGTAGATTTTCAAAGTCTACAGAGAGATTTAGGCCATTTGGAAGAGTGGGCTGAAAGATGGCAGATGGAGTTTAATGCTGATAAATGTGAGGTGCTACATCTAGGCAGGACAAATCAAAATAGGACGTACATGGTAAATGGTAGCAAATTGAGGAATGCAGTTGAACAGAGGGATCTAGGAATAACTGTGCATAGTTCCCTGAAGGTGGAATCTCATATAGATAGGGTAGTAAAGAAAGCTTTTGGTGTGCTGGCCTTTATAAATCAGAGCATTGAATATAGAAGTTGGGATGTAATGTTAAAATTGTACAAGGCATTGGTGAGGCCAATTCTGGAGTAC
>JAXLNO010004829.1:314810-324507 GCA_038087875.1 Malacoraja senta | reverse complement strand
AGGGAAAAAAAAATGTTCGGCCACGGACTTGAAGGGCCGAGATGGACCTGTTTCCGTGCTGTAATGGTTATATGGTTATATGGGATAGTCCCCAACTCAACTACCCTCCTCTGGCAGCTTGTTGCATACACCCACCACCCTCTGTGTGGAACAGATATCCTTCAGATTCCTATTCAATCTTTCCCTCTTCACCTTGACCTGTGTCCTCTGGTCCTCGATTCCCCTCCTCTGGGCAAGAGACTCTGTGCGTCAACCCGATCTATTCCCCTCGTGATTTTCTACACATCTATAAGATAACCCCTCATTCTCCTGAGCTCCAAGGAATAGAGACTCAGCCTACTCAACCTCCCCCTGTAGCTCAGACCCAGTTCTTAACGTTTTTTAAAGATATATCAAAAATAATTTAACTAATTACGGACGTAACCTCGGATAAGAGGCAGGCAGCAGCTCGGTCTGTCTAATGTCATTTGGCCAGCTAGGCCCGGTCTGTCTGATGGCCAGCTAGGCCTGGCCTTGGACATCTTCAGCCCTACCAATAGACAATAGGTGCAGGAGTAGGCCATTCGGCCCTCGAGCCATTTAATGTGCTCGTGGCTGACCATCCCCAATCAGTACCCCTTTCCTGCCTTCTCCCATATCACCTGACTCCGCTATCTTTAAGAGCCTATCTAGCTCTCTCATGAAAGTATCCAGAGAACCGGCCTCCACCACCATCTGAGTGTTTCCTCGTCTCCTTTCTAAATGGCTTACCTCTTTATTCTTAAACTGTGGTCCCTGGTTCTGGACTCCCCAACATCGGGAACATGTTTCCTGCTTCTAGCCTGTCCAAACCCTTAATAATCTTATATGTTTCAATAAGATTCCTTCTCATCTTTCTAAACGCAGAGTATGCAAGCCCAGCCGCTCCATTCTCTCAGCATATGACAGTCCCACCATTCCGGGAATTAGCCTTGTAACCTATGCTGCACTCCCCCCATAGCAAGAATGCCCTTCCTCAAATTAGGGGACCAAAACTGCACACAATACACCAGGTGTGGTCTCACTAGGGTCCTATACAACTGCAGAAGGACCTCTTTGCTCCTATACTTGACTCCTCTTGTTATGAAGGCCAACATCCCATTGGCTTTCTTCACTGCCTGCTGTACCTGCATGCTTTCTTTCATTCTTCAGGGAACGGGGGTTCCCCTCCTCCACCATAGATGAGGCTCGCACCAGGGTCTCTGCCATACCCCGCAACACTGCTCTCTCTCCCCATCCCCCACTCACAACAAGGGCAGAGTCCCCCTAGTCCTCACCTTTCACCCCACCAGCCGTCACATACAACAAGTGATCCTCCGTCAGTTTCGCCACCTCCAACGTGACCCCACCACTCGCCACATCTTCCCATCTCCCCCCATGTCTGCCTTCCGCAAAGACCGCTCCCTCCGTAACTCCCCTGTCAATTCTTCCCTTCCCTCCCATACCACCCCCTCCCCTGGTACTTTCCCTTGCAACCGCCAAGAGATGCAACACTTGTCCCTTCACCTCGCCCCCTCTACTCCATTCAGGGACCCAAGCAGTCGTTCCAGGTGCGACAGAGGTTCACCTGCATCTCCTCCAACCTCATCTATTGCATCCGCTGCTCTAGATGCCAGCTGATCTACATCGGTGAGACCAAGCGGAGGCTTGGGCGATCGTTTCGCCGAACACCTCCGGTCGGTCCGCAATAACCAACCTGACCTCCCGGTGGCTCAGCACTTCAACTCCCCTTCCATTCCGTATCTGACCTCTCTGTCCTGGGTCTCCTCCATGGCCACAGCGAGCAACACCGTAAAATTGGAGGAAATGCACCTCATATTCCGCTTGGGCAGTCTACATCCTGGGGGCTTGAACATTGAATTCTCCCAATTCTGCTAGCCCTTGCTGTCCCCTCTCCCCTTCATCAGCCATCTGGTTGTCTCCTCCCCTCCCCCAGCCCTCGGGCTTCTCCTCCGCCTTTTTCCTTTTTTCCCTTTTCTTCTCCCCACCCCCTATCAGTCTGAAGAAGGGTTTCGGCCCGAAACGTTGCCTATTTCCTTCGCTCCATAGATGCTGCTGCACCCGCTGAGTTTTCTCCAGTATTTTTGTGTACCTTTGCTTTCTTTCATACACTGATGAACAAGGACCACCAGATCCCGTTGTACTTCCCCTTTTCCCAACTTGACACCATTTAGATTGTAATCTGCCTTCCTGTTTTTGCCACCAAAGTGGATAACCTCACATTTATCCACATAAAACTGCATCTGCCATGCATTTGCCCACTCCCCTACCTACGCACAGGGTGTCCAGATATGAATATGGCGGGTGAGTTCTTACCGTTGGTGGCGATGAATTTCGTTGCTTCGGCGTACAGCCGTGTTCGGTTGTTGAACACACGGCAAGTGTAGTTGCCGAGATCCTGTCTGGTCATGTTGATGATGGTGAACTCTCGGCTGTGCTCCCCAAGGTCTCTGCCGTTCAGCAGCCAGCCAAATTCCGCAGCTGGAACCGAGTCCGCGCCTGCAGCCGAGCGTCAGATTTGACCCGAGCGTGAAGAATTCCTGGTCGCCTTCAATGTTGATCCGAACCGAGTCAGGTCCGTCTAAAACGACATCGTACGGAGTTACATTTCGGACAAAACAAAAAAAAAATCATTCTGAAGTAAGCGTACAGGCACATCAGGCAGTGTCATAGAGTCACAGATTGATGCAGCGTGGAAACCGTCCCTTTGTCCCAACTTGCCGCACCGACCAACATGTCCCAGCTACACCAGTCCCACTTGCCAGCTCCTGTTCCATATCCCCCCCAAACCTCTCCTGTCCATGTACCTGTCTAACTGTTTCTTAAACTGTTGGGATAGTTCCAGCCTCAACTACCTCCTCTGGCAGCTCGTTCCATACACCCATCACCCTTTGTGTGAAAGAGTTACCCCTCAGATTCCTATTAAATCTTTTCCCCTTCACGTTGAACCAATGTCCTCTGGTTCTCGATTCCCCTACTCTGGGCAAGAGACTCTGTGAATCTTACCCGATCTATTCCTCTCAAGATTTCAGTGAAGGAAGCAAATGGCACGTTGGCCTTCACTGCAAGAGGATTTGAGTTTCGGAGCAAGGAATTCCTACTGCAGTTGTATAGGGCGCTGGTGAGACCACATCTGGAGTATGTGTGCAGCTTTGGTCTCCTAATTTGGGGAAGGACATTCTGTTGCGTGCTATTCTGTCAGCGGAAAGACAATACTCGATTACAATCGAGCCATTTACAGTGTTGAGATACAGGATAAGGAATACCGTTTAGTGCAAGGTAAAGTCAGCAAAGACCGATCAAGGATGGTCTGAAGTCTCCAATGAGGAAGACAGTAGTTCAGCACTGCTCTCCGCTGTTAATCTTTCTACCAGTTCGTTGTCCTTGGTTTGATACACGAACGTTCACGCTCCAAAATATTTCACAATGAATAGTTCCATTCACCCCCTCTCTCTTCTCCCCTCTCCCATCGGGCAAGAGGTACAGAAGTGTGAAAACGCACACCTCCAGATTCAGGGGACATAGAAACATAGAAACATAGAAAATAGGTGCAGGAGTAGGCCATTCGGCCCTTCGAGCCTGCACCGCCATTCAATATGATCATGGCTGATCATCCAACTCAGTATCCTGTACCTGCCTTCTCTCCATACCCCCTGTTCCCTTTAGCCACAAGGGCCACATCTAACTCCCTCTTAAATGTAGCCAATGAACTGGCCTCAACTACCTTCTGTGGCAGAGAATTCCACAGATTCACCACTCTGTGTGAAAAATGTTTTTCTCATCTCGGTCCAAAAAGACTTCCCCCTTATCCTTAAACTGTGACCCCTTGTTCTGGACTTTCCCAACATCGGGAACAATCTTCCTGCATCTTGCCCGTCCAACCCCTTAAGAATTTTGTAAGTTTCTATAAGATCCCCCTTCAATCTTCTAAATTCTAGCGAGTACAAGCCAAGTCTATCCAGTCTTTCTTCATATGAAAGTCCTGCCATCCCAGGAATCAGTCTGGTGAACCTTCTCTGTACTCCCCTCTATGGCAAGAGTGTCTTTCCTCAGATTAGGAGACCAAAACTGTACGCAGTACTCCAGGTGTGGTCTCACCAAGACCCTGTACAACTGCAGTAGAACCTCCCTGCTCCTATACTCAAATCCTTTTGCTATGACAGTTTCTTCCCAGCTGTTGTCAGGCATCTGAACCAGCTTGCCAACAACCAGAGCACGGTCATGAACTACCATCTCCCTCTCTGGTGACGCTCGGACAATGCTTGATTGGACTTTGCTGGCTTTTCCTTGCAGTAGACGTTATTCCCTGATCATGTATCTACACACTGTAAATGGCTCGATTGTAATCATTTATTATCTTTCTGTTTGCTGGTTAGCACGCAACAAAAAGTGTTTCACTGTACCTCGGTACACGTGACCAATAAAATAATCTCAACTGAAAACCTGTTGGGTTTTTATGTAGTTTAGTAACACGTGAAAATTGAAAGGCGAGTGTCTTTGGGGTATAATCGAATCAGAATAACACACGCATTCACAATAAATAATCCCATTATCATTTGAGTGTAGGAAAGAAATGCCGATGCTGGTTTAAATCCAATGTAGACACAAAATACTGGAGTAACTCAGCGGGACAGGCAGCATCTCTGGAGAGAAGGAATCGGGTCGAGACTCGTCTTCAGACTGAAGAATCTGAAGACTGACTGAAGAGCCTGAAGAAGGGTCTGGACACGAAACGTCACCCATTCCTTCTCTCCAGAGATGCTGCCTGTCCCGCTGAGTTTCTCCAGCATTTTGTGTCTCTCTTCCATTATCATTGAGTTGATACTTACAGGAAATTGTTAGTGAAAAGGGATCGCTTGTTTCATTTTGATGACGCCCCAAGCCTGGCAACGATAAATGCCAGAGTAAGAGCGGTGGACGGACGTAAACTCAGCGATACATTGTCCAATGATTCCTTTATCTCCTCGTTGTCCAACAGGGTGTCATTGGGCAAGATCCAGCCTACATGTATGATGTCACCGGTAACTGTACACGTCAGAGTCACAGTGTCATTGCTTTCCACGGGGTACAATATGTCCGAGGTGATTATCGGCTTGGAAACCGGCTCTGGAAGATGAAAAGACAGGGTTTGATTTCTCCCCAGTATTTGTGGCTTACAAACATAGAAAATAGGTGCAGGAGTAGGTCATTCAGCCCTTCGAGGCAGCACCGCCATTCAATACATTCATGGCTGATCATCCAATATCAGTAACTGCTTTTTCTCCATATCAATAGACAATTGACAATAGGTGCAGGAGTAGGCCATTTGTCCTTCATGCCAGCACCGCATTCCATGTGATCATGGCTGATCATCTAAAATCAGTAACCCCATGCCTGCTTTCTCCCCATATCCCTTGATTCCGTTAGCCCTGAGAGCTAAATCTATCTCTCTTGAGAACATCCAGTGAATTGGCCTCCCACTGCCTCTGTGGCAGAGGAAGTCCACAGACTCACAACTCTCTGTTTCCTCAACTCTGTTCTAAATGGCCTACCCTTATTCCTAAACTGTGACCTCTGGTTCTGGACTCCCCCAACATAGAGGAACATTTTTCCTGCATCTCGCCTGTCACAATCCCTTAAGAATGTTATATGTTTCTATAAGATATCCTCTCATCCTTCTAAATTCCAGGCTTCTGTCAACACATCACACACTTAAGATAGGAGGTACACAAAAATGATGGAGAAACTCAGCGGGTGCAGCAGCATCTATGGAGCGAAGGAAATAGGTAACGTTTCGGGCCGAAACCCTTCTTCAGACTGATAGGGGGTGGGGAGAAGAAAGGAAAAAAGGAAAAAGGCGGAGGAGGAGCCCGAGGGCTGGGGAGCGGAGGAGACAGCCAGATGGCTGATGAAGGGGAGGGGACAGCAAGGGCTAGCAGAATTGGGAGAATTCAATGTTCAGGCCACCAGGATGTAGACTGCCCAAGCGGAATATGAGGTGCATTTCCTCCAATTTACGGTGTTGCTCGCTGTGGCCATGGAGGAGACCCAGGACAGAGAGGTCAGATACGGAATGGGAGGGGGAGTTGAAGTGCTGAGCCACCGGGAGTTCAGGTTGGTTATTGCGGACCGACCGGAGGTGTTCGGCGAAAACGATCGCCAAGCCTCCGCTTGGTCTCACGGATGTAGATCAGCTGGCATCTAGAGCGGCGAATGCAATAGATGAGGTTGGAGGAGATGCAGGTGAACCTCTGTCGCACCTGGAACGACTGCTTGGGTCCTTGAATGGAGTGGAGGGGGGAGGTGAAGGGACAAGTGTTGCATCTCTTGCGGTTGCAAGGGAAAGTACCAGGGGAGGGGGGTGGTATGGGAGGGAAGGAAGAATTGACAAGGGAGTTACGGAGGGAGCGGTCTTTGCGGAAGGCAGACATAGGGGGAGATGGGAAGATGTGGCGAGTGGTGGGGTCACGTTGGAGGTGGCAAAACTGACGGAGGATCACTTGTTGTGTGTACACTTAAGATATTTTGTTTCTTAAACATAAATGTAATCAATTATTGCAATAATATATACAATACTAAACAAACTCACCACTATAGTTCAAAATCACCCAATAATCCAAACAAATATTCTTAACTAAATATCCTGTTCAAGAAGTAACTGCAGATGCTGGAAAATCGAAGGTAGACAAAAATGCTGGAGAAACTCAGCGGGTGCGGCAGCATCTATGGGGCGTAGGAAATAGGCAACGTTTCGGGCCGAAACCCTTCTTCAGCCCGAAACGTTGCCTATTTCCTTCGCTCCATAGATGCTGCCGCACCTGCTGAGTTTCTCCAGCATTTTTGTCTACCTTTAACTAAATATCCAATTTTACAACTATATTACTATCCTTGGAGAGAGGGAATGGGTGACGTTTCAGGTCGAGACCCTTTCTTCCTATTAAATCTTTTTCCCCTTCATCTTGAACCTATGTCCTCTGTTCCTCGATTTCCCTACTCTGGGCAAAAGATTCTGTGATCTATTCCTCTCATGATTGTATACACCTCAACAAGATCATCCTCATCCTCATGCGATTCCAGGAATAGCGTCCTTGCCTGCTGAACCTCCCTGCAGCTCAGACCATCGAGTCTGGAAACATCCTCGTAAATATACTCTGCACCTTTTTTTCCGGCTTGTTCTCTATTTACAACTGACCTCTCCTGCATCCTTACCTATCACCTTCATTGTTCTGGTGAGGCTGGTGTACTGTCCTGTCATGTTATTGTAGGCCTGGCACGTGTAGTTGCCGCTGTTATTTCGGAGAACGCCGACAATCTCCAGTCTTGGTCCCTTTTGGTCTAAAACGTCCGCGTTGAAAAGCCACTCGAGCTGCGGAGGGGATCCGAATGCGCAGAGCACCGGAACGTCACGTTAGACCCCACTGCAATCACTTCATCCGTGGGTGAAAGAGACAATTCCATATCTTCCGGTCCGTCTGCAATGAGTACAATGCAAGAGAGGCAGAAATTAAACACTTTCACTCCCCCTCCCTCCCATTCCCACACTGACCTTTCTGTCCTGGGCCTCCTCCACAGTCAGAGTGAGGCCCAGCGCAAATTGGAGGAAACCCACCTCATATTTCGCTTGGGCAGCTTACAACCCAGCGATATGAACATTGGTCTGAAGAAGGGTTTCGGCCCGAAACGTTGCCTATTTCCTTCGCTCCATAGATGCTGTTGCAACCGCTGAGTTTCTCCAGCATTTTTGTGTACCATTGACTTCCCCAACTTCAGGTAACCCTTGCTTTCCCTCTCACTCTCTCCATCCCCTTCCCAATTCTCCAACTAATCTGACTAATCTAATCAGTCCATCATCGGCTCTGACCTCCCACCATCGAAGGGATCTATCGCAGTCGCTGCCTCAAAGGGCTGCCAACATCATCAAGGACCCACACCATCCTGGCCACACACTCATCTCTCCACTGCCATCTCTACTGCAGTTGTACAGGGTCTTGGTGAGACCACACCTGGAGTATTGCATACAGTTTTGGTCTCCAAATCTGAGGAAGGACATTATAGCCATAGAGGGAGTGCAAAGAAGGTTCACCAGACTGATTCCTGGGATGTCAGGACTTTCATATAGAAGAAAGACTGGATAGACTTGGCTTATACTCGCTAGAATTTAGGAGATTGAGAGGGGACTTATAGAAACGTACAAAGTTCTTATGGGGTTGGACAGGCTAGATGCAGGAAGATTGTTCCCGATGTTGAGGAAGTCCAGGACAAGGGGTCACAGCTTAAGGATAAGGGGGAAATCCTTTAAGACCGAGATGAGGAAAAAGTTTTTCACACAGAGAGTGGTGAATCTCTGGAACTCTCTGCCACAGAGGGTAGTTGAGGCCAGTTCATTGGCTATATTTTAGAGGGAGTTAGATGTGGCCCTTGTGGCTAAAGGGATCAGGGGGTATGGAGAGAAGGCAGGTACAGGATACTGAGTTGGATGATCAGCCATGATCATATTGAATGGCGGTGCAGGCTCGAAGGGCCGAATGGCCTACTACTGCACCTATTTTCTATGTATCAGGTAGAAGATATAGGAGCCTGAAATCTGGTACATCCAGGTTCAGGAATAGCCGCTTCCCACAGCCATCAGACTATTAAACACGACATCAAACAAACTCTGAACTATAACAGCCTATTGCACTTTATCTGTTTATTTATGTGTATATATATGGTCTATGGTATATAGACACAATGAACTGTTCTGTATTTATGCTTGCAATACGCTGTTGTGCTGCAGCAAGCAGGAATTTGATTGTCCTATCTGGGACACATGACAATAAACTCACTTGACTTGACTTGACTCCGACTACATTTTATCTCTGTTTGCTTTGTTTTTATCTTCTCACAACTAACGATGGGGTGGGAGATTGACACCTTCACGTGGTCCACCCTGTTTCGACGAATGCAATCAACAGACGTGCACAAAAAAAAGCAAATAGACCAAGTTGTCCTGCAACTTCAGGCCGTGCACGCCATACGCAAGAAGAAGAAGCTAACAATGACCTATTCTACATTTTCCATGATCCGCATCCCCTTTGTCCCGTATTCACACCTGACACATCCTCATCTATGTATCTCCCTCTGCCCTGAGATCAGTCCTAAGAAGGGTCTCGACCCGAATCGTCACCCATTCCTTCTCTCCAGAGATGCTGCCTGTCCCGCTGAGTTACTCCAGCATTTTGTGTCTACCTTCAGGAGAAAGCAGCGACTGGGTACCGATTTGGATGATCAGCCGTGATCATATTGAATGCCAGTGCTGGCTCAAAGGGCTGAAAGGCCTACACCTGCACCTATTTGCCATGTTTCTATGTCTCTCTGTAAACAATACGTTTTTTGAACTAGCAACCCAGAAATACGGCTAATGCCAAAGGGGCATATTGGTCGGCAGGGGCACGCTGTATGAATGGGCATGACAAGTAGGCACAAGGAACTGTAGGTGCTGCTTTTCAAGAAAAGACACAAAGTGCTGGCATAACTCAGCGGGTCAGGCAGCATCTCTGGAGAACGTGGACAGGTAAAAAGTGCTGGAGTATCTCAGCGGGTAAGTGATTTGCCGTGATCACATTGAATGGCAGTGCTGGCTCGAATGGTCTACTCCTGCATCTATTTTCATTGTTCCTAATTTCCTATGTTCTATCTGCAAAATTTGCTAACCGTGTTT
>JAXLNO010004829.1:269810-312310 GCA_038087875.1 Malacoraja senta | reverse complement strand
GGCCTCCACCACCGCAGAGAATTCCACAGACTCACAACTCTCTGTGAAAAAGTGGTTCCTCGTCTCAGTTCTAAATGGCTTACCCCTTGTTCTTCAACGGTGGCCCCTGGTTCTGGATCCCTCCACAACATCGGGAACATGTTTCCTGACTCTGCGTGTCCGAACCTTAATAATCTTATATGTTTCAATAAGATCCCATCTCATTCTTAAAGGATTGGACAGGCTAGATGCGGGAAAAATGTTCCCGATATTGGGGAAGTCCAGAACTAGTGATCACAGTTTAAGAATAAGCGGTAGGCCATTTAGGACTGAGATGAAGGAACAAAAAATCACCCACAGAGTTGTGAATCTGTGGAATTCCCTGCCGTACAGGCGGTGGAGACCATTTCACTGGATGTTTTCAAGAAAGAGTTAGATTTAGCTCTTGGGGCTAAATGAATCAAGGGATTTGGGGAGAAAGCAGGAACGGGGTACTGATTTAGGCGACCTGCCATGATCACATTGAATGGCAGAGAATTACACAAATTTACAACTCTCTGGGTGACCGACCCCTGCTTCTCGATTCCCCACCCCCCAAACTCGGAGAACATTTATCCTGCATCTAGCCTGTCCAATCTCGTAAAAATGTTATATAATGTCCAATCCCGTAAGAATGTTATATGTTTCTATAAGATATCCTCTCATCCTTCTAAATTCCAGTGAATACAAGCCTAGTTCACCCATTCTTTCATTTTTTTTATTAACTAACAACAATAATAGGGGGGGGGGGGCGGGGTGCTTGGTGCCATCTGGTAAACATACATTCCTACACCCATTCCGTGGGTCAGCTGCGCAGTCTGTACAACAGGGAAATTGTTCCCAAGTAATATAATTAGACCTTGTGGGAAAGGCAGCTATTGTTACAAGTTTATTGTGGCGGTCACATAATATTTAAAAAAAAACATCAGCGGGTACTCGGAGAAGGGAAATAACAAAGTTGTCTCATTGTTCCGAGTCAGTCTCAACACAATTCGCCGCGCTGCTCCCAACATGCCAGAACTCGCTAGGGAGAGGGTGACTCTGCATATGACCTAGAAACCGCAGCAACAGACGGACTGGACACCAGGCTTCATGGGTTCACCATTGATAGGAGCAGGATTAGGCCAATTGGCCCATCAAGGCTACCACACAATTCAATCGTGGCTGATCTATCTCCTTCCTGACCCCATTCTCCTGCCTTCTCCACAACAACCCCTGACACCCACACTAACCAAGAATCTATCTGCTTTTGCCTGAAAAATGTCCATTGACTTGTGGCCTACACGGCCTTCTGTGGCAATTAATTCAACAGATTCACCACCCTCTGGCTAAAGAAATTCCTTCTCATCTCCTTCCTAAAGGAACGTCCTTTAATTCTAAGGCTATGACCTCTAGACCTAGACTCTCCCACTGGTGGAAACATCCTCTCCACATCCACTCAAGGAGTAAGCCATTTAGGACGGAGACGAGGAAACACTTTTTTCACACAGAGAGTTGTGAGTCTGTGGAATTCTCAGCCTCAGAGGACGGCGGAGGCCGGTTCTCTGGATACTTTCAAGAGAGAGCTAGATAGGGCTCTTAAAGTTAGCGGAATCAGGGGATATGGGGAGAAGGCAGGAACGGGGTACTGATTGGGGATGATCAGCCATGATCATAGTGAATGGCGGTGCTTGCTCGAAGTGCCGAATCGCCTACACCTGCACCTATTGTCTATTGTCTATTGTCACTCTATCTAAGCCTTCCACTATTCGGTAATTTCAATGAAGTCCTCCCCCCACCTTGTTCTTCTAAATTCTAGTGAGTACAGGCCCAGTGCCGTCAAATGCTCACCGTATATTAACCCACTCATACACCAATATAGCTCAAACCCTTTTTAGTGTAATGTAATTTAATTTGGTTCAGAGATACAGAGTGGAAACAGGCCATTCAGCCCAACGAGTGCCCGCCGACCAGTGATTTCCCCGTACACTACCACGATCCGACGTACGCGAGGGACAGTTTTCCAGAAGCCAATTAACCTACAAACGTGTACGTCTTTGGAGTGTGGGAAGAGACCAGATCACCCCGAGAAAACCCACGCGGTCATAGGGAGAGCGTTGGGCTTCATTGAAAATTACAGAATAGTAAAATGCCTGGATAGAGTGGGTGTGGAGAGGATGTTTCAACTGGTGGGAGAGTCTAGGACCAGAGGTCACAGCCTCAGAATTAAAAGACGTTCCTTTTCGAAGGACATGAGGAGAAATTTCTTCAGCCAGAGGGTGGTGAATCTGTGGAATTCATTGCCACCGACGGCTGTGGAGGCCATGTCATTGGGTATTTTTAAAACAGAGATTGACAGATTCCTGATTAGTAAGTGTGTCAAAGGTTACGGGGAGAAGGCAGGAGAATGGTGTTGAGAGGGAGAGATAGATATAACGCTATAAAGGAAGTCCAGAACCAGGGGTCGCACTTTAAAGATAAAGGGTCGTCCATTTAGCACTGAGATGAGGAAACCCTTTTTCACCCAGAGAATTGTGAATCTGTGGAATTCTCTGCCACAGAAGGCAGTGGAGGCCAATTCACTGGATATTTTCAAAGTATTTGAATGGCAGAGTAGACCCGATGGGCAGAATGGCTTAATTCTGCCCAGAAGACGAAGGAATAGGAATTTATAAACCTGTGGGCGGAATCTTACTGAGCGGCGGCGGCGGCGTTTGGCCGTGGGAGCTCCTGAACATCGGCATAGATGGAGTTAGATGGAGTTTCTGTGTGTATTTTTAAACTAGAATCCCATGCGCTCATCCGCCGGGTCACGGGGACCGCCGGGTTGAATGGTCGAGCGGAACATAATGGGTTAATAGGCTCAACTGCAAGCGCTCGATTGAATTCCCCCAAAACGTTGATATTGTCTTAGAGGGTCCACCGAGGAAAGTGATCAGCTTTTCTGATAAAAGAAAGCTCGAAATGATATCGAATTCTTGTCGCTTTACAGGGCGAATAACCTAATAAGCTACAACCTGGATTAAGTCCCCTCGATTGAAAAATAGGTGCAGGAGTTGGCCATTCGGGCCTTAGCAGCGCCAGACAATACGATCATGGCTGATCATCCACAATCAGTACCCCGTTCCTGCTTTCTCCCCATATTCCTTGGTTCCTTTAGCCCGAAGGGCTAAATCTAAAACCTCAAACCTAATTCCTTCGCTCCAAAGATGCTGCTGCACCCGCTGAGTTTCTCCAGCATTTTTGTGTACCCTAAATCTAACTCTCTCTCTTGAAAATATCCAGTGAATTGGCCTCCACTGCCATCTGTGGCAGCGATTTCCACAGAATCACAACTCTCTGTGTGTAAAAGAGTTTCCTCATCTCAGTGTTAAATAGCCTACCCATTATCCTTGAACTGTGACCCCCAGTTTCTGGACTCCCTTGATAGCTTTATAAGTCAATATTTGGATTAGTGCGTGCAGTTCTGTTCAGCCGTCTGTGGCAATGGATTCCACAGGTTCACCACCCTCCGACTAAAGAAATTCCAGCACATCTCCTTCCCAAAGTATCGTCCTTTTATGCCATCTGGTCCTAGACTGTCCCACTAGTGGAAACATCCTCTCCACTCTATCCAGGCCCTTTGCTATAATTCCAACGACTGGCACAATATAGCCCTCATTTCAACCAGAACTAATATATATATTTTTCTATTATAGATTTATAACGCTGAGTTACTCCAGCATCGCGAAGGCCTGAGCCATAAGGAGAGGCGGGGGCAGACTGGGGCTCGAAAGAGCGGTATTAAAATTATGAGGCGGGTTGATAGGGCGAATGCACAGAGTCGTTTACCCAGAGTGAGGAAATCGAGAACTAGAGGACATACAGTAGGTGTATAGACAATTGACAATAGGTCCAGTAGTAGGTCATTCGGCCCTTCGAGCCAGCACCGCAATTCAGTGTGATAATGACTGATCATCCACAATCAGTACCCCGTTCCTACCTTCTCCCCATATCCCCTGACTCCGCTATCTTTAAGTGCCCTATGTAACTCTCTCTTGAAAGTATCCAGAGAACCGGCCTCCACCGGCAGGGCATTCCACAGACTCACAACTGTGAGAAAAAGTGTTTCCTCGTCTCCGTTCAAAATGGCCGACCCCTTAATCTTAAATGGGTAAGCCATTTAACGTGAAATAGGAGCGATTGAATGGGAACACGAGGGGGCCACTGTTTCACACAGAGGTTGGTGGGTGCATGGAACGAGCTGCCAGAAGAGGTAGTTGAGGCTGGTAGTAAATTGGTAGACAAGTACAATGAGCGGAATGGTGTTAGAGGGATATGGGCCAAAAGCGGGCAGGTTGGACTTGCATCTAGGTCGCCATAGGCAATTTGGGCTGAAAGGCCTGTTTTCGTGCTGTGATTCTCTGCCGGGGGAACTACATATAAAAATGTCAGAAGCCCGCGATGGCATTTTATTGTGTGGCCAATGGACAATAGTTTCCTCGTCACATTTCCTCATGATTTCTTTAACAGTTTCCCGGTTACCCGCAGCAGGATTTCCATAAATTCCGAACCCTACTTCCTTTAAGTTGGTAAGTCTTTATATTTGTTCTGTGGCTCATTGTTTCGGACCCTACACTGTTTTGTACATCAGTGCACATGTCTGGAACTTGTAAACAACAGTGATAAACGCACCCAGTAGAAAAAATGGTTATCCGATTGAAAAACACCAGTATAGACGCGAAACTAATACAATCTAATTTGGGGAAGAGATTTTATTTTAATGCAAAGATCAGAGAAGGCGTCTCTGAGTGAGTGGGAATCGCAGACATGTCTATAATTAGGGGATCTTTGTGGGTTATTTTCACGGCCAGGACCGGGCCGCACCTCAGGCTTTCTATAACAGGGCGAATGGATTAGCTAAATGGACATAAAGTGCTGGAGTAACTCAGCGGTTCAGGCGGCATCTCTGGAGAACATGGATAGGTGACGTTTCACAGAGTGCTGGAGAAACTCAGCGGGTCAGGCAGCATCTGTGGAGAACGTGGGTAGGTGACGCTTCGGGTCGAGACCCCTCTCTCTTTCTATCGGTCTCGACCCCAAAACGACAACCATCCATGTTCTCCACAGATGCTGCCTGACCCGCTGAGTTACTCCAGCACTTTGTACCTATCCATGATCTCTTTGAGTAGTACGGGTGTGAGGAATTGTGGGGGCGAAGGCAGGAGAATGGGGCCGAGAAGGAAAGATAGATCAGTCACGATTTAATGGCGGAGTAGACTTGATGGGCCGAACGGCCTTCTTCAACTCCGACTTAAAAAATATCCATTGCATTGGACTACACAGCCTTCTGTGGCAAGAAATTCCTCCTCATCTCCTTCCTAAAAGAACATCCTTTAATTCTGAGGCTGTGACCACTGGTCCTAGACTCTCCCACTAGTGAAAACATCCTCTCCACATCCACTCTATCCAGGCTTTTCACTATTGGGTAACGTTTCAATAGGTTCCTCCTCCTCCTCAAAGAGTCAAAGAATCATAGTGTGATACAGCGTGGAAACAGGCCCTTCGGCCCAACTTGCCCACACCGGCCAACATGCCCCATCTATACTAGTCCCACTTCCCCACGTTTGGCCCATATCCCTCCAAACCTGTCCTATCCATGTACCTGTCTAACTGTTTCTTAAACGTTGGGACAGTCCCAGCCTCAACTACCTCCCGCGGCAGCTTCTTCCATACACCCACCACAACTCTCTGTGAAAATGCTTCTAATCTCCAACGCGTACAGGCCCAGTGGCTTCAAACGCTCAAATATCAACATGGTCTTGTTAAATAGTTTCCTCAAACATTGCCGGCTCCTTGTAGTTCTTCCAATCCCTGACACAAACAGTCTTGACAATTCAGAACCGTGTAATCTAATATTATCCTTTGACATCACCGGTTACGCCGTGAACAAAGGGCGCATTTTAATCGAAGTATGTTGTGATATTTTCCACCCGTCACATGACACATCGGAAAGATGTGATACTTCTCTGAACCGTCTTAAGATTTTTCTTGTTAACACTGGCTGTATTGAGGGGAGCGAGATCACGAGATACACGGAATCGTCGATACAGCATACGATCAGAATTTTGTTTTCCAGGGTAGAGTATTTTAAAACTAGAGGGCACAGGCTTAAGGCGAGAGAGGAAAGATTGAGGAGGGACCTCAGTGATGTGTGTTTTACCCAGATGGTAGTTCGTACCTAGGACAAGCTGCCAGAAGATTCTAGAGAGACGGGTACAATTAAGACTTTCCATTGGACAGGTATATTGGTAGGAAGAGTTCAAAAGACGCAGGATGGCTGGACTAGCATTTGATAAATGAATGGGTCGACTGGGCTTATAGTCACTGGGTTGTAGAAGGATGAGAGTGGATCTTATAGAAACATATACAATTGCTAAAGGATTGGACAGGCAAGATGGAGGAAATAATGGTCCCCTGATTTGAGGGAGGACATTTTTGCTATTGAGGGAGTGCAGCGTAGGTTCACCAGGTTAATTCCCGGGATGGCGGGACTGCCATATGCTGAGAAAAAGGAGCGGCTGGGCTTGCATACTATAGAATTTAGAAGGGTTAGAGGGGATCTCATTGAAACATATAAGATTATTAAGGGTATGGACACGCTAGAGGCAGGAAACATGTTCCCGATGTTGGGGGAGCCCAGAACCAGGGGCCACAGTTTAAGAATAAGGGGTCGGCCATTTAGAACGGAGATGAGGAAACACTTTTTCTCACAGAGAGTTGTGAGTCTGTGGAATTCTCTGCCTCAGAGGGCGGTGGAGGCCGGTTCTCTGGATACTTTCGAGAGCTAGATATGGCTCTTCAAGATAGCGGAGTCAGGGGATATGGGGAGAAGGCAGGAACGGGGTACTGATTGGGGATGATCAGCCATGATCACATTGAATGGCGGTGCTGGCTTGCAGGGCCGAATGGCCTCCTCCTGCACCTGTTGTCTATTGTCTATTCTCTATTGTTCGGGTAGTCCAGAAACAGGGGGTCATAGTTTAAGAATAAGGGGAGATGAGGGAAAACCTCTCCACCCAGAGAGTTGTGAATCTGCGGAATTCTCTGCCACAGAAGGCAGTGGAGGCCCATTCACTGGATGTTTTCAAGAGATAATTAGATTTAGCTCTTAGGGCTAAAGGAATTAAGGGATATGGGGAGGAAGCAGGAACGGGGTATTGATTTTCGATGATCAGCCATGATCATATTGAATGGCGGAGCTGGCTCGAACGACTCCTGCACGTATTTTTCCATGTTTAGATGAGCCAATTAGAGGCGCATACAATTAGCCTAGTGTGTCAGTGCGATGGCCAAAGCGGGCGTGTTTCTGTGCGCGATACCTCTATGACTCCAGGACACTCTTCATCCTTACAACGATTTGAATTGACCCCCCCCCCCTTCGATCGTGAGTAGAATCGATAGGGTAGATGCACAGTCTTTTCCCAGGGTGGGGGGATCAAGAAATAGAAGGGTCGGGTTGAAGATGAGTTGGGTCAGGCTGAAGTCGACCGTTCCCCAAACGTTACCTACCCTTGTTCTCCAGAGATGCTGCCTGACCCGCTAAGTTACAGAAGGGTCTCGACCCCAAACGTTACCGATTCCTTCGCTCAATAGATGCTGTCTCGCCCACTGAGTTTCTCCAGCATATTTGTCCACCTTCGCTAAGTTATAGACTCACACAGCGTTGAAACAGGCTCTTTGCCCCAACTTGCCCACACCGACCAACATGACACATCTACACTGGTCCCACCTGCCAGCGTTGGGCCTATCTCCCTCCAAACTTGTCCTATCCACGTACCTTTCCATATATTTCATAATCGTTGCAATAGTATATGCCTCAATTACCTCCACAGTCTGAAGAAGGGTCTCGACCAGAAACGTCACCCATTACTTGTCTCCAGAGATGCTGCCTGACCCGCTGATTTACTCCAGATTTTTGTGTCTATCTTCCATTTAAGCCAGCATCTGCAGTTCCTTCCTACACATAACTTCTCTAACAGCTCACTCCATATACCAACCACCCACTGTGTAAAAATGTTAGCCCTTAGATTCCTATTAAGCCGTCTGCCCCCCCCCCCCCCGCCTCCCCCCCACCGCCTTAAATCAATGTCCCGTTCCTGCCTTCTCCTCATATCCTTTGATTCCGTTAGCCCGAAGAGCTAAATCTTACTCTATATTGAAAACATCCAGTGAATTGGCCTCCACTGCTTTCTGGGCTGAGAATTCTACAGATTCACCACTCTGGGTGAAAACGTTTTACCTCATCTCAGTCCTAAATGGCTGACCCCTTATTCTTAAACTGTGACCCCTAGTTCTGGAGTCCCCCAACATGTTTGGGGAACATGTTTCCTGCATTTAGCCTGTCCAATCCTTTAAGTATTTTATATGTTTCAATAAGATCCTCTCTCATCCTTCTAAAGTCCAGTTTAGAGATACAGCATGGAAACAGGCCCTTCGGCCCATCAAGTCCACGCTGACCATGAATCACCTTCTTCACACTTGGTTTGTACGTTAACCCACGTTCTCATCCACACCTTACAAACAATTTACAGAGGGCCAATTAACTCACAAACCCACACGTTGACAGTGGACGAACGCGGAAACTCCACGCCCGAGGTCAGGGTCGAACCCGGGTCTCTGGCGCTGTGAGGCAGCGGCTCTACACGCTGTTCCACCGTGACACCCCTCGTCTCATGCAGACCTATATCTGTTGTGTACATTTCAATAGAGATTAGGGATGATCAGCCATGATCACATTGAATGGCAGTGCTGGCTCGTAGGGGCGAATGGCCTATTCCTGCACCTACTGTCTATTGTCTATTATAAAAAATGTTGTGACGTTCCACTGAGGGCGATGGAGTGTTCAACTACTCTGGTTAAGTGGAACTGCAGATGCTGGTTTAAACCGAAGATAGATACAAAATGCTGGAGTAACCTAGCGGGACAGGCAGCATTTCTGGAGAGAAGGAATGGGTGACGTTTCTGGTCGATACAACTCAGCGGTATGAATATTAACCTGTAACTTCAAGTAACCCTTGCTTTCCGTCTCTCTCCTTCCCTCCCCTAACCCAGTTCATTGTCTTCCTGGTTAATTTATACTGATTGTATGTCCCTCTCCTTCCCCTCGGCCAAGAATGAACCATTCTGCATATCCTTGAACACCATCGGCTGTGATCTGTCGTTTTCACGCCTTACCCTTCCATATTTCAGTCTCCCTCTCCCCTGACTCAGTCTGAAGAAGGAATGGTCACGATTTCTTCTCTTCAGAGATGCTGCCTGACCCGCTGAGTTACCCCAGCACTTTGTACCTATCCATGTTCTCCAGAGATGCTGCCTGACCCGCTGAGTTACCCCAGCACCTTGTACCTATCCATGTTCTCCAGAGATGCTGCCTGACCCGCTGAGTTACTCCAGCACCTTGTACCTATCCATGTTCTCCAGAGATGCTGCCTGACCCGCTGAGTTACTCAAGCAAGTTGTGTGTGCTGAGCCGACGAGAGATTTTGTATTCTGATAGCGAGTTGTCCTGCGATGGTTTCATATGAAGTTCCTTCACCACATTACTGGTGCATCTTCGGCGGTCAGTACGCTAATTCACACCACGCAGTTCACAAACCACCAATGACACTTATGGGTCGAAGGCGGCACAGAGGCGCAGCTGGGAAGATCACAAGGTCATGTGTTACAGGAGCAGAATTAGGTCATTCGACCCATCAGCTGGACTCCACCATTCAATCAATAGACAATAGACAATAGGTGAAGGAGTAGGCCATTCGGCCCTTCGAGCCAGCACCGCCATTCAATGTGATCACGGCTGATCATCCATCATCAGTATTTAAGAACTGCAGATGCTGGAAAATCGAAGGTACACAAAAATGCTGAAGAAACTCAGCATCTATGGAGCGAAGGAAATAGGCAACGTTTCGGTCCGAACCCCTTCGGATTCGGCCCGAAACGTTGCCTATTTCCTTCGCTCCATAGATGCTGCTGCACCCGCTGAGTTTCTCCAGCATTTTTGTGTACCATCCACAATCAGTACCCCGTTCCTGCCTTCTCCACATATCCCCTGACTCCGCTATTTTTAAGAGCTCTATCTAACTCTCTCTTGAACGTATCCAGAGAACCGGCCTCCACCACCCTCTGAGGCAGAAAATTCCACAGACTCACAACTCTCTGGGTTATAAAGTGTTTCCTCATCTCCGTTTCAAATGCCTTGTCCCTTATTCTTAAACTGTGGCTCGTTCCATTCACCCACCACCCTTTGTGTGGATACGTTACCCCTCAGATTCCTATTAAATCTTTTCCCCTTCACCCTCAACCCATGTCCTCTGGTCCTCGATTCCCCTACTCTGGGCAACAGACTCTGTGCATCGGCCCGATCTATTCGCCGTTGCAGGTTCCACGTCAGGAAGTTGCATCTGTGTGGTTTAAGCGAGAGGAAATGCATGGTTGATTCGCGGGGGAGGAAGTGTTGACGAGAACGGTGGAATGTCAGTGGTATCTGCGGTTGTCAAGGAAACACATATTTTAAAATGAAAATATCAGCTATGGGTAGATCAGCGGGAGAAAAGAGAGCAGGGAAATTTCACGTGGGTGCTATAGACAATAGAAAACAGACAATAGGTGCAGGTGTAGGCCATTCGGCCCTTCGAGCCAGCACCGCCATTCAATGTGATTATGGCTGATCATCCCCAATCAGTACCCCGTTCCAGCCTTCCCCCCATATCCCCTGACTCCGCTATCATAGATTCATAGATACATAGAAAAAAGGTGCAGGAGTAGGCCATTCGGCCCTTCGAGCCTGCACCGCCATTCAATATGATCATGGCTGATCATCCAACTCAGTATCCCGTACCTGCCTTCTCTCCATACTCCCTGATCCCCTTAGCCACAAGGGCCACACCTAACTCCCTCTTAAATTTAGCCAATGAACTGGCCTCAACTACCCTCTGTGGCAGACAGTTCCAGAGATTCACCACTCTCTGTGTGAAAAGGTTTTTCCTCATCTCGGTCTTAAAGGATTTCCCCCTTATCCTTAAGCTGTGACCCCTTGTCCTGGACTTCCCCAACATCGGGAACAATCTTCCTGCATCTAGCCTGTCCAACCCCATAAGAATTCTGTACGTTTCTATAAGATCCCCTCTCAATCTCCTAAATTCTAGCGAGTATAAGCCAAGTCTATCCAGTCTTTCTTCATATGAAAGTCCTGACATCCCAGGAATCAGTCTGGTGAACCTTCTCTGCACTCCCTCTATGGCTATAATGTCCTTCCTCAGATCGTCAAGAGCCTTATCTAGCTCTCTCTTGAAAGTATCCAGAGAACCGGCCGCCACCGCCCTCTGAGGCAGAGAATTCCACAGATTCACAATTCTATGAGTAAATGTGTTTCCTCGTCTCCGTTCTAAATGGCTTACCCCTTATTATTAAACTGTGACCCCTGGTTCTGGACTCCCCCAATATCAGGAACATGTTTCCCGCCTCTAGCCTGTTCAAACACTTAATAATCTTATATGTTTCAATAAGATCCCCTCTCATCTTTCTAATCTCGAGAGTATACAAGCCCAGCCGCTCCATTCTCTCAGCATATGACAGTCCCGCCATCCCGGGAATTAACCTGGTGAACCTACGCTGCACTCCCTCAATAGCAAGAATGCTAGTGTTGCCCGGACTCGATGGGTTGAGCTACAGGAGGAGGTTGAGGCAGGCTAGGAATTTATTCCCCGGAGCGTCAAGAGGATATGATATGATATGATACGATGCCATAGAACTTTATTCATCTCAGGAGGGAAATTGATCTGCCAACCGTCATAAAGACACAAAATACATGGTGTGATCTAATAGCGCGGTATATGAACCGAGAACCAGAGGATATAGGTTTAAGATGAGAGGGGGGAAATATTGAATAGGAACCTGAGGGGCAGCTTTTCCACACAGAGGGTGGTGGGAGTATGGAACCAGCTGCCGGAGGAGGTAGTTGTGGAAAGTCTTTGAACACGACTTAAAAATAGACTTGGACAGGTACATACACAGGAAAGGATTAGAGGGATAAAGGCCAAAGGCGGCCAAGTGGGACACGTGTAGGTGGTGCACCTTACTCGGTGTGGACAAGTTGGACTGAAGGGAATGTGTCCGCGCTGTGTGACTTTGTTAATCTATGAGAAGAGGAACGACTTGAACCTGACAAAAGCTGGCACATTTGTGAAGGCGGAGATAGGGGGAGTGGGTAAGAAAAGGGAGAGAGAGAAAGAGAGATAGAAGATGATGGGCTTGGTGCTGGCGACAATATAGTATCAGCATCACCACGCGTTCCTTCTCTCCAGAGATGCTGCCTGACCCGCTGAGTTACTCCAGCACGTTGTACCTATCCATGTTCTCCAGAGATGCTGCCTGGCCCGCTGAGTTACTCCAGCAATTTGTACCTATCCATGTTCTCCAGAGAAGCTGCCTGACCCGCTGAGTTACTCCAGCACTTTGTACCTATCCATGGAATTCCCTCTTCTATAAACAACTGCTCACAGAATTATTTTCTTACAGCGTGTGAAAACTTTCCCTGAAGTGATTCAGAAAAACCTTAGCACGGAGCTAAGACATGGAGTATCGGAAGATATATTAACGTACGAAGTTAACAAGGGTGGGGCATTGATGAGAGGGAGAGGGGGGGGCAGGCAAATATGCAGGCAGGTAGGCAGAAGAAATAGAGAAAGGGAGAGAGAGAGAGAGTGGGGCAGATAGAGAGGGGGGGGGGTAACCCGAGACGGAGACAGAAAGAAAGAGGCAGAGACAGAGAGAAAGACAGAAAGAGAGAGAGAGAGACAGGCAGGCTGGTGGAAAGACGGAGATAAAGGGACAGAGAGAGAACGGGAGAGCGAAATACACAGAGAGAGGGGTGAGAGAGGGAGAGAGAGAGAGAGAGAGAGAGAGAGAGAGAGAGAGAGAGGGAGAGAGAGGGGTGCGAGAAAGACAGACAGGGAGAGAGAGAGAGAGAGGGAGAGAGAGAGAGAGAGAGAGAAAGAGAGAGAGAGAGAGAGTGAGAGAGGGAGAGACAGAGACAGACAGAGACAGAGACAGAGACAGAGAGACAGAGACAGAGACAGAGACAGAGACAGAGACAGAGAGACAGAGACAGAGAGACAGAGACAGAGACAGAGTGTGAGAGAGAGAGAGAGAGAGAGAGAGAGAGAGAGTGAGAGAGAGATAGAGAGACAGAGACAGAGACAGAGACAGAGTGTGAGAGAGAGCTACATCTGCAGGGAATGCCTGGGGACTCGCGAGTTGAACATACGGCTGCCAAAGCTATTTTGAGAGCCACTGATATCGCGGTACAGTTATGACTTACAGGAACAAACGCGTTTCCAAGATACATTAATTCCGACCTGACCTGAATTTACTAACGCGCAGTATTATTGCAAAACGCCCCCATATCTCCGCCGACATCTTGAAACACGCTTGTCTTTGTGCAACACATACTTATATCAAGAATTCATAGTTGCATATAGGGCCACAAAGTAACATTAGCAAATTTGCAGATGACATAAAGCTGGGTGGCAGTGGGAACTGTGAGGAGGATGCTATGAGAATGCAGGGTGACTTGGACAGTTTGGGTGAGTGGGCAGATGCATGGCAGATGCAGTTTAATGTGGGTAAATGTGAGGTCATCCACTTTGTTGTCAAAAACAGGAAGGCAGATTATTATCTAAATGCTGTCAACTTGGGGAAAAGGGGGAAGTACAAAGGGATCTGCGGGGTCCTTGTTCATCAGTCATGCAGGTACAGCAGGTAAAGCGAAAGGCATGTTGGCCTTCATAACCGGAGGAGTTGAGTATAGGAGCAAAGAGGTCCTTCTGCAGTTGTACAGGACCCTAGTGAGACCACACCTGGAGTATTGAGTGCAGTTTGGCCTACTCCCGCACCTATGGCCTAGTGCTGCGCCTATTGACTATTGTCTATTGTCTGGAGAGAAGGAATCTGTGAAGAAGGGTCTCGACCAACTAGACAATAGACAACAGGTGCAGGAGTAGGCCATTCGGCCCGAGCCAGCTCCGCCATTCAATGTGATCATGGCTGATCATCCACAATCAGTACCCCGTTCCTGCTTTCTCTCCATATCCCCGCACTCCGCTATCCCTCTCTCCTTTAGGACCGAGATGAGAAAATCATTTTTCACACAGAGAGTGGTGAATCTCTGCAACTCTCTGCCACAGAAGGTAGTTGAGGCCAGTTCATTGGCTATATTTAAGAGGGAGTTAGATGTGGCCCTTGTGGCTAAAGGCATCAGGGGGTATGGAGAGAAGGCAGGTACAGGATACTGAGTTGGATGATCAGCCATGATCATATTGAATGGTGGTGCAGGCTCGAAGGGCCGAATAGCCTACTCCTGCACCTATTTTCTATGTTTCTATGTTTCTAAATCTCTCTTGAAAGCATCTAGAGAACCGGCCTCCACCGCCCTCTGAGGCAGATAATTCCACAGACTCACAATTCTGTGGGTGAAAAAGTGTTTCCTCATCTCCGTTCTAAATGGCTTACCCCTGAATCTTAAACTATGGCCCTTGGTTCTGGACTCCCCCAACATCGGGCACAAGTTTCTTGCCTCTAGCGTGTCCAAACCTATAATAATCGTATATGTTTCAATACGATATCATTTCACCCTTCTAGGTACAAAGTGCTGGAGTAACTCAGCGAGTCAGGCAGCATCTCTGGAGAACATGGAGAGGTATAAAGTGCTGGAGTAACTCAGCGGGTCAGGCAGCATCTCTGGAGAACATGGAGAGGTATAAAGTGCTGGAGTAACTCAGCGGGTCAGGTAGCATCTTTGGAGAATACGGAGAGGTACACAGCGCTGGAGAAACTCAGCGGGTCAGGCAGCATCTCTGGAGAACATGGAGAGGGACACAATGCTGGAGTAACTCAGCGAGTCAGGCAGCATCTTTGGAGAACATGGAGAGGTACACAGTGCTGGAGTTTGTTCCTAACGCACCGCCCGTCCCTGCTTACCGAGTACAGTCAGTGAGAAGGCGGATGTTATGGAGACGTTGGACAATGGCGGGTTGATGGTGCTCACGTAATCCCCGCTGTCGTTGGCCTTGAGCGAGCGAAGAGTCAGGGATCCGTTGTTCTGCAGCTCCGCTCGGCCCAAGTAGTCATTGCTGATGTCGGTGGCGTTGCCGATCCACATGGCCACGTCCCTGCAGCCGAAGTGCCAGGCGCCGCTCCGGGAATCGGCGGCGGCGTCGACATGAAGCACCACCTCCGCTCCCACCGCCGCCACCATCGACGTCGCCCAATCCTCCGCCGCCGACTGGCCTGAAACGACAAAAACCCGTCCCCGCGAATTAGCCGCGTCGGTCCAACATCGTCAGAGAGTGATAGAGCCATAGAGAGATACAGTGTGGTGATAGCAATGATAGGTAGACACAAATGCTGGCGAAACCCAGCGGGTGAGGCAGCATTAATGGAGCGAAGGAATAGGCGACGATTCGGGTCGAGACCCTTCTTCAGAATGATGGAGAATGATCGTCAAAGAGTGATACAGTGTGTAAACAGGCCCCTCTGCCCAACTTGCCCACGCCAGCCAACATGTCCCAGCTACACTAGTCCTACCTGCCAGCGCTTGGTCCATATGCCTCCAAACCTGTCCTATCCATGGGCCTGTCTAACCCTTTTTTTAAAGTTGGGAATCTCCCTGCCACAACTACCTCCTCCGGCAGCTTGTCCATACACCCACTACCCTTAGTATGAACAAGTTACCCCTCAGATTCCTATTACATTTTCCCCTTTATTTTGAACCTATGTCCTCTGGTCCTCGATTCCCCTACTCTGGGCAAGAGATTCTGGGCACCTTCCCGATCTGTTCCTATCTTGATCTTTATCAATCCTATCATGATTTTATAATTCTTTTCATGATTTTTATAAATCCTCTCATGATTTTACGCAGTCATGAAGTCACACAGCACGGAAAAAGGACATTCACAGCACAGCTTGCCCACGCCCACAAACATGCCCCATCTGCACTGGTCCCACCTGCCAGCGCTAAGCCCACATCCCTCCAAACCTTTCCAATCCACGCAGGCGTCCAAATGTTTTTTAAATGTCTTTCCAGTACCTTCCTCAACTATCTCCTCTGGCAGCTCACCTCCCCCCCCCCACACACACACACAACCCCCCACCCCCCACCCAGAATAGCGACAACCCCACCGTCCCTCTGTGTGGAAAAAGATCCCCCTCAGGTTCCTATTAAATCTTTTTCCTCGCACCTTAAACTTATGTCTTCGGGTTAATGATTCCCCTAAAATATTTTGTGCATAAATTAATAAGTTATAGGAGCAGAATTAGGTCATCCGGTCCACCGAGTCTACTCCGCCATTCAATCATAGCTGATCTATCTCTCCCTCTCAACCCCATTCTCCTCCCTTCTCCCCATAATCCCTGACACCCGTACTAATCAAGAATATATCAAACCCCGCCTTAAAGATATCCATTGACTTGGCCTCCACCGCCTTCTGTGGCAGTGAATTCCACAGATTCACCACCCTCTGACGAAACATGTTTTTACACACCGCAGTCTGAAGAAGGGTCTCGACCCGAAACGTCACCAATTCCTTCTCTCCACAGATGCTGCCCGTCCCGCTGAGTTACCCCTGCATTTTGTGTCTATCTTCGCTATAAGATCACCCCTCGGCGTCCTGCGCTACAAATGAACAAAGCAATCAAATGCCCCAACCTCTCCCTGTAGCTCGGGCCCCTCGGGTGCTGGCAACAATCTAAGCTAAGCTCTGCTGTTTTTCCATCTTAACGACAATAGACAATAGGTACAGGAGTAGGCCATTCGGCCCTTCGAGCCAGCACCGCCATTCAATGTGATCATCGCTGATCGTCCATAATCAGTACCCCGTTCCTGCCTTCTCCCCATATCCCCTGACTCCGCTATCTTTAAGAGACAGACTTATCTAGCACTGTCTTGAAAGTATCCAGAGAACCGGCCCCCACCGCCCTCTGAGGCAGCGAATTCCACCGATTCATAACTCTCTGTGTGAAAATCAGACATGAATTGGGCACGATTCTCCAAATAACAAATATAGAAAGAGCTCGGTTTACGATGGCACAGTTCTGACGTTTTAAAGGCTCGAGAGAATCGACTCACCGGCGGCGAGGAAGAGCGTGGAGAGGAGCAGAGGGAATCCGTGTGTTTTCATGTCAGCGGAGCAGCATTCGTTTTCACCTGCCGGCTTCTCAGCTCTGCTCGAAGCCGCCTCCATGCAGGGGCCGGAGCGGGTGAGTCACGGAGGCGGAATGTAGAGCTGTGTGGGCCCGCTTCCAACTTCACGACGTTCTTCCAGCAGCGCTTGTAGGTCGGACACCCCGCGCAGACACCCTAACCGCCAAAAAAACCATCCTCACCCCCCCTCCCCCCCCCTCCCGCCTCCACCCTCCCCGCCGGACGGCGAAGGATTATAAGGTTAGTTCGCGGGATGGCGGGACTTACATATGCTGAGAGAATGGAGCGCCTGTGCTTGTATACTCTGGAATTTAGAAGCATGAGAGGGAATCTTATTGAAATATATAAGATCCACAATCAGTACCCCGTTCCTGGCTTCTCCCCATATCCCCTTGACTCCGCTATCCCTAAGAACTCTATCTAACTCTCTCTTGAAAGTATCCAGAGAACCAGCCTCCACCGCCCTGAGGCAGAGAATACCACACACTCACAACTCTTTATTTGAAAAAGTTTTTTATGATCTCCCTGCGAAATGGCTTACCACTTATTCTTAAATTATGGCCCCTGGTCTGGACTCCCCCAACATTGGGAACATATATCCTGCCTCTAATGTGTCCAAACCCTTAACAATCTTAGGTACACAAAAATGCTGGAGAAACTCAGCGGGTGCAGCAGTATCTATGGAGCGAAGGAAATAGGCAACGTTTCGGGCCGAAACCCTTGATAGGGGGTGGGGAGAAGAAAAGAAAAAAGGAAAAAGGCGGAGGAGGAGCCCGATTATCCTTAATAATCTTATATGTTTCAATAAGATCACCTCTCATCCTTCTAGATTCCAGAGTATACAAGCCCAGCCGCTCCAATCCATCATCATATGACAGTCCCGCCATCCCGGGAATTAAGCTCGTGAACCTACGCTGCACTCCCTCAATAGCAAGAAGGTGGACTCGATGGGCCGACTGGCCTAATTCTGCCCCCGTGTCAAATGCTGGTGTCGCGTCATAGAGTCACAGAGCGGTAAACAATATCCAGGGTTCTCAGCCCGAATCGGCAGAAATAACGTCCCTAGTCACAAAATGCATTGCCTGCAGCTGTTTAATGTGGAAAAAACCGCGGCTCGGATTTCTGTTTACAACGGGAACACATTCTTCAAACAGTTAAAGGGGAAAAAAGCCGAGGAAATTCTTGGCTGCGGTATTTCATGCAAATACACTCTCACACGGGAGTTTCCAGATTGTTCTGCCCGCCCGCCACCCCGCCCATTCTCCTTCACCACCTCACCGTTAACTGAAAGCAGGAACGGATTTTGAACGAGCGGGCGTCGGCATTTTTTTGGTGCTAAATTCGGCAGCCTCCGCCAATCTGCAACCGATGAGACCACTGCTTCTGTATAGGAAGGAACTGTAGGTGCTGCTTTACACCGAGGATAAAGGAAAAAGTGTTGGAGTAACTCAGCGGGTCAGGCAGCATCTTTGGAGAACGCAGACAGGTACAAAGTGCTGGAGTAACTCAGCGGGTCAGACAGCATCTCTGTGGAGAACGCAGACAGGTACAAAGTGCTGGAGTAACTCAGCGGGTCAGGCAGCATCTCTATAGAACATGTATAGATACAAAGTGCTGGAATAATTCAGCGCGTTAGGCAGCATTTCTGGAGAACGTGGATATGTATAAAGTGCTGGAGTAACTCAGCGGGTCTGGCAGCATCTCAATAGACAATAGAAAATAGGTGCAGGAGGAGGCCATTCGGCCCTTAGAACCAGCACCGCCATTCACTGTGACCATGGCTGATCATTCACAATCAGTACCCCGTTCCTGGCTTCTCCCTGTATACCTTTGACTCCGCTATATTTTAGAGCTCTAAGAGATCTAATACTTTCTTGCAAACCTCCAGAGAATTAGCCGCAACTGTCTTCTGATGCAGAGTTCCACAGATTCACAATAAGATCCCCTCTCATCCTTCTAAACTCCAGAGTATACAAGCCCAGGCGCTCCATTCTCTCAGAATATGACAGGCCCGCCATCCCGGGAATTAACCCTGTAAACATACGCTGCACTCCCTCAATAGCAACAATGTCCTTCCTCAAATTAGATACGGGAAAACGTCGCATCTCCGTCGAGGTGAGAGATTAGAAAAAGTTCACCCCAACAACCTCTCCGCCCCCCAACGCCCCACATAAGCTTATGAACATCAAAAACATAGATTTAACACATACCAACAAACAACGGAGTAGGAAGGGACATGCAAACTTTTGGCGAGGCAGCTGTCCAAATAACTGCAAATAGGTCCCAATGTTTGTTAGGAAGAGCCAACCAGCGCTCTGGCCGAGTGATGCCCACTGGCAGGTAGACAGAAGTGCTGGAGAAACTCAGTGGATGAGGCATCATCTATGGAGCGAAGGAATAAGCGACGTTTCGGGTCGAGATCCTTCTTCATACCCACCGGCAGCTCTGAAGAGACAAAGAGCGAACGCGATCAACCGCAGTACCGACAACGCGCTTGAGCAGCGCCGGTGGCTGTAAGACTGGGAGAGCGTGCGGCGCTTCCTGGTCTCCGGCACAGGCGGACGTAGACAGATGCGGTCGCGCCGGTGGAATGGACAGAGAACTCTTAGCATCGAGGTCCTTCTGCAGTTGTACAGGGCCCTAGTGAATCCACACCTTGCGTTTTGTGTGCAGTTTTGGTCCACTAATTTGCGGAATGAAATTCTTGCTATTGAGGGAGCCTAGTGTAGGTTTACAAGGTTAATTCCCGGGATGGCGGGACTGTCATATGGTGAGAGAATGGAGCGGCTGGGCTTGTACACTCTGGAATTTAGAAGGATGAGAGGGCAACTTATTAAAACATATAAAATTATTAAGGGTTTTGGCACGCTAGAGGCACAAAACATGTCCCCGATGTTAGGGGAGTCCAGAACCAAGGGCCACAGTTTAAGAATAAGGGGTAAGTCATTTAGAACGGAGATGAGGAAACACTTTTTCACTCAGACAGTTGTGAGTCTATGGAATTCTCAGAGGGCGGTGGAGGCCGGTTCTCTGGATACTTTCAAGAGAGAGCTAGATGGAGCTCTTCAAGATAGCGGAGTCAGGGGATATGGTAAAAAGGCAGGAACGGGGTACTGATTGTGGATGATCACATTGAATGGCGGTGCTGGCTCGAAGGGCCTAATGGCCTACTCCTACACCTATTGTCTATTGCCTATTGAGACCTTCTTCTGTCGTGTGTCTTTTCGACCAGCAGCTCCGTTGAAGCGAGCCAGGCCAAGGTGTCATCGTCCAGGTCAATCAGCCCACGTACACCATTCGGTGGCCGGCGTTTGGGGCAACTGGTGACAATGTGCTCCACTGTCTGTGTTGGGTCCCCACACTCGCAGGAGGCGCTGTCCACGAGGCCCCACCTCTTCATCGCTACTCCATAGCGCCCGATGCCTGTTCTCAAGCGGTTGAGGGTTGTCCACTGCTTTCGGGGCAGGTCCTGGCCAGGGACGTCCATGGGGTCATCGATGTAATGGTGTAGCCTAGATGGTTTCGCTGACTTCCACTGGTCTCTCCATCTCGTCTTGACCCAGGCAGCATTAGAAGCGTCAGCCGGTGTTGTGCAGAGCAGCTCTTGGGCTTACCTGGCAAAGGGGTGCCGTGACTTGAGGCACACTCGTCGTGGTGTCTCTGTGACGGTCTGATGGAGGAGGTGGGATTCACTGGTCTGTGCCTTTCGAGAGAGGCTGCTTCTCGTCTGATGTTGGCTGGGGCGATGCCAGCGAGGACGGGCAGTTGGTTTACTGGGGTGGCTCGTAGGCATCCGGAGACAGTCCGCAGGGCGCTGTTGAGGGCAGCATCCAGCTTCTGATTCGATGCTGGAAGCTGGAAGCTGGATTGAGATCTCTAAACATCGAATCAGTTCCAGGCATTTAAACTTCGCGGCGAATGAGCCATTTCTTCGCGTCAGCTCAATGGCGCTCCTCCTGGCCGGGGGAGGAATTACCTTTCCATTCTGCCCCGCCCAAGATCTACAGCAGTAGAATTGCTGTCTTTCAACGGCAGAGACTGGGTTCGATCCTGAACACGGGTGCTGTCTGTACGGAGTTTGTCCGCTCTTCCCGTTACCCGCGTTTTTTTATCTCCGTGTGCTCCGGTTTCCTCCCGCACTCCAAAGACGTGCAGGTTTGTAGGTTAATTGGCTTCGATACAATTATACATTGTTCGTAGTGTATGTAGGATAGAGCTATTGTACGGATAATCGCTGGTTGTCGCGGACTTGGTGGGCTGAAGGGCCAGTTTCAGCGCTGCAGCTAAGTCTGAAGTCCAAAGAGACCATTTTTAAAACGTTTTCTTACAGCGTGGAAACAGGACCTCCGGCGTAACTTGCCCACCTCGCCCAACATGCCATACCTACACTAGTCCCACCTGCCTGCGTTTGGCCCACATCCCTCTAAACCTGTCCTATCCATGTAACTGTCTAAATGTATTTCAAATATTTCGATAGTCCCAGCCTCAACTACTTCCTCTGGCAGCTCGTTCCATACACCCCCCAACCTCTGTGTGAAAAAGTTGCCCCTCAGACTCCTATTAATTGTTTTCCCCTCACCTTAGACCCATTTCCTCTTGTCCTCGATTCCCCTACTCTGGGCAAGAGACTCGGTGCGTCTACCCGATCTATTCCCCTCATGATTTTGTACACCTCTATTTGATCACCACTCATCCTCCTGCGCTCCAATTTATCGAATTCCAGCCTGCCCAACCTCTCCCTGTAGCTCGGGCCCCTCGAGTCCTGGCAACGTCCTCGTATATCATCTCTGCATCCGTTCTGGCTCAACAGCATTGAACTTTCTCCAGATTGATTATGTTGGGATGTGTGTGTGTGCGTGGGGAGGGTGTTGGGGGCGGTTGGGGGGGGGAGGTTGGGGGGGGTTGGGGGGGGGTTGGGGGGGGCAGTGAGAAGTGAGGGAAGCTGGAAAAGAGATGAGGGTAGGAATTGTTGAACGTTTCAGCTCGCTGTCCGGTTCTTTCATGGCGAGATCGGGCATTGTTAGATTCGGAGTGAAACAAGCAATAGAAAATAATTAGGGAAAAAACCCAATAGTGTATAATGAAGTAGGTGCGCGAGGCTGAAAAATGACACGTTGAGAACACACACGAATCAAAAGCATTAAAATATTTTAATATATTTACAGAGGAAAATGAAGCCACGCATTTAGTAAATTAACACAATGAACGGACATATGTGATCGGTCGATAGACTACAAAAATATTGTCTTCTTGTCCAACACAGCAGTAGCGGCTCAGCGGGTCATGCAGCATCTCTGGGGGAAAGGAACAGGTGAGGTTTCGAGTCGAGACCATAAAGATAGCGCAGTCAGGGGATATGGGGAGAAGGCAGAAATCGGGTTCTGATTGTGGATGATCAGCCATAATCACATTGAATGGCGGTGCTGGCCCGTGGGCTATCGTTAAGAGCCCCATCTAGCTCTCTCTTGAAAGCATCCAATGAACCGGTATCCACCGCCCTCTGAGGCAGAGAATTCCGCAGACTCACAACTCTCGGTGTGAAAAAGTGTTTCCTCATCTCCGTTCGAAATGCCTTACCCCTTTTTCTTAAATTGAGCCCCCTGGTTCAGGATTCCCCAAACATCGGGAACATGTTTCCTGCCTCTAGCGTTATTTGGGCTATCACCTACTGTTCACGGAGTAATGTGTGAGCGGCCAGAAACTCTGTCCGATACATTTCCCTGGAATGAAGAAAAATTGACACATATCCTGAAGGTAGTTAATCTGTGGAACTCATTGCCACTGATGGCTGTGGAGGCCAAGAGTGGATATTTTAAGACAGAGACAGACAAATTCTTGATTGGAACAGGTGTTAAGTTATGGGGAGAAGGCAGGGAAAATGGAACTGGTAGGCAGAAATCAGCCATGGTTGAATGGCGGAGTAGAATCGATGGGTCGAATGGCTTAATACTACTCCTTAAACTTGTGAAATTGTGAACTTGTGATCTTTGTTGTAACAACGTGCTGATCAATGGGTCGGCCCGCCTACCTCTGTAGTTCACTGTAAACCGATCGATCATCCAGCTTCAGTCCCTGTTGAGAGTGGACACATCGTTACAAACAAATATGGAGTGGGCTAGCCTATGGTGCAAGACAACTGAATTACGCTAGAGGGCGTCTTCGGTTTAGTCAACATTCGGACACAAGGAATGGAAGGACTCGCGGATCTCGGGGGAAGATGGACTTGGGGAACACGGTCACATGTGACGTCAGATGGCCGGGTACATATGTATCTCGTCATCTCGTCGTGGCATGGACCCAGATCACCCCCTCCATCAGGCTATCAGCAGAGAGCAGATGCCACACCGACTGAAGTCCCTTCACTCAATTGCTCCACATGGAAAACAACTCCTAGCATCTATCCGGCCAACTGAGACAAAAACACACTGGATAGCCACCAAGTGGTCACAGGAGTGGAAGGCAACCTCATCTCCATTACACAGCTACATCTCTTCACCAGATAAAAAGGTGTCCAGGGTCTGACCTCCCCAGAGGAGCATGGGTGAAGCTCAACAGACTTGATACTGGAGTTGGGCGTTTCAATGCCAGCATGTGGAGATGGGGGCTCCACCAGAGCCCACCCTGGGAATACGAACAACAGACACCCAACCATGTCATCTCTCGGTTCCCGCTCTACCACCCACCAAATGAAGTTCAGGGCCTGGCAGACATTGACGCCAACAGAGACAACAACCTGGCTGCTCAACACCCGGCTTGAGATCTAATTATTCCTTTGGTTTATGTTTCATTCGCAAGAAGAAGAAGAAGAAGATGGGCGAGTTGGCGGCCAGCCTGACAGGTGAATTATGGGGGAAATCGGAATCATCAAAAGGAATCAACCAAATAATAATCTCACCATATAATTGGGGTCCTCAACGGGCACAGTGGAACTTCTCCCCTGGAAACAGAAAATAGTTTTGAATTGATATTGATGGTCACACATTGTCCCAGCCTATCCAACCTGTCTTTGTAACTATAGCACGGAATCACTCACAATAGTCAGGAAAAGCTTCATGTCATCCCACCTGTAGTTGGGCCTCCATACTTGCACACAGTTCTCCAAGTGTGGTCTCGCCAACGACTTGTATACCTGCATCACGCCGTCCCAACTGTGTAGAATGGAACTGCAGATGTCGGTTTACAGCGGAGATAGACACAGAGTGCTGGAGAAACTTAGCGGGACACGCAGCATCTCTGGAGAGAAGGAATGGGTGACGTTACGGGTCGAGACCCTTCTTCAGACTGAGAGTCAGGTGAGAGGGAGACAAGGAAGGGTACGGTTTGAAAACAAATGATCAAAGGGGGTAAGCATCACCGTAAAAAATGTCCTTCCTCAGTTGCACAGGGCCCCAGAGAGACCACACCTGGAATATTGTGTGCAGTTTTGGTCCCCTAATTTGTGGAAGTACATACTTGCTATTTAGGGAGTGCAGCGTAGGTTCACCAGGTTAATTCCCGGGATGGCGGGACTGTCATATGCTGAGAGAATGGATCGAATAGGTTTGTATACTCTGGAGTTTAGAACGACGAGAGGGGATCTTATTGAAACATATAGGATTATTAAGGTTTTGGACACGCGAGAGGCAGAAAACATGTTCCCGATGTTGAGGGAGTCCAGAACCAGGGCCACAGTTTAAGAATAAGGGGTAAGCCATTTAGAATGGAGACGAGGAAACACTTTTTCTCACAGAGAGTTGAGAGTCTGTGGAATTGCCTCAGAGGGCAGTGGAGGCCGTTTCTCTGGATACTTTCAAGAGAGAGTTAGATAGGGCTCTTAAAGATAGCAGAGTCAGGGGATCTGGGGAGAAGGCGGAAACGGGGTACTTATTGGGGATGATCAGCCACGAGGCAAACAATGTATTTTTTTATCAGGGGGACAGTCAGACTGGTCGGAGAACTAGGATGCGAGGGCGGGGCGTGGAGAGAGAGGGAAAGGAAGGGTTCCTTGAAGATAGCCAAGTCAATATTCATACCGCTGGTTTGTAAGCTGCCCAAGCTAAATATGAGGTGCTGGTGCCTACCCTTGAACTCAATGCCCTTCCTAACGGTGCCAAACGCCTGCTTGACGTGATCACGTTGACGCGTGCCCATTTACGTGCCTGGGGATAGACCAATGCTCATGACGTCAAAGCAAATCCCTGGTTCCAGGTCAACCAGGGGTCGACAGGAAACGTGGGCATTGTGGGGCCCGTCCTCCTTGAGGTGATGACGATGCAGATATCTGACAAAGGATTTATGTCAAGTTAAGGATGTTTTATTGTAACATGTCCCGGATGTGACAATGAAATTCTTACTTGCTGCAGCACAACAGAATATGTCAATATGTAAACATACTACATAAAGAGGGGGGGGGGAGAGAAAATTACCTTCAATAAATGACAAATATAGTGCAATAATAATATAGTATTTTGCAGCTCACAGCTCAGAGCTTATTTAGTCATAGAGTGATACAGTGTGGATACAGGCCCTTCGCCCCAACTTGCCTACAGCGGCCGACATGTCCCAGCTGCACTAGTCCCACCTGCCTGTGTTTGGCCAATATCCGTCTAAACCTCTCCTATCCATGTACCTGTCTAACTAATTACTAAACGCTGGGATAGTCCCAGCGTTAACTACCTCCTCGGGCAGCTTGTTCCATACACCCATCACCCTCTGTGTGAAAAAGTTACTCTTCAGATTCCTATTAAATCTTTTCCACTTCACCTTGAACCTATGTCCTCTGGTCCTCGATTCCCCTACTCTGGGCAATATATTCTGTGCATCTACCGGATCTATTCCTCTCGTGATTTTGTACACATCTATAAGATCAACCCTCATACTCCTGCGCTCCAAGGAATAAAGACCCAGTCGACTCAAACTCTCCATATAGCTCACACATTCTAGTCCTGGCAATATCTCGTAAATAGGAAAACGTAACTTGGAAAACGGACAAGGGAGAGCCCATGGATGTAGTGTACCTGGACTTTCAGAAAGCATTTGATAAGGTCCCACATAGGAGATTAGTGGGCAAAATCAGGGCACATGCTATTGGGGGTAGAGTGCTGACATGGATAGAGAAGTGATTGGCAGACAGGAAACAAGGAGTAGGGATTAACTGGTCCCTTTCAGAATGGCAGGCAGTGACTAGTGGGGTACAGCAAGGCTCGGTGCTGGGACCGCAGCTATTTACAATATGCATCAATTATTTGGATGAATGGAGTCAAAGTAACATTAGCAAATTTGCAGATTACACAACGCTGGGTGGCAGTGTGAACTGTGAGGAGGATGCTATGATAATGCAGGGTGACTTGGACAGGTTGGGGGAGTGGGCAGATGCATGATAGATGAAGTTTATTGCGGATAAATGTGAGGTTATCCACGTTGGTAGCAAAAACAGGAAGGCAGATTACTATCTAAATGGCGTCAAGTTGGGAAAATGGGAAGTACAACGGGATCTGGGGGTTGATCAGTCTATGAAAGTAATCATGTAGGTACAGCAGGCAGTGAAGAAAGCGAATAGCATGTTGACCTTTATAACAAGAGGAATTAAATATAGGATGCAAAGAGGCCCCTCTGCAGTTGTACAGATCCCTAGAGAGACCACACCTGGAGTAGTGTGTGCAGTTTTGGTCCCCTAATTTGAGGAAGGACATTCTTGCTATTGAGCGAGTGCAGCGGAGGTTTACAAGGTTAATTCCGGGGATGGCGGGACTGTCATATCCTGAGAGAATAGAGCGGCTGGGCTAGTACACTCTGGAGTTTAGAAGAATGAGAGGGAATTGTTAAGGGCTTGGACACGATGGAGGCAGGAAACATGTTCCCGATGTTGGGGGAGTCCAGAACCAGGGGCCACATTTTAAGAATAATGAGTAAGCCATTAAGAACGGAGACGGGGAAACACTTTTTCTCACAGAGAGTGGTGAGTCTGTGGAATTCTCTGCCTCCACCACCACAGAGGGTGGTGGAGGCAGGTTCTCTGGATGCTTTCAAGAGAGAGCTTGATAGGGCTCTTAAAAATAGCGGAGTCAGGGGATATGGTGAGAAGGCAGGAATGGGGTACTGATTGGGGATGATCAGCCATGATCACATTGAATGGCGGTGCTGGCTCGATGGGCCAAATGGCCTAATCCTGCACCTATTGTCTATTGTCTATTGACGATTGTCTATGTTAAATCCTGTATGTACCCATGCAACCTTGACAATATCGTTCTTGTAACACGGTGCCCAGAACTGAACACAATATTCTAAATGCGGCATCACCAATGTCGTCTGCAAACTCCAACATGACCTCCCAACATCTATCCTTCGGTACTATGATGTCCCTAGTTCATTACTCCGGCTCGGACAATCCGTCTCACGGCTGCATAACACTACTGTCTCCTTGTCAACGAAATAAACTCATATCAGGAATAGAACACCAGGCATGCACGGGTCATTGATTGGGAACGATCAGCCATGATCACAATGAATGCGGTGCTGGCTCGAAGGGCCGAATGGCCTCATCCTGCACCTATTTTCTATGTTCTATGTTTCAATGTTTCTATGTACCAACCTGTTCATTACCCTGGAGATTTTCATAGTTCGTCGATCCGTCCCCGGCATTTGCAGCCAATGTATCTGCGGAAATACAACGCCTTCAGTCACGAATCAAGATTTTTCCACCACAGTCATTTGTCCAGCGCAAATGCACAATATTCGGCCCATTTGCACTATACTAGCTATCAAATGTATCCAATTCCTTCCCCGGTAATGATCCCGTTACCCTGTGCATAGATCCTACTGCAGCTGTACATGGCCCTGATGAGACCGCACCTGGAGTATTGTGTGCAGTTTTATCTCCTAATTTGAGGAAGGTCATTCTAGCTATTGAGTGAGTGCAGCGTAGGTTGAATTGAATTCAATTGAATTGAATACATTTTATTGACCGCGGTCTCCGTTAAGAAGTAGCCGATTTGGAAACACCAAGCCGCTGAGAGTGTTGTTTCGTTCCGACGTCGGAGTTCCCATCATCCCGGCGAAAGGGCCTGAACATCGGGCCTCTGTAGCGGCGACTGCGGAGGGCTCAAAGGCCGCGACCACGGGTGAAGGAAGAGGAAGATGACTGAACTTTATTGCCTTTCCTCACAGTGGGAAACGTTGATTCCTCTGTGTAGGGGTGTTCATGTTAAATTCTATCGAGTATTGTGTTCTTTTTATTCGTATGGCTGTATGGAAACTCAAATCTCACTGTACCCATTGGGGCATGTGACAATAAATGTAACTTCAACCTGAACTTGAACCAAGTATGTACACGTTGTACACATACAAGGAATTTGCCTTGGTGCTCTGCTCGCCAGTAACAACACGATATACAGTGTTCTGCCATTCACTTACTATCTACTCCGAAAGTCGTGTCCGTGTCGTTATTCGTCCGGGGTGCGGGGTTGGACCTAAACAAACATAAACCAGATACAATGTGTGGGAAAGAACTGCAGATGCTGGTTTAAATCGAAGATAGACACAGGAATAGGTCCCGCTGGCTTAACTCAGCGGGACCTATTCCTGCTCCTATTATCTATGGTCTGTTTCTGGACTCCCCCAACATCGGGAACATGTTTCCTGCCTCTAGCCTCTTATATGTATCAATAAGATCCCCTCTCATGCTAAATTCCAGGGTATACAAGTCGGGCTGCTCCATTCTCTCAGCATATGACAGTCCCGCCAACCGAGGAATTAACCTGGTGCGCCGTCATTAACAGTGATCTTCCTAAACACCTCTCAGATCTGCCCTTATTTCGCAGTGCTGCACTGCTATCTACCTCATTGGTGATCCTCGGACTATCCTTGTTCAGACTGTGCTGGCTTTACCTTGCACTAAACGCTATTCACCTATCATGTATCTATCTGTACACTGTAAATTGTTCGACTGCAATCATGTCTTTCTGCTGACTCGTTAGCACGGGACAAAAAGCTTTTCACTTTCAGGCTTTTCGCTGCATTTCTGCAGAACGTGGACAGGTACAAAGTGCTGGAGTAACTCAGCGGGTCAGGCAGCATCATGGAGAACGTGGACTGGTACAAAGTGCTGGAGTAACTCAGCGGGTCAGGCTGAATCTGAGGAGGTGAAATGGCTGCATCTAAACTGATCTAAAGGTCGAAGCAAAATTTGGAGGGAGACGCATTTACCTGCATGTCTTTTTGGCGATGAACCAAGCGCTGACTCCGCTGATCAAACAGGGACAAAGTATAACGGCAATGAATTTGGCAATGTTGACGATATGCATGAAATCCGCTTGACAGTCCAACACTTAAGCAAAAAAAAACAAAAAAGAGCATTGGAATTCACATCACGGAAGCAAATGTCATTCATTAAGGACCTGCATTCTTCGGACAACCGGGTTTTTAACAAGAGAGATGTAGATGTTTAGATTAGAGATACAATATTGAAACAGCCCCTTCGGCCCGACGAGTCCACGTCGATCATCGATCACCCACTCACACTAATTCTCTGCCCAGTCCAAATCAGGGCAAGTTTACAGACAAACGATTAACCTCGAGAGTCGGAACTCGCTGAGGAAACTCAAGCCGTCACGGGGAGAACGTGCAAACTCCACACAGACAGACAGCACCCGAGCTCAAGATCGACCCGGGTCTCTGGCGACGTGAGGCAGCAGCTGTTCCAGCATCGCCACCGTGTGGCCGCGAGGGCGAGTGCCTGTATTGAGGGTTCATACGCAAAAATAAAGAGATATAGAACGGTTACTTGCGTACGAAAGAACTGCGGATGCCGGTTTAAATCGAAGGTAGACACAAAATACTGGAGTAACTCAGCGGGACAGGCAGCATCTCCGGGGAGAAGGAATGGGTGACGTTTCGGGTCGAGACCCTTCTTCAGACTGATCCCAGGAATGAGTGGGTTGACATATGATGAGCGTTTCCTGTATTCGCTGGAGTTTAGACAAATGATGGGAGGACCTCATTGAAACATTACCGAATAGTGAAAGGCTTGGATAGAGTGGATGTTGAGAGGATGTGTCCACTATTGGGAGAGTCTAGGACCAGAGGGCACAGCATCAGAATTAAAGGACGTTCTTCTAGGAAGGAGATGAGGAGGGAATTCTTTAGCCGCAGGATGGTGAATCTATGGAATTATTTGCCACAGAAGGCTATGGAGGCCAAGTCAGAGGATAATTTTAAGGCAGCGATAGATAGATTCTTGATTAATACAGGCATCCGTGGATATGGGTTTAGGAGGGAGAGACAGATCAGCCATGATTGAGTGGCGGAGTAGACATGATGGGCCGAATGTACTAATTTTACTGCTATTCCTTATGATGTAGATGTGCCGTTTCTGCCATTACTTATATTGTGCAAACTAAAGGCTTTGAGTGCCTCTGTACTTACAGTAAACCCCCACATATTTCTCATCGCTTTCGCTGTTCAGTCCATTGCTTACGATGCATTCGTACAACCCTTTGTCGGACCTCACTACTGGGTCTATGAGCAGCGTGTCTCTGGCTATAGTTATCCTGTCATTCTCCTGGACAGGTTGATTGTTAAATAACCATTCCCGCTCCAGTTGAGTTCCCTGGGCGCTGCACGTCAGCAAGACGGAGTCGATGTCTTCCCCCGGCTTAGATTCGCTGATTCGCAGAATGACATTCGCCACCGGTTCTGAGGAGAGAATAAAGATTTAAAATATGGCCGAGCGGAGATTTACCACCTACACCACCACGTATTACTATCCCAGGGGCGACTGTCTCGGGGCTCTGCCGACGGTCAATAACTCAAATCACAATGGTCTCATCGTATTTGGTCGCAAGACCTGATTGTGACCACTCGAGGCAGCATTTAATTTACGTATCCAATTGGCCCTAAAATAGAGATGATGACGACTCAACCACGATGTTGGGCCGCAGTCATAGAATCGTACAGCACTGAAATTGGTTCTTCGGCCCAATGCAGGGTGACTTGCACAGGTTGGGAGAGTGGGCAGATGCATGGCAGATGCAACTTAACCTGGATAAATGTGAGGTTATCTACTTTGCTGGCAAAAACAGGAAGGCAGATTATAATCTAAATGGTGTCAAATTGGGAGTAGGGGATACAACGGGATCTGGGGGTCCTTGTTCATCAGTCACTGAAAGTAAACATGCAGGTACAGCAGGCAGTGGAAAAAGCGAATGGCATGCTGGTCTTCATAACAAGAGAATTTGTGTATAAGAGCAAAGATGTACTTCTGTAGTGGTACAGGGCCCTGGTGAGACCACAACTGGAGTATTGTGTGCAGTTTCGGTCTCCTAATTTCAGGAAGGACATTCTTGCTATTGAGGGTTAATTCCCGGGATGACGGGACTGTCATATGCTGAGAGAATGGAGCGGCAGGGCTTGTATACTCTGGAATTTAGAAGGATGAGAAGGTTTCTTATTGAAACATAAGATTATTAAGGGTTTGGACACTCTAGAGGCAGGAAAAATGTTCCACATGTTGGGGGAGTATAGAACCAGGGGTCACAGTTTAAGAATAAGTGGTAGACCATTTAGGACCGAGATGGCAAAAATATATTCACCCAGTGGGTTGTGAATCTGTGGAATTCCCTGCCACAGAAGGCAGTGGAAGCCAATTCACTGGACGTATTCAAACGAGTGTTAGATTTAGCTCTTCGGGCTAACGGAATCAAGGGATATGGGGAGAAAGGATGTAAAGTAAACTGATTGTGGATGATCAGCCATGATCATATTGAATGGCGGTGCCGGCTCGAAGGGATGAATGGCCTACTGCTGCATCTATTTTCTATGTTTCGATATTTAGATCCGGATAACCAGGTCCACGCTGCCTTGATGAAATCCGGTTGCATAACCTCTACAATTCTGCTCTTTTAGTTTAGTTTCGCGATACAACGCGGTAACAGGCCCTTCGGCCCACCGAGTCCGTAGCGACCAACAATCTCCGCACACTAACAAACTTAAATCACACGGAACTGGGGGTTCAGTATTGATGTGGATAGAGAACTGGCTGGCAAACAGGAAGCAAAGAGTAGGGGTAAACGGGTCCTTTTCACAATGGCAGGCAGTGACTAGTGGGGTACCGCAAGGCTCAGTGCTGGGACCCCAGCTATTTACAATTTATATTAATGATCTGGACGAGGGAATTGAAAGCAACATCTCCAAGTTTGCGGATGACACTAAGCTGGGGGGCAGTGTTAGCTGTGAGGAGGGTGCTAGGAGACTGCAAGGTGACTTGGATAGGCTGGGTGAGTGGGCAAATGTTTGGCAGATGCAGTATAATGTGGATACATGTGAGGTTATCCACTTTGGTGGCAAAAACGGGAAGGCAGACTATTATCTAAATGGTGGCCGATTAGGAAATGGGGAGATGCAGCGAGACCTGGGTGTCATGGTACACCAGTCATTGAAAGTAGGCATGCAGGTGCAGCAGGCAGTGAAGAAAGCGAATGGTATGTTGGCCTTCATAGCAAGAGGATTTGAGTATAGGAGCAGGGAGGTTCTACTGCAGTTGTACAGGGTCTTGGTGAGACCACACCTGGAGTATTGCGTACAGTTTTGGTCTCCAAATCTGAGGAAGGACATTATAGCCATAGAGGGAGTGCAGAGAAGGTTCACCAGACTGATTCCTGGGATGTCAGGACTTTCATATGAAGAAAGACTGGATAGACTTGGCTTATACTCGCTATAATTTAGGAGATTGAGAGGGGATCTTATAGAAACGTACAAAATTCTTATGGGGCTGGACAGGCTAGATGCAGGAAGATTGTTCCCGATGTTGGGGAAGTCCAGGACAAGGGGTCACAGCTTAAGGATAAGGGGGAAATCCTTTAAGACCGAGATGAGGAAAAACTTTTTCACACAGAGAGTGGTGAATCTCTGGAACTCTCTGCCACAGAGGGTAGTTGAGGCCAGTTCATTGGCTATATTTAAGAGGGAGTTAGATGTGGCCCTTGTGGCTAAAGGGATCAGGGGGTATGGAGAGAGGGCAGGTACGGGATACTGAGTTGGATGATCAGCCATGATCATATTGAATGGCGGTGCAGGCTCGAAGGGCCGAATAGCCTAATCCTGCACCTATTTTCTATGTATCTATGTATCTAACACTATCATACACACAATAGGGACATTTTTCTTCACTTTATCTTCAGTTTAAACCAGCATCTGCAGTTACTTCCTGCACTAATGGGAAGTTTTGGCCCAATTGCTACACCAGAATGTAGTTTTTCTTCCTCTTTTTAGCAAAGCCGCCGCCCGATTGCAAACAGATCGAGAGGGAAGTGCGGAGATCAGTCACTGGTTCGGCACAGACACCCACCCTCTGTCCCAATCTTAGAAACCGCCGACATACGACCTGTGTGGAAACCCAACTGCAAACAGAAGCCGCTCTAACCTCGTCAGAAGAAGGGTCTCGACAGGAAACGTCACCCATTCCTTCTCTCCAGAGATGCTGCCTGTCCCGTTGGGTTACTCCAGCTTTTTGTGTCTATCTTCTGGAATACCCCTGTTGGAAACGATATATATTCCAATACCCGTGTTGGGTGGTGAAAGGATCAATTATATTTAATTTACCGCAAGAGTCAAGTGATTATAAAAAAGTCTACTTCCTAAGAAGGCCTTGGAATTTCGGCATGTCCCCAACAACTCGTACCAACTGCTACAGATGCACCGTAGAAAGCATCTATCTCACAAACCAACCTCCCTTCCATCGCCTCCATCTACACCTCACGCTGCCTCGGCAAGTACAGCAGCATAATCAAGGACCAGTCTCACCCCCGGTCACTCCCTCTCCTCCCCTCTCCCATCGGGCAAGAGGTACAGAAGTGTGAAAACGCAAACCTCCAGATTCAGGGGAAGTTTCTTCCCGGATGTTATCGGGCAAATGAACCGTCCTCTCACCAACTAGAGAGCGGCCCTGACCTCCTATCTACCTCATTCGAGACCCTCGCACTATCATGATCGGACTTTGCTGGCTTTACCTTGCGCTAAACCTAATTCCCTTCATCGTGTGTCTGTACACTTTAAACCGCTCGATTGTAATCATGGATTGTCTTTCCACTGACTGATTAGCAACAAAAGCTTGTCATTGTACCCCGGTACACGTGACGAAAAACTAACCTGAACTGAGTGTAGAGAGTAAACGAGTCAACAAGATCGAAGTCAAACTCACCGAGTGCCTGCAGTGTGAAGGTCGCTGTGTCTTGAGCGCCGGTGCCTACTGCAATGACTGTCACTGTGTAATCCCCGTTGTCCGACTCGTTCACCGACCCGAGTACCAGCGACCCGCTGGTGAAGTTTAAATTCACCCGTGACCTGTACTCAGGATGGATCAACAAGGATTTTCCGTGCCACCTGAGGATCCTTTCCGATTTGAAAGCCCAGTTTCCGCTTTCGATAGGACTTGACGGCCGCACCGTGAACTCCGCGTCTCCCCCGATGCGGACAGATAAGTCGCTCTGTGCCGGCTCGACGGTAAATCCCTGCGACCCGCCTGAGGATGAGAGACGCGCATGAGAGCGGGTGAAAGTTCACAAGTGATAGGAGCAGATTTAGGCCATTCGGCCCATCAGGGCTACCCCGCCATTCATTCATGGTTGATCTATCTCTCCCTCCTAACACCATTCTCCTGCCTTCTCCCCATAGCCCCTGACACCCGCACTAATCAACAATCTATCTATCTCTGCCTTAAATATATCCACTGACTTGTGGCCTCCACCGCCGTCTGTGGCAACGAATCCCACAGATTCACCACCCTCTGATTGAAGAAATTCCTCCTCGTCTCCTTCCTAAAAGAACGTCCTTTAATTCCGAGGCTGTGCCCTCTGGTCCTACACTTTCCAATGGTGGAAACATGCTCTCCACAACCACTCTATCCAGGCCTTTCACTATGCTGTAAGTTTCACTGAGGTTCCCCCTCATTCTTCTAAACTCCAGCGAGTACAGGCCCAGTGCCGACAAACGCTCAACATGTTAATTCCGTTCACTCATCATAAATTGACCCTTCATTAGTCAATTCCGAGGCTGTGTCCTCTGGTCCTAGACTCCCCCCACGAAGTGGACACATCCTCTCCGCATCCACTCTTATCCCAGCCCGTGTGTCCACTTGTTTGAATTTAATTCTGCCGTTCCCCGAGACTCGCTCGGCGACAAAAAACACCGCGGTGTCGGTCTGAGAGAGCGACGCTCACCCATGGATATGACGAGGCAAAAGGCGAGCGCGGTCAGCGGCTGCAGCTCCATCCCGTGCGGGCAGCGTCCGTCTCGGTGACACTCACACACTGAGCCGCGCTTCCTGCTTTCAGCTTCAGCTGACTGGAGTCCAGTCAAAGGCGGTGCCGCGGATGATTGGACCCGTTACTGACCGCTAACTCCCCGCCCCTCCCCACGGGTTTAATGTCAGAAGAGGGAATACCTTAAAAGGAGATTTATGAGGCTTGTTTATCAGTTGTGTGACTTGGCCGCTCATGGACGGCGCAGGTGTTTGGCAATTTCCTGTATCTGCCGTAATCTTCTGTTGTTCCTCTTTCCATGGCAGCCCACACACACACACACCACACACACACACACACACACACACACACACACACACACACACACACACACACACACACACACACACACACACACACACACACACACACACACACACACACACACACACACACACACACACACACACACACACACACAGATATATTTACTGACTTCCACTTCTTATGTTTTTATGTCACAAAATATCTCCCCCTACTATTGGGAAGAGCAGTCCTGAACTACTATCTAGCTCATTGGTGACCCTCGGACTCTCCTTGATCGGACTTTGCTGGCTTTACCTTGCACTAAATATTATTCCATTATCATGTATCTATACACTGTAAATGGCTGAGTTACTCCAGCACTTTGTACCTATCCACGTTCTCCACAGAGATGCTGCCTGACCGTGTACATATATGGTCTATGGTATATAGACACACTGAACTTTTATCTCCTGTATTATGTTTACATATTCTGTTGTGCTGCAGCAAGCAAGCAAGAATGTCATTGTCCTATCTGGGACACATGATAATAAAACTCTCTTGACTCCTGACTTGGCTTGATGTATCTGTACACTGGCTCGATTGTGATCATGGATAGTCTTTCTGCTGCCTGGTTAGCACACAAGAAATGTTTTTTCACTGTTTCTCGGTACACGTGACAACCAACTAAACCAACCAAAACAATCCATCCATGCCCCATCTACGCTAGTCCCATTTGCTCGTGATTGGCCCATATCCCTCTTTCTATAGTATCCATGTACCCGCCCAACTATATTTTAAATGTTGAGGTTATACCTGCCCAAACCGCGTCCTGTGGCATGTGCAAGGAACTGCAGATGATGGTTTACAAACGAAAAAAGAAACAAAGTTCTGGAGTAACCCATCGGTTCAGGCAGCATCTCTGGCGAACATGGATAGGTAGTGTTTGAAGTGGCGACCATTCTACAGACAGACGGCGGTGGGGGCCAAGTTATTGGATATGTCTAAGGCAGTGAGAGATAGATTCTTGGTTAGTACGGGTGTTAGGGGCTATGGAAAAAGGCAGGAATATGGATTTAGCAGGGATAGATAGACATAAAAACATAGAAACATAGAAAATAGGTGCAGGTGTGGGCTTTTCGGCCCTTCGAGCCAACACTGTCATTCAATATAATCATGGCTGATCATCTAAAATCAATACCCCGTTCCTGATTTCCCCCCATATCCCTTGATTTCTTTAAACCCTAAGAACCACATCTAACTCTCTCTTGAAATCATCTAGTGAATTGGCCTCCACTGCCTTCTGCGGCAGAGAAACCCACAGATTCACAAGACTCGGGGAGAAAAGTTTTTTTTCCGTATCTGAGTCCTAAATGTCCTCCCCCTCATTCGTAAACTGAGTGGTGCTAGATATGTCATGATAGAATGGCGGAGTAGACTGGTTGGGCCGAATGGCCTACTTCTGCAGCAATGTATTGCGGTCTGAGTTGGGCCATAGGGCTTGTTTACCAGTTGTATGACTTGGTCGCTCATGGTCGGGGCAGTTTGGCAATTTCCTGTTTCTGCCGTAATGTTCTGTATTGTTCCTCTTTCCATGGAAGCCCACACACACACACACACACACACACACACACACACACACACACACACACACACACACACACACACCCACACACACATATTCACTAATTTACTCATATTTTGTTTTTACATCTCAAAATATATTTACATCAAAATACTAATAGGACGAGCAGTCCTAAACGACTGTTTACCTCATTGGTGACCCTCGGACTATCCTTGACCGCAAGTTTCTGGCTTTACCTTTGCATTAAACGTTATTCCCTTATGATGTATCTATACACTGAAAATTGCTAGATTGTATGCGTTTGAGGCAGCATCTCTGGAGAACATGGATTGGTACAAAGTGCTGGAGTATCTCAGGTGGTCAGGCATCGTCTCTGGAGAACATGGAAAAGTGACATTTTCACGTTCTCCATAGATGTTGCCTGTCCCGATGAGTTACTCCAGCACTTTGTACCTATCCATGTTCTCCAGAGATGCTGCCTGTCCCGCTGAGCTACTCCAGCACTTTGTACCTATCCATGTTCTCCAGAGATGCTGCCTGTCCCGCTGAGCTACTCCAGCGCTTTGTACCTATCCATGTTCTCCAGAGATGCCGCCTGACCCGCTGAGTTACTCCAGCACTTTGTACCTATCCATGTTCTCCAGAGATGCTGCCTGACCCGCTGAGTTACTCCAGCACTTTGTACCTATCCATGTTCTCCAGAGATGCCGCCTGACCCGCTGAGTTACTCCAGCACTTTGTACCAATCCATGTTCTCCAGAGATGCTGCCTGTCCCGCTGAGCTACTCCAGCACTTTCTACCTATCCATGTTCTCCAGAGATGCTGCCTGACCCGATGAGCTACTCCAGCACTTTGTACCTATCCGTGCTCTCTCTCGCCCACAGCTGCTCACGATATTCCAAATGTGGGCCATGATAAAGCCTCGCCGTTACATCCTTGCTGTTATATGCCATTTCACTGCATGTAATGCGCATGTGTCGAATACAATTGACTTTGACTTTGAGTTACAACCTTTTCACTCAGAGAGGAGTGGGTGTGGGATACGAGCTGGCAGAGGAGGTAGTTGAGGTAGGTTCAAAACCCCATTTAAAATTCAGACAGATAGGTAATTAGATGGGAATTGTTGAGAGGGATATGCACCAAATGCGGGCAAATTGAACTGGCTTTGATGGGGCATGTTGGTCGCCATGGGCAATATGGACCAAAGGGCCTGTTTGCCTGCTGTATGACATCATCGCAGCGAATTGTGGACGTAGCCCAGTCCATCACACAAACCAACCTCCCTTCCATCGCCTCCTTCTACACTTCACGCTGCCTCGGCAAAGCCAGCAGCATTCTCAAGGACCAGTCTCAGACTGGTTCCTCCCTCTTCTCCCCTCTCCCATCGGAGCAAGAGGTACAGAAGTGTGAAAACGGACTCTCTCTAGTGGCGGCATGCTGTAAGTTGCATATCGCTTGCTCCCTTAACCTTTAACTCCTTGCTAGAACTCTTTCAATATTATTTGATTTCACGACACGGAATAATCTCTTTTAAAGTGTTGATAACACTTTTATACACTACAACCGTGTAAAGGATGGAGACAAGAGCAATAAAAAAACTTCTCCAGGGAAGAAGCGTGGTGAAGGCGCGGCTTCTGCCTCCAGTACCTTAGAAGCAATATCGAAAATGAGTGAAGAACTGGACAGAAGATTCTGCGGTTTGGAAGAATTGATGAAAAGAGTTTGGAGCAAATTGAAGGAAGTTGAAGACAAGCTGATTGTGTTACAAGATGAATCTCGTGAACAGAAGGAACAAATTGCTAACATGTTAATCTTGGGTCAAGAAAGAGATTCGAAGATTGAAACACTGGAACGGAAAATGATCGAAAACTCCCGGGAACTTGAGCAATATAAGACTAAAAACATGGACCTGGAAAATAGAAGCCGTCGGTTGAATCTGCGAATTGGTGGTTTGCCTGAAGGTCAGGAAGGGGACAATGCTATACATGATGCCTCTAGAAAGTTAAAGGGGACTTTCAACATCGACCAGTTTGGAAATCTTCTAATTTTGGATAACCATATAACCATATAACCATATAACCATAACAGCACGGAAACAGGCCATCTCGGCCCTTCAAGTCCGTGCCGAACATTTTTTTTAATTTTTTTTTAAATTAAAAATAAATACTTCCCCCTAGTCCCATCTACCTGCACTCAGACCATAACCCTCCATTCCTTTCCCGTCCATATACCCATCCAATCTATTTTTAAAGGATAACATCGAACCTGCCTCCACCACTTCAACTGGAAGCTCATTCCACACAGCTACCACTCTCTGAGTAAAGAAGTTCCCCCTAATGTTCCCCCTAAACTTCTGTCCCTTAATTCTCAAGTCATGTCCCCTTGTTTGAATCTTCCCTACTCTCAATGGGAAAAGCTTATCCACGTCCACTCTGTCTAACCCGCTCATAATTTTAAAGACCTCTATCAAGTCCCCTCTTAACCTTCTGCGCTCCAAAGAATAAAGACCTAACTTGTTCAACCTTTCTCTGTAACTTAGTTGCTGAAACCCAGGCAACATTCTAGTAAATCTCCTCTGTACTCTCTCTATTTTGTTGACATCCTTCCTATAATTAGGCGACCAAAATTGTACTTCATACTCCAGAATTGGCCTCACCAATGCCTTGTACAAATTTAACATTACATCCCAACTTCTATATTCAATGCTCTGATTTATAAAGGCCAGCACACCAAAAGCTTTCTTTACCACCCTATCTACATGAGATTCCACCTTCAGGGATCTATGCACAGTTATTCCTAGATCCCTCTGTTCAACTGCATTCCTCAATTCGCTACCATTTACCGTGTACGTCCTATTTTGATTTGTCCTGCCGAGATGTAGCACCTCACATTTGTCAGCATTAAACTCCATCTGCCATCTTTCAGCCCACTCTTCCAAATGGCCTAAATCTCTCTGTAGACTTTGAAAATCGACTTCATTATCCACAACACCACCTATCTTAGTATCATCTGCATACTTACTAATCCAATTTTCCACACCATCATCCAGATCATTGATGTACATGACAAACAACAGTGGACCCAACACAGACCCCTGAGGCACCCCACTAGTCACCGGCCTCCAACCTGACAAACAGCCATCCACCATTACATCTGGCATCTCCCATTCAGCCACTGTTGAATCCATCTTGCTACTCCACCATTAATACCCAACAATTGAATCTTCTTAACCAACCTTCCATGAGGAACCTTGTCAAAGGCCTTACTGAAGTCCATATAGACAACATCCACTGCTTTACCCTCATCAATTTCCCTAGTAACCTCTTCGAAAAATTCAAGAAGATTAGTCAAGCATGACCTTCCAGGCACAAATCCATGTTGACTGTTCCTAATCAGACCCTGCTTATCCAGATGCTTATATATATTATCTTTAAGTATCCTTTCCATTAATTTGCCCACCACTGACGTCAAACTAACAGATCTATAATTGCTAGGTTTACTCTTCGAACCCTTTTTAAACAATGGAACAACATGCGCAGTACGCCAATCCTCCGGCACTATTCCCGTTTCTAATGACATTTGAAATATTTCTGTCATAGCCCCTGCTATTTCTACACTAACTTCCCTCAATGTCCTAGGGAATATCCTGTCAGGACCTGGAGACTTATCCGTTTTCATATTTTTCAAAAGTGTCCGCACCTCCTCTTCTTTGAATCTCGCAGTTTCCATTGCTACTCTGCTAGTTTCCCTCACCTCACATAATTCCATATCCTTCTCCTTCGTAAATACCGAAGAAAAGAAATTGTTCAATATCTCCCCCATCTCTTTTGGCTCTGCAGATAGCTGTCCACTCTGACTCTCTAATGGACCGATTTTATTCCTTGTTATCCTTTTGCTATTAATATAGCTGTAGAAACCCTTTGGATTTACTTTCACCTTACCTGCCAAAGCAACCTCATATCTTCTTTTAGCTTTTCTAATTTCTTTCTTAATATTCTTTTTACATTCTTTATACTCCTCAAGCACCTCATTTACTCCATGCTGCCTATAATTATTGTAGATCTCTCTCTTTTTCCGAACCAAGTGTCCAATTTCCCTTGAAAACCATGGCTCTTTCCATTTTTTACTATTTCCTTTCAACCGAACAGGGACATAAAGATTCTGTACTCTTAAAATTTCACCCTTAAATGTCCTCCATTTTTCTTCTACATCCTTCCCATAAAACAACATGTCCCAATTCACTCCTTTTAAATCCTTTCGCATCTCCTCAAAGTTAGCCTTTCTCCAAACAAAAATCTCAACCCTAGGTCCAGTTCTGACCCTCTCCATAATTATATTGAAACCCTTTTTTGTTGCGTGCTAACCAGTCCGAGGGTCTCCAACGAGGTAGATGCGAGGTCAGGACCGCTCTCTAGTTGGTAAGAGGACGGTACAGTTGCCTAATAACAGCCGGAAGGGAACTATCCCTGAATCTGGAGGTGTGTGCGGGCGTTTTCACACTTCTTTACCTCTTGCCCGAAGGGAAAGGGGGGGGGAGAGGGAGTGACCGGGGGTGTCTGTACAAAGAAACATTGAAAACATAGGAAATAGGTGCTGGAGTAGGCCATTCAGCCATTAGAGCCAATACCGCCATTCAATATGTTCACGGCTGATCATCTAAAATCAGTACCCCGTTCCTTCCTTCTCCCCATATCCCTTGATTCCGTTAGCCCAAAGAGCTAAATCTAATTCTCTCTTGAAAACATCCAGAGAATTGGCCTCCACTGCCTTCTGAGGCAGAGAATGCCACAGATTCACAACTCTCTGGGAGAAAATGTTTTTCTTCATCTCAGTCCTAAGTATTGATGTGGATAGAGAACTGGCTGGCAAACAGGAAGCAAAGAGTAGGAGATAACGGGTCCTTATCAGAATGGCAGGCAGTGACTAGTGGGGTACCGCAAGGCTCAGTGCTGGGACCCCAGCTATTTACAATATATATTAATGATTTGGACGATGGAATTGAATGCAACATCTCCAAGTTTGCGGATGACACGAAGCTGGGGGGCCGTGTTAGCTGTGAAGAGGATTCTAAGGGGCTGCAAAGCGACTTAGAGAGGCTGGTGAGTGCGAAAATGGATGGCAGTAGCAGTATAGTGTGGATAAATGTGAGGTTATCCACTTTGGTGG
>JAXLNO010004829.1:242310-267310 GCA_038087875.1 Malacoraja senta | reverse complement strand
GAGCCAGCGGGAGTTCAGGTTGGTTATTGCGAACTGAGTGGAGGTGTTGTGCGAAGCGATCGCCAAGCCTGCGCTTGGTCTCACCGAGGTTGATCATACGCTGAATAATCCAACCACATTTTTGTTTGGAAGTGGAAGAAATAATATAAATTGCATTCATGGCAACGTGTAAAAAGAGTTGAGATATTGTATTATAATTTTGCTGCATGTTATTGTGGTATATATCATGTCTTGATTGGTGAATATGTTTAGTTTGTGACTTTATTTGATGCAGAAATAATATGTGAAAGCTTCATTGAGCATAATTCCGTCTGGTAACTGCGCACTTCGTCCAAGCACATTATCGCACGCGTCATGCAAGCCGTCTTAAATGACCACCTAAACTGTCATTTTGCAACTTTAAAAAATGCCAAGGTTGCCCGGCTGACAACAGAGAAAAACAAATTAAGTGAGAGCACTGCAAGGTGTATAATATTTTTCACACTGTCATAGGCCCCTCTTACATATGCTGTCACAACGCACTGTAGTCTCTAAACAACCCTTGAGTAATTTTCGTTGCCCTCCAGTTCAGAATAATAGTGTTTTAAGCCGATGACTGGACACTAGCACTGGCAATTAAAAAAAAAAACGCAGCTTTCCAGCCCCTTATCTCATTGGCCACGCTCGGCTGCAAATCGGTGTCAATCCGGTGGACCATCTTCCTCTATACGTGGGGGTGGGGCATTGGGAGGGGCCTTTCAGGTGGAACAGCCTACGGACTCTCTTCATCTAAAACCGGCCCTGAGATGCTGCCTGACCCGCTGAGTTACTCCAGCACTTTGTGTCTACCTTCGTCACCTAACCATGTTCTCCAGAGAAAAAAATGAGATAAAGTAATGAAGTGACCTGCGTGGGTTTTCTCCGGACGCTCAGATTTCCACCCGCATGCTAAAGACGTGCGTGTTTGTAGGTTAATTGGCTTCTGAAAATTGTCCCCAGATAATGCAAGTGTGAACTGCTGATCGCTGGTCGGTGCGGACTCGGGGGGCCGACGGGCCTGTTTCCACGCCGTATCTCCAAAACAGAACATGAAGACTAAAAAACTAAAACTGATGTGAACATTTTATTATTCAAGAGAGAGTTTCAAGAGTTTCAAGAGAGTTTTATTGTCATGTGTCGCTGATAGGACAATGAAATTCTTGCTTTGCTTTAGCACACCAGAACATAGTAGGCATGAATACAGAACAGATCAGTGTGTCCATATACCATTGCATAAATATACACACATGAATAATTAAACTGATAACGTGCAAATAAACCGATTATTGGCTATTAATGTTCAGAGTTTTGTACGAGCCGAGTTTAATAGCATGATGGCTGTGGGAAGAAGCTGTTCCTGAACCTGGTCGTTGCAGTCTTCAGGCTCCTGTACCTTCTACCTGGAGGTAGTGGGGAGGTGAGTGTGTGGGCCGGATGGTGTGGGTCCTTGATGATGCTGCCAGCCTTTTTGAGGCAGCGACTGCGATAGATCCCCTCGATGGTGGGGAGGTCAGAGCCGATGATGGACTGGGCAGTGTTTACATCTTTTTGTAGTCTTTTCCTCTCCAGGGCGCTCAAGTTGCCGAACCAAGCCACGATGCAACCGGTCAGCATGCTCTCTACTGTGCACCTGTAGAAGTTCGAGAGAGTCCCCCTTGACATACCGACTCTCCGTAATCTTTTCAGGAAGTAGAGGCGCTGATGTGCTTTCTTTATGATTGCATCATTGTTCTCGGACCATGAAAAATCTTCAGAGATGTGCACACCCAGGAATTTGAAGCTCTTGACCCTTTCCACCATCGACCCGTTGATATAAACGGGACTGTGGGTCCCCATCCTACTCCTTCCAAAGTCCACAATCTGTTCCTTGGTTTGGCTGGTGTTGAGGTCCAGGTTATTGTGCTGGCACCATTTGGTCAGTCGGTCGATCTCAATTCTGTACTCTGACTCGTCCCCATCAGTGATACGTCCCACAACAGTGGTGCCGTCAGGGAACTGAATGATGGAGTTCGCACTATGATCGGCTACGCAGTCATGAGTATAGAGTGAGTACAGCAGGGGGCTAAGCACGCAGCCTTGTGGTGCTCCCGTGCTGATTGTTATCGAGGCTCACACATTTCCACCAATACGAACTGACTGTGGTCTGTGAATGAGGAAGTCGGGGATCCAATTGCAGAGGGATGCGCAGAGACCTAGTTCTGCGAGTTTGGTAACCAGCTTGGAGGGGATGAAGGTATTAAATGCCGAGCTGTAATCAATGAATAACAGCCTGACATATGAGGTTTTGTTGTCCAAGTGGTCCAGAACAGAGTGGAGGGCCAGCGAGATCGCACCCACCGTTGATCTGTTGTGGCGGTAACCGAACTGCAATGGGTCCTGGTTTTTGTCGAGGTAGGAGTTGATTTGCGCCATGATCAACCTCTCAAAGCACTTCATCACCATAGACGTTAGTGCCACTGGTCGATAGTCGTTGAGGCACGTCACCTTGCTCTTCTTGGGCACCAGTATAATTGATACCCTTTTCAAGCAGGTGGGAACCTCAGACCTCAGAAGTGAGAGGTTAAAAATGTCCGTAGAAACTCCAGCCAGTTGGTCTGCACAGGTTTTTAGAACACGACCGGGTGTACCATCAGGTCCAGGCGCTTTTCGAGGGTTCACCCCTCTGAAGGATTTCCTGACGTCGGCCTCTGCGACTGTGACTGAAATACCATAACAGCGAATGGGGGCTCGAGAAGGCACACCAAAGTTCTCCCGATCAAAGCGTGCGTAAAACGCATTGAGCTCATCAGGGAGTGATGTTTCGCCGACATTCGAGCTGCCTCCTGATTTCGCCTTGTAGGAGGTGATTACATTCAAGCCCCGCAACACCTGTCGAACATCTGTCTCATCCTCCAGTTTGGAGCAGAAGTCCCTTTTGGCCTTTTTGATGGCCTTACCAAGGTCGTATCTGGACTTCTTGTAGACCACTGTATCATCAGACATGAATGCCCGGTGTCTGGTCTTCAGAACAGTGCGGATCTCAAAGTTCATCCAAGGCTTCTGATGGGGAAACACTTTTCTTTATGAAATCTGTAACGACTGTGCGTATCCGTTCAAGTTCGTTGCCGAGTCCTTGAACATTGCCCAGCCTACAGACTCCAAACTGGAGTTGTTCCTCTGCCCTCCCCCCCACCCGACCAGCCCTGAACAGTCCTCACTTCGGGGGGGGGGGCGCTTTTCAATTGCAGCCTATAGGCAGGAAGAAGCAGCACCGCGGTATGGTCGGATTTACCGAAGTGAGGGTAAGGGATTGAGCGATAGGCATTCTTGATGATGGTGTAGCAGTGGTCGAGGGTGTTTGCTCCTCTGGTGCAGTAGGAGACATGTTGGTGGAAGTTACAGAGCGATTTCGTAAGGTTTGTTTTATTGAAGTCCCCAGCAATGGTGGCAAAAGCCTCGGGGTAAGACGTCTGGTGTTTGTTGACCACGGCGTGCAGTTCCTCCAGTGCCAGACGGACGTCTGCTTGGGGTGGGATGTACACCGCAGTCAGGATGATGGAGGTGAATTCCCTTGGGGAGGCAGAAAGGACGGCACTTCACCGCCAGATGTTCCAGGTGTGGAGAGCAGCATTTCTCCAGAAACGCTGCCTGACCCGCTGAGCTACTCCAGTACTTTATACCTGTCCGTGTTCTCCAGAGATGCTGCCTGTCCCGCTGAGTTAGTCCAGCAATTTGTAACTATCCGTGCTCTCTCTAGCCCACAGCTTCTCTCAATATTCCAAATGTGGGCCATGATCAAGCCTCGCCGTTACATCCTTGCTGTTATTTGCCATTTCACTGCATGTAATGTACATGTGGCGAATACAATTGACTTTGAGGTACAACCCTTTCACTCAGAGAGGAGTGTGTGTGTGATACAAGCTGGCAGAGGAGGTAGTTGAGGTAGGTACAACAACACCATTTAAAATACACACAGATAGGTAATTGGATGGGAAATGTTGAGAGGGATATGCACCAAATGCGGGCAATTTGAACTGGATTAGATGGGGCATGTTGGTCGCCATGGGCAAGTTGGACTAAAGGGCCTGTTTGCGTGCTGTATGACATCATCGCAGCGAATTGTAGACGTAGCCCAGACCATCACACAAACCAACCTCCCTCCCATCGCCTCCATCTACACTTCACGTTGACTCGGCAAAGCCAGCAGCGTAATCAAGGACCAGTCTCACCCCGGGCACTCCCTCTTCTCCACTCTCCCATCGGGGCAAGAAGTATAAAAGTGTGAAAACGCACACCTCCAGATTCAGGGCCAGGTTCTTCCCAGCTGTTGTCAGGCAACTGTATCATCATAATACAATCTGATAGCAGTCCTGAACTACAATCTACATCATTGGAGACCCTCGAGTTATCCTTGATCGGGCTTTACTGGCTTTACCTTAAACTAAACATTATTGCCTTATCTTCAGTCTGTCAATGGATCGATTGTAACCATTGTGTAGGACGGAACTGCAGATGATGGTTTGCATCGAAGATAGATAGAAAATCCTGGAGTAACTCAGCGGGACATGCAACATCTCTGGAGAGAATGAATGGGTGATGTTTTGGGTAGAGACCTTTCTTCCCTCGTTCTCTCTGTTCAGAGATGCTGCCTGTCCCGCTGAGATACTCCAGCATTTTGTATCCGTCTTCGATTGCAACCATGTTTTGTCCATCTGCTGACTGTTCAGCACACAACAAAAGCGTTTCACTCTACCTCGGTGTACATGACAATAAACTAAACCTTACTATGGCCCCAAGAGTGACTCGAATTCAAAGCCAAGAGTCCTTGAACCCTGACTTGAGGAGATAAAATAATTGATATTAGTTTGGATAAGTTAAGTGAGGAAAGCTGGAAAAGAGGTGAGGGTAAAAATGTTTGAACGTTGCAGCTCGCTGTCCGGATCTTGCATGGCGAGGTCGGACATTGTTAGATTCAGAGTGAAACAAGCAACATAAATTAACTGGGGGAAACAAACCTTAGTTTATAATGAAGTAGGTGCGCGAGGGTGAGAAATGACACGTTGAGAACACACACGAATCAAATGCATTAAAACATTGTAATATATTTGTAGAGGAAAGAAAAGCCACGCATTTACTAAATTATCACAATGAACGGAAATATGTGATCGGTCGATAGACTACAAAAATAATGCAATATTGTCCAACACAGCAGTAGCAGCTCAGCAGGTCAGGCAGCATCTCTGGGGGAAAGGAACAGGTGATGTTTCGAGTCGAAACCATTCTTTTTCACCCCGAGAGTTGTGAGCCTGTGGAACTCTCTGCCTGTGGGCGGTGGAGGTCGGTTCTCTGGATACTTCCAAGAGAGAGCTAGACAGGGGTCTTAAAGATAGCGGAGTTAGGGGATACGGGGAGAAGGCCGGAACGGGATAGTGATTGGCCATGATCACATTCAAGAGCGGTGCTGGCTCGAAGGGCCTACTCCTGCATCTATTGCCTATTGTCTATTGAATTAAAGGACATTATTTTAGGAAGGAGACTAGGATAATTTTCTTTCGTCAGAGGGTAGTCTGCGGAATTCTTTGCAAAAGAAGACTGTGGAGGCCACAAGGCAATGGATAGTTTTAAGGCAGCGATAGATGGATTCTTGATTAGTACGGGCGTCAGGGATTATGGGGAGAAGGCAGGAGAATGGGGTGAGGAGGGAGCGATAGATCAGCCAATACTGACGGCGGGAGATTCGGGGGGCAGCGGTGGGGGACCACGGACTATAATAGTCGAAAGGAAATATGAGGCGCGTCTCGTGAAGAGACACCTCTCTCTCTCTGGATCGGTCGCGCATTTGTGACGTCCTTCAACACCAGCCAACAACACTCTTAGCGTCCCAGTGACGTCATCTGATGACGGGAAAGACAATTGACAAATATAAGGTAGACAAAAGTGCTGGAGAAACTCAGCGGGTGAGGCAGCATCTATGGAGCGAAGGAAATGGTGACGTTGCAGGTCGAGACACATCTTCAGACTGATGTGGGGGAGGGAGGATGGGCGGGTAGAAGAAAGGAAGAGGCGGAGACAGTGTGCTGCGGGAGAGCTGGGAAGGGGAAGGAAAGGAGGGAGAATGCAGGGACTACCTGAAATTGGAGAAGTCAATCTTCATACCGCTGGGGTGTAAATTACTCACGCGAAAAATGAGGTGCTGCTCCTCCAATTTGGGGTGGGCCTCACTCTGGCCATGGAGGAGGCCCAGGACAGAAAGGTCGAATTCAGAATGGGAGGGGGAGGTGAAGTGCTGAGCCACCGGGAGATCAGGTTGGTTATTGCGAACTGATATATAGCATATATAGGTGTTGGGCGAAGCGATGCCAAGCCTGAGCTTGGTCTCACCGATGTAGAGCAGCTGACACCTAGAGCAGCGGATGCAATAGATGAGGTTGGAGGAGGTGCAGGTGAACCGCTGCCGCACCTGGAAAGACTGTTTGTGTCCTTGGATGGAGTTAAGGGGGGAGGTAAAGCGACAAGTGTCATTGATTCTAAGACGTCAACCGGAACGGAAGATGAAGCACATCCGACTTTGTCAGAAACAGTATCAAACGTCCCAGAGGGGGCGTCTGGCAGCAACTTTTAACTGTTTTATATGTCCACATGCTCAGGAAACCTGCGCCAGGACGTATCATCGACTAACTGCGCCACACAGTTGCATGTACATGAACCAGAGACAAATATATTGCACACGGAGTGTGATCATAGAGCCATACAGTACGGGCACAGGCCGTCTGACTAATGATAGGTTCATGGGGAGTAGGCAGGAAAAATGGAACTGGTAGGCAGAAATCAGCCATGGTTGAATGGCGGAGTAGACTCGATGGGCCGAATGGCCTAATTCTACTCCTTAAACTTGTGAAATTGTGAACTTGTGATCCTTGTTGATACACCGTGCTGATCAATGGGTCGGCCCGCCTACCTCTGTACTTCACTGTAATCCGATCGATCATCCAGCTTCAGTTCCTGTTGTGAGTGGACACATCGTTACAAACATATATGGAGAGGGCTGGACTATAACCATATAATCATATAACAATTACTACACGGAAACAGGCCATGTCGGCCCTTCTAGTCCGTGCCGAACACTTACTCTCACCTAGTCCCATCTACCTGCACTCAGACCATAACCCGCCTATCCTTTCCCGTCTATATACCTTCCAATTTATTTTTAAATTATAAAATCGAACCTGCCTCCACCACTTCAACTGGAGGCTCATTCCGCACATCTACCACTCCCTGAGTAAAGAAGTCCCCCCTCATGTTACCCCTAAACATTTGTCCCTTAAATCTCAAATCATGTCCTCTTGTTTGAATCTTCCCTACTCTCAATGGAAAAAGCTTATCCACGTCAACTCTGTCTATCACTCTCATAACTTTAAAGACCTCTATCAAGTCCCCCCCTAAACTTTCTGCGTTCCAAACAATAAAGTCCTAACTTGTTCAACCTTTCTCTGTAACTTAGGTGCTGAAACCCCGGCAACATTCTAGTAAATCTCCTCTGTACTCTCTCTATTTTGTTGACATCTTTCCTATAATTTGGCGACCAAAATTCTACACCATACTCCAGAATTGGCCTCAACAATGCCTTGTATAATTTTAACATTACATCACAACTTCTATACTCAATGCTCTGATTTATAAAGGCCAGCACACCAAAAGCTTTCTTTACCACCCTATCTACACGAGATTCCACCTTCAGGGAACGATGCACAGTTATTCATAGATCCATCTGTTCAACTGCATTACTCAAATCGCTACCATTTACCATGTACGTCCTATTTTGATTTGTTCTGCCATGCTGTAGCACCTCACACTTATCAGCATTAAACTCCATTTGCCATCTTTCAGCCCACTCTCCCAAATGGCCTAAATCTCTGTACTTTGAAAATCTACTTTATTATCCACAACACCTCCTATCTTAGTATCATCTGCATACTTACTAATCCAATTTACCACACCATCATCCAGATCATTGATGTACATGACAAACAACAGTGGACCCAACACAGATCCACGAGGCACCCCACTGGTCACCGGGTTCCAACCTGACAAACAGTTATCCACCATTACTCCCTGGTATCTCCCATTCAGCCACTGTTGAATCCATCTTGCTACTCCACTATTATTACCCAACAACTGAACCTTCTTAACCAACCTTCCATGTGGAACCTTGTCAAAGGCCTTACTGAAGTCTATATAGACAACATACACCGCTTTACCCTCATCAATTTCCCCAGTAACCACTTCAAAATAAATTCAAGAAGATTAGTCAAACATGACCTTCCAGGTACAAATCCATGTTGACTGTTCCTAATCAGACCCTGTTTATCCAGATGATTATATATATTATCTCTAAGTATCCTTTCCATTAATTTGGCCACCACTGACGTCAAACTAACAGGTCTATAATTGCTAGGTTTACTCTGAGAATCCTTTTTAAACAATGGAACAACATGCGCAGTACGCCAATCCTCCGGCATCATTCTCTGTGAATACGGAGTAGAACAACAGACACCCAACATGTCATCTCTGGGTGCCCGCTCAACCACCCACCAAATGGAGTTCAGGGCCTGGCAGACATTGACGCAGAGACAACAACTTGGCTGCTCAACACCAGGCTTGAGATTTAACTATTCCTTTGGGTTATGTTTCATTCGCAAGAAGAAGAAGAAGTTGGCCGAGTGGGCGGCCAGCCTGACTGGTGAATTAGGGGGGATTTTTGGAATCATTGACGTCAAAATGAATGAACCATATAATAATCTCACCATATAATTGGGCTCCTCATCGGGCTCACTGGAACTTCTCCCCTGGAAACAGAAAATAGCTTTGAATTGACTTGATAGTCACAAATTGTCCCAGCCTATCCAACCTGTCTGTAACTAAAGCTCGGAAGCACTCACAATAGTCAGCTATTGCTTCCTGTCATCCCACCAGTAGTTGGGCCTCCATACTTGCACACAGTTCTCCAAGTGTGGTCTCGCCAACAACTTGAAAACCTGCATCAAGCTGTCCCAAATTTGCAGAAAGGAACTGCAGATGCCAGTTTACAGCGGAGATGGACACAGAGTGCTGGAGTAACTCAGCAGGTCAGGCAGCATCTCTGGAGAGAAGGAATGGATGACGTTATGGGTCGAGACCCTTCTTCAGACTGAGAGTCAGGGGAGAGGGAGACATGGAAGGGTAAGGTTTGAAAACAAAAGAACAAAGGGGATAAGCATTACGGTCAAAGAGGTACTTCCTCAGTTGTACAAGGTTCCAGTGACACCACACCTGTAGTATTGTGTGCAGTTTGGTCTCCAAATTTGAGGAAGGACGTTATTGCTATTGAGGGAATGCAGCGAAGGTTCACCAGGTTAATTCCGGGGATGGAGGGATTGCTGAGAAAATGGATCGGCTGGACTGGTATATCCTGGGGTTTCGAACGATGAGAGGGGATCTTCTTAAAACATGTAAGATTATTAAGGGTTTGGACAGGCTAGAGGCAGGAAACATGTTCCCGATGTTGGGGGAGAGCAGAACCAGGGGCCACAGTTCAAGCATAAGGAGTAAACCATTTAGAACGGAGACGATCAAACACTTTTTCTCACAGAGAGTGGTGAGTCTGTGGAATTCTCTGCCTCAGAGGGCGGTGCAGGCAGGTTCTCTGAATACTTTCAAGAGAGCGAGTTAAATAGGGCTTTTAAAGATAGCGGAGTCAGGGGATATGGGAAGAAGGCAGGAACGGGGTACTGATTGGGGAAGATCAGCCATGATCACATTGAATGACGGCGGTGGCTCGAAGTGCCGAATGGCCTACTCCTGCACATATTATCGATTGTCTATTGAAAATATAGAATAGACCATTGTAAACCAGGGGGAGTTACCAACGAGGCAAACAATGTAATTTTGAATCAGGGAGACAGTGAATGGTCGGAGATCTACGATGGGTGGGCGGGGAGGGGGGGTGGAGATAGACGGAAAGCAAGGGTTCCTTAAAGATAACCAAGTCAATATTCATACCCCTGGGTTGTAAGCTGCCCAATCTAATTATGAGGTGCTATGCCTCCAATTTGCGTTGGTGCCAACCTTTGAATTCAATGCCCTTTCTAACAAAGACGAGGGCGCCAAACGCCTGCTTCACGTGACCAAGTTGGCCGTTGCCTATTTACGTGACTTGGGATAGACCAATGCTGATGACGTCAAAGTAAGTCCCCATTTCCAGGTCAACCAGGGGTCGACAGGAAACGTGGGCGTTGTGGGGCCCGTCCCCGTTGAGATGATGACGTTGCAGATATCTGACAAAGCATATACGTCAAATCAAGAATGTTTTATTGTCATATGTCGCGGATGGGACAATGAAATTCATACTTGCTGCAGCACAACAGATTATGTGAATATGTAAATACAGTACATAACGGGGGGAGAAAAAAATAAAAGTTCAATAAATGACACATATAGTGCAATAATAATATAGTAGTTTACAGTTCTGAGCTCAGAGCTTATTTAGAGTCATGTAAAACAGGCCCTTCGGCCCAACATGCCTACAGCGGCCAACATGTCCAAGCGACACTAGTCCCACCTGCCTGCGTTTGGCCCATATCCCTCCAAACCTGTCCTATCCATGTACCTGTCCAACTGCTTCCTAAACGTTGGGATAGTCCCAGCCTCAACTACCTCATCGGGCAGCTTGTTACATACACCCACCACACTCTGTGTGGAAAAGTTACCCTTCAGATTCCTATTAAATCTTTTCCCCTTCATTTTGTACCTTTGTCCGCTGGTCCTCGATTCCCCTACTTTGGGCAAGAGATTCTGCTTATCTACTCGATCTATTCCTCTCGTGATTTTGTACACCTCTATAAGATCACCCCTCATCCTCCTGCGCTCCAAGGAATAGAGACCCAGCCGATTCAACCTCTCCCTAGAGCTCACACCTTCTAGTCCTGGCAACATCCTCTCGGAACCCATTCAAACTTGATAATATCGTTCTTGTAACACGGTGCCCAGAACTGAACACAATATTCTAATTGCGGCATCACCAATGTCTTATGGAATTCAAACATGACCTCCCAACATCTACCCTTCGGTACTATGATGTTCCTAGTTCATTACTCCGGCTCGGACAATCACTCTCACGGCTGCATAACACTACTGTCTCCTTGTCAACGAAACACACTCATATCATGAATACAACACCAGGTACCAACCTGTCCAATACCCGGGATATTTGCATACAGATTCCATTCGTCCCCGGCATTTGCAGCCAATTTATCTGCGGAAATATAACGCCTTCAGTCACGAAGTCAAGATTCTTCCACCACAATCACTTGCCCAGCGCAAACAAAGAATATTCGGCCCGTTTCCACTGTACTAGCTATCAAATGTATACAATTCCTTCCCGGTAATGATCCCGTTATCCTGTGCATAGATCCTACTGCAGTTGCACAGGGCCCCGATGAGACCGCACCTGTAGTATTGTGTGCTAATATTATTGACCGCGGTCTCCGGTAAGAAGTGGCCGCTTCGGAAACTCCAAGCCGCTGAGAGTGTTCTTCCGTTCCGACGTCGGAATTCCGATCATCCCGGCGAGAGGGCCTGGACATTGGGCGACGACTGCGGAGGGCTCAAAGGCCCCGACCACGGGTGAACGAAGAGGGAGATGACTGAACTTTATTGCCTTTCCCATCAGTGGGAAACGTTGATTCCTCTGCGTGGGAATGTTCATGTTAAATTCTATCGAGTATTGTACTCTTTTTATTCGTATGGCTGTATGGAAACTCAAATCTCACTGTACCAATTGGGGCATGTGAGAATAAATGTAACTTCAACTTGAACTTGAACCAAGTATGTACACATACAAGGAATTTGCGTTGGTGCTCTGCTCGCAAGTAACAACACGATATACAGTGTTCTGCCATTCACTTACTGTCTATTCCGAAAGTCCTGTCCGTATCGGTATTCGTCCGGGGTGCGGGGTTGGACCTAAACAAACATAAACCAGATACAATGTGTGGGAAAGAACTGCAGATGCTGGTTTAAATCGAGGATAGACACAGAAATGCAGGCGTAACTCAGCGGGACAGGCAGCATCTCTGGAGGGAAGGAATGGGTGACGTTTCGGGTCAAGACCCTTCCTCAGACACGAGCATGTATCCCACATCCATGAACATAAACATGGGACTGGACGACATGTAAAATTAGGCAATAGACAATAGACAGTAAGTGCAGGAGTAGGCCATTCGGCTCTTGGAGCCAGCACCGCCATTCACTGTGATCATGGCTGATCATCCACAATCAGTACCCCGTTCCTGCCTTCTCCCCATATCCCCTGACTCCGCTATCTTCAAGAGATCTATCAAACTCTCTCTTGAAAGTATCCAGAGAACCGGACTCCATAGACTCACAACTCTCTATGTGGAAAGGTTTTTCCTCATCTCCGTTCTAAATGGCTTCCACCTTATTCTTAAACTGTGGCTACTGGTTGTGGACTCCCCCAACATCGGGAACATGTTTCCTGACTCTAGTGTGTCCAAACAATGAATAATCTTATGTTTCAATAAGATTCCCTCTCATCCTAAATTCCCGAGTATACAAGCCCAGCCGCTCCATTCTCTCAGCATATGCCAGTCCAGCCACTTCAATAACAGTGATCTTCCTAAACACCTCTCAGAACTGCTCTTATTTCGCAGTGCTGCACTGCTATCTATCTCATTTGTGACGCTCGGACTATCCTTGATCAGACTTTGCTGGCTTTACCTTGCACTAAACGCTATTCACCTATCATGTATCTGTACACTGTAAATTGCTCGATTGTAAACATGTCTTTCAGCTGACTGGTTAGCACGGGACAAAAAACTTTTCACTCTGAGGCTTTTCGCTGCCAGGCAGCATTTCTGGGGAACGTGGACAGGTAAAAGTGCTGGAGTAACTCAGCGGGTCAGGCAGCATCATTGGAGAAGACGGACAGGTACAAAGTGCTGGAGTAACGCAGCGGGTCAGGCTGAATCTTTGGAGAAGTGACATTTTCCCATCTAAGCTGTACTAAAGGTCGAAGCAAAATTTGGAGAGAGACGCATTTACCTGCTTCTCTTCTTGGCGATGTACCAAGCGCAGAGTCCGCTGAACAAACTGGCACCAAGTACGCCGACAATGATGAGGGCAATGATGATGACAAGGGAGCTGTATTGATGGAACATCGAAATAGGGTCCAACTCTAAAGTTAAAACAAAAAAACAGCATTGGAATTCGCATGACGGAAGCAAATGTCTTTCATTAAGGACCTGCATTCTTCCGACAACCGGGTTTTTAACAAGAGACATGTAGATGTTTAGATTAGAGATACAAACATTGAAACAGCCCCTTCGGCCCGACCAGTCCACGTCGCCCATCGATCACCCACCCACACACACTAATTCTCTGCCCAGTCCAAATCAGTGCCAGTTTACAGAGGAACGATTAACATAGAGAGTCGGAACCCGCTGAGGAAACCCAAGCCGGTGGAAGCAGACAAGAGGGAGCAGCTGATTGGGAGTCGGATCCCTGCCGATTGTACTGTATTCTAGCAGTTTGTTTTGTATTCTAGCAGTTTGTTTTGTATTCTAGCAGTTTGTTTTGTATTCTAGCAGTTTGTTTTGTATTCTATCCAGGGTAAGGGGAGTATGAGGGCCAGGGCAGTTTACTGTTCTGGATGTCAGATGTGGGAAGTCATGGAGTCTGATAGCCCTCCAGACGTCCACATCTGCGCCGGGTGTATCAAGATGGGGCCCCTGATGGACCGTATTAGGAACCTGGAGCAGCAGCTCGATGACCTCCGTCTGGTCAGGGAGAGCGAGGAAGTCATTGAGAGGAGTTACAGGGATGTGGTCACTCCAACACCACAGGAGGCAGGCAAGTGGACCACGGTTGGGAGAGGCAAGGGGCACAGGCAGGGACTAGAGAGTACCCCGGTGGCTGTACACCTTGACAATAAGTACTCCTGTTTGAGCACTGTTGGGGTGCACAGCCTACCTGGGGGTAGCGAGAGCGGCCGGGCCTCCGGTACAGAGACCGGTCCTGTTGCTCAGAAGGGTAAGGAAAAGAAGAGGAGGGCAATACTAATAGGGGACTCTATAGTTAGGGGGTCAGACAGGCGATTCTGTGGACGCAGTCGGGAGACCCGGATGGTAGTTTGCCTCCCTGGTGCCAGGGTCTGTGATGTGTCTCAACGTGTCCAAGACATCCTGAAAGGGCAGGGAGAGGAGCCCGAGGTCGTGATACATATAGGTACCAATGACATAGGTAAAAAAAGAGAAGAGGTCCTGAAAGGAGAATTTAGGGAGTTAGGAGGGGAGTTAAAGAGAAGGACAGCAAAGGTAACAATCTCGGGATTACTGCCTGTGCCACGCGACAGTGAGAGTAGGAATGGAGCGAGGTGGAGGATAAATGCGTGGCTGAAGGACTGGTGCAGAAGGCAGGGATTTAAATTTCTGGATCATTGGGACCTCTTTTGTGGAAAGTTCGACCTGTACAAAAAGGATGGGTTGCACTTGAACCTGAGGGGGACCGATATCCTGGCGGGGAGATCTGCAAAGGCTACTGGGGAGACTTTAAACTAGAATGGTTGGGGGGAGGGACTCAAATAGAGAATGCTATTAGACAGTGTGTGAGGCAGGAGGCAGAGAAGGAAAGCACTCAGACCCAACATGTAGCGGGGAAAGAAGAAAACAATAATAAACAGAGAATAAGAGGTGGTGGGGTTCTTAAATGGGTGAGCAGAGTAACAGAGGGGTGTAAAATGCGGTCGGAAGCAATAGGTAGCAAGGTGAAAAGTAAAAGTGGCAGGCAAACAAATCCAGGGCAAAAATCAAAAAGAGCCACTTTTGAACATAATTGTATAAGGGGTAAGAGCGTTGTAAAAACAAGCCTGAAGGCTTTGTGTCTCAATGCAAGGAGCATTCGTAATAAGGTGGATGAGTTGAACGTGCAGATAGCAAATAATGATTATGATATAGTTGGGATCACGGAGACATGGCTCCAGGGTGACCAAGGCTGGGAGCTGAACATCCAGGGATATTCAATATTCAGGAGGGATAGAGAGAAAGGAAAAGGAGGTTGGGTAGCGTTGCTGGTTAGAGAGGAGATTAACGCAGTGAAAAGGAAGGACATTAGCTTGGAGGATGTGGAATCGGTATGGGTAGAGCTGCGAGACACTAAGGGGCAGAAAACGTTGGTGGGTGTTGTGTACAGGCCACCTAGCAGTAGTAGTGAAGTTGGGGATGGCATCAAACAGGAAATTAGAAATGCGTGCAACAAAGGCAAAACAGTTATAATGGGTGACTTCAATCTACATATAGATTGGGTGAATCAAATTGGCAGGGGTGCTGAGGAAGAGGATTTCTTGGAATGTATGAAGGATAGTTATCTAAACCAACATGTAGAGGAACCAACGAGAGAGCAGGCTATTCTAGACTGGGTATTGAGTAATGAGGAAGGGTTAGTTAGCAGACTTTTTGTGCGTGCCCGCTTGGGCAAGAGTGACCATAATATGGTTGAGTTCTTCATTAGGATGGAGAGTGACATTGTTAATTCAGAAACAACGGTTCTGAACTTAAAGAAAGGTAACTTTGAGGGTATGAGACGTGAATTGGCCAAGATTGACTGGCAATTAGTTCTAAAAGGGTTGACGGTGGATATGCAATGGAAGGCATTTAAAGACTGCATGGATGAACTACAAAAATTGTTCATCCCAGTTTGGCAAAAGAATAAATCAGGGAAGGTAGTGCATCCGTGGATAACAAGGGAAATCAGGGATACTATCAAAGCAAAAGATGATGCGTACAAATTAGCCAGAAAAAGCAGCATACCAGAGGACTGGGAGAAATTCAGAGACAAGCAGAGGAGGACAAAGGGCTTAATTAGGAAAGGGAAAATAGATTATGAAAGAAAACTGGCAGGGAACATAAAAACTGACTGCAAACATTTTTATAGATATGTGAAGAGAAAGAGATTAGTTAAAACAAATGTAGGTCCCTTGCAGTCAGAAACAGGTGAATTTATCATGGGGAACAAGGATATGGCGGACCAATTGAATAACTACTTTGGTTCCGTCTTCACTAAGGAAGACATAAATAATCTGCCGGAAATAGCAGGGGGCCGCGGGTCAAAGGAGATGGAGGAACTGAGTGAAATCCAGGTTAGTCGGGAAGTGGTGTTGGGTAAATTGAATGGATTACAGGCCGATAAATCACCAGGGCCACATAGGCTGCATCCCAGAGTACTTAAGGAAGTAGCTCCAGAAATAGTAGATGCATTAGTGATAATTTTTCAAAACTCTTTAGATTCTGGAGTAGTTCCTGAGGATTGGACGGTAGCAAACGTAACCCCACTTTTTAAGAAGGGAGGGAGAGAGAAAACGGGGAATTACAGACCAGTTAGTCTAACATCGGCAGTGGGAAAACTGCTAGTGTCAGTTATTAAAGATGGGATAGCAGCACATTTGGAAAGTGGTGAAATCATTGGACAAAGTCAGCATGGATTTACGAAAGGTAAATCGTGTCTGACGAATCGTATAGAATTTTTCGAGGATGTAACTAGTAGAGTGGATAGGGGAGAACCAGTGGATGTGTCGTATCTGGACTTTCAGAAGGCTTTCGACAAGGTACCACATAAGAGATTAGGATACAAACTTAAATCACACGGTATTGGGGGTTCAGTATTGATGTGGATAGAGAACTGGTTGGCAAACAGGAAGCAAAGAGTAGGAGTAAACGGGTCCTTTTCACAATGGCAGGCAGTGACTAGTGGGGTACCGCAAGGCTCAGTGCTGGGACACCAGCTATTTACAATTTATATTAATGATCTGGACGAGGGAATTGAAAGCAACATCTCCAAGTTTGCGGATGACACTAAGCTGGGGGGCAGTGTTAGCTGTGAGGAGGATGCTAGGAGACTGCAAGGTGACTTGGATAGGCTGGGTGAGTGGGCAAATGTTTGGCAGATGCAGTATAATGTGGATAAATGTGAGGTTATCCACTTTGGTGGCAAAAACGGGAAGGCAGACTATTATCTAAATGGTGGCCGATTAGGAAATGGGGAGATGCAGCGAGACCTGGGTGTCATGGTACACCAGTCATTGAAAGTAGGCATGCAGGTGCAGCAGGCAGTGAAGAAAGCGAATGGTATGTTGGCCTTCATATCCAATTGGATACGTAAATGAAATGCTGCCTCTTGTGGCCACAAACGGAAACCGCTCTATCCTGGTTAGAAGAAGTGTCTCGACCCGAAACTTCACCCATTCCTTCTCTCCAGAGATGCTGCCTGACCCGCTGAGTTACTCCAGTACTTTGTACCTGTCCAGGTTCTCCACAGAGTGGCTACCTGTCCCGTTGAGATACTCCAACGTTTTGTGTCTATCTTCTGGAATTCCCCTGCTGGAAACGATATCAATTCCAATAACCGCGTTGGGTGGTGAAAGGATGAATTATATTTTATTCACTGCAGGAGTCAAATGATTATAAAAAGTCTACTTCCTAAAAAGGCCTTGGAATTTCGGCGTGTCGCCAACAACTCTTACCAACTTCTACAGATGCACCGTAGAAAGCATCTATCTCACAAACCAACCTCCCTTCCGTCGTCTCCATCTACACGTCACGCTGCCTCGCCAAGTACAGCAGCATAATCAAGGACCAATCTCACCCCGGTCACTCCCTCTCCTCCCCTCTCCTATCGGGCAAGATGTACAGAAATGTGAAAAAGCAAACCTCCAGATTCAAAGACAATTTCATCCCGGCTGTTATCAGGCAACTGAACCGTCCTCTCACCAACTAGAGAGCGGCCCTGACCTCCCATCTACCTCATTGGAGACCCGCGCACTATCCTTGATCGGACTTTGCTGGCTTTACCTTGCGCTAAACCTAATTCCCTTCATCGTGTGTCTGTACACTTTAAACCGCTCGATTGTAATCATGAATTGTCTTTCCACTGACTGATTAGCAACAAAAGCTTTTCACTGTACCCCGGTACACGTGACGGAAAACTAACCCGAACTGAGTGTAGAGAGTAAACGATTCAACAAGATCGAAGTCAAACTCACCGAGTGTGCGCAGTGTGATGGTCGCTGAGGCTTGAGCGCCGGTGCCTTCTTCAACGACTGTCACTGTGTAATCCCCGTTGTCCGACACGTTCACCGACCACAGTACCAGCGACCCGCCCCCGGGGTATATATGTACCCGTGATGTGTAGGCAGGATGGATCCGCGGGGATGCTCCGTTCCACGAGATGATCTTTTGCTCTTTGAAAACCCAGTTTGCACCGGAGATAGCACTTGACGGCCGCACCGTGAACAGCGCGTGTTCACCGATGCGGGCATATACGTCGCTCTGTTCCGGCTCGACGGTAAATCCCTGCGATCCGCCTGAGGATGAGAGACGTGCATGAGAGGGGAAATAAGGAGGCATAGCCGAATTAGGCTATTCTGCCCATCAGGGCTAACCCCATTCTCCTCAGTTTTTTCGTTTTAGTTTAGTTAAGCGATACAGCGCGGAAACAGTATATTAACCCAAGCCTGCACACACGAGGAACAATTTAGATTTATATCAGGCCTACAATTTATAACAATTCACATTTATGCAGCTACAAACCTGCACGTCTTAGGAGGAAAACGAAGATCTACACAGGTCACGGGGAGAACGTGCAAACTCCGTACAGACAGCACCCGTGGTCGGAATCGAACCTCGGCTCACTGGCGCTGCGAGCGCTGTAAGGCAGCAACTCTACCGCTGCGCCACCGTGCCTTCTCCCCATCAGCCCCGATACCCGTCTCTCTATCTCTGCCTTGAGAAATTCCTCCTCATCTCCTTCCTAAAAGACCGTCCTTTTAATTCCGAGGCTGCGCCCTCTGGTCCTAGACTCCCACCACGAAGTGGAAACATCCTCTCCACATCCACCCTGATCCCGACCCGTCTGTACACTTGTTTGAATTTAATTCTGCCGTTCCCCGCGACCCGCTCGGCGACAAACTACCGCGGTGTCGGTCTGAGAGAGCGACGCTCACCCATGGATATGACGAGGCAAAAGGCGAGCGCGGTCATCGGCAGCAGCTCCATCCCGTGCGGGCAGCGTCCGTCTCGGTGACACTCACACACTGAGCCGCGCTTCCTGCTTTCAGCTTCAGCTGACTGGAGTCCAGTCAAAGGCGGCCCCGCGGATGATTGGATCCGTTACTGACCGCTAACTCCCTCCTCCCCCACCCTCCTCCCCAACTTAAAGCGCACGGCTTTAATGTCAAAGGAGGGGATATCTCAAAAGGCGATTTAAGAAACAAATGTTTAACGCAGAGAGAAGTGGCCAGTGCCATCTTCTACGCAGGCGTGTGCCGGGGCAGCAGGGCGAAGGGCAAATAGGGTTAATAATGACTTAATAAGTTTATTGGCCAAGTATTCACATACAATGAATTTGACTTGGTGCTCCTCCCGCAAGTGATAACATGACATACAGTGACAGTAAGGAATTATACATTATTCATTAAACATTAGTATCAAAACATGATTGATTAAACATGTGCATTAACTAAAATACCAAAGCGAAATGAGGCTACACATTTTTGGTTATTGAGTAGAGCTACAACTCGTGGAAAAAAAACTGTTTTATGTCTGGCTGTGGCAGCTTTGACAGTCCGGAGTCGCCTTCCAGAGGGAAGTGATTCAAAGAGTTTGTGCCCAGGGTGAGAGGCGTCAGAGATGAACTTACCATCTGACTTCCTGGCCCTTGCAGTGTACAGTTCGTCAATGGAGGGAAGGTTGCAGCAATACAAACTGATCAGGGAGGCCGTCTCTGTCCTGGGGGGCGAGGTGGATTCATGGCAGGTGGTCCAGGAGGGGAGGATGCTCCACAAATTGAGGAGCATCCTGGACAATATATCTCACCACCTCCATGACAAACTGGTCACCTTCAACAACAGACTGGTTCCACCAAGATGCTGCGCAGATACTACAGGTACTTGATTAGGACGTGTGTCAAGGGTTATGGGGATAATGCAGGAAAATGGCATTAGGAGGAGAGATAGGCATAGAACCATAGAAACATAGAAGGAGTAGGCCATTCGGCCCTTCGAGCCGGCACTGCCATTCATAGAAACATAGAAACATAGAAAATAGTTGCAGGAGTAGGCCATTCGGCCCTTCGAGCCTGCACCGCCATTCAATATGATCATGGCTGATCATCCAACTCAGTATCCGTACCTGCCTTCTCCCCATACCCCTGATCCCTTTACCACAAGGGCCACATCTAACTCCCTCTTAAATATAGCCAGTGAACTGCCACAACTACCTTCTGTGGCAGAGAGTTCTAGAGATTCACCAATCTCTGTGCGAAAAATGTTTTTCTCATCTCGATTCTAAAGGATTTCCCCTCTATCCTTAAGCTGTGACCCTTGTCCTGGACTTCCCCAACATGGGGAACAAGCTTCCTGCATCTAACCTTTCCAACCCCTTAAACATTTTGTAAGTTTCTATAAGATCCCCCCTCAATCTCCTAAATTCTAGCGAGTACAAACCGAGTCTATCCAGTCATTCTTCATATTCAATATGATCATGACTGATCATCTAAAATCAGTATTCCGTTGCTGATTTTCCCAATCTCCCTCGATTCCGTTAGCTCTAAGAACCACATCTAACTATTTCCTGAAAACAACCAGTGAGTTGACCTCCACTGCCTTCTGTGGCAGAGAATTCCACAGATTCACAACTCTGGGTGAAAAGTTTTTTCGTATATCAGTCATAAATGGTCTACCCTCATTCTTAAACTGTGAGCGCTGATAGATCTGCTATGATTGAGTGGCGGATTAGACTGTTGGGCCGAATAGCCTGCTTCTGCAGCAATATTTGCGGTCTGAGTTGGGCCTTAGGGCTTGTTTACCCGTTGTATGACTTGCACGCTCATGTCGCGCAAGTGTTTGGCAATTTCCTGTTTCGGCGGTAATGTTCTGTGTTGTTCCTCTTTCCATGGAAGCCACACACACAAAGACACACACATATATTTACTGACTTCATCTTCGTTTGTTTATACATCACAAAATAACTCCCCTTATATTAGGAAGAGCAGTCCTGAACTACTATCTACGTCTTTGGTAACCCTCTGATATCCTTAATCGGTCTTTGCTGGCTTTACCTTGGACTAACCGTTATCCCTTTTCATCTATATATATACTGTAAATGGCTGGATTGTATGAGTCGAGGCAGCATCTCTGGAGAACAAGGACAGATCCAAAGTGCTGGAGTACTCAGCGGACATGGGCAAGTTGTAACAAAGGATTGTTTGCGGGCTGTATAAAATCATCGCATCGAATTGTGGACCATCACACAAACCAACCTCCCTTCCATCGCCTCGATCTACACTTCACGCTGCCTCGGCAAGGCCAGCAGCATAATCAAGGACCAGTCTCACCCCACGGTCACTCCCTCTTCTCCCCTCTCCCATCGGGGCAAGATGTGCAGAAGTGTGAAAACGCACACCTCCAGATCCAGGGACAGTTCTTCCCAGCTCTTGTCAGGCAACTGAATCATCCTACCCCAACCAGAGAACAGTCCTGAACTACTATCTACTTCATTGGAGACCGGGCTATCCTGGATTGGACTTTGCTGGCTTTACCTTGCACTAAACGTTATTCCCTTATCACACTGATGCAATTATAAAGAAGGCACATCTGCGCCTCTATTCCTGAGAAGATTACTGATAGTCGGTATGTCAAGGAGCACTATCTCGAACTTCTACGGGTGCACAGTCGAGAGCATACTAGCCGTTTGCATCGTGGCTTGGTTCGTCAACTTGAACGTCCAGGAGCGGAAAAGAATGCAGAAAGCTGTGACCACTGCCCAGTCCATCACCGGCACTGACCACCCCACCATCGAAGGGATCTATCGCAGACGCTGCCTCCAAATGGCAGCCAACATCATCAAAAACCCACACCATCCTGGCCACACACTCATCCTCCGTTGCCATCGGGTAGAAGGTACAGGAGCCTGAAATCTGGAACATCCAGGTTCACGAACAGCTACTTCCCCTCTGCCATCAGGCTATTAAACACGACATCAAACAAACTCTGAACAATAACAGCCTATTGCACTTATCTGTTATTTATTGTGTATATATATGGTCTATGGTATATAGACACACTGAACTTTATCTCCTGTTCTGTATTATGTTACATATTCAGTTGTGCTGTCAGCAAGCAAGCAAGAATGTCATTGTCCTATCTGGGACACATGACAATAAAACTCTCTTGACTTGTCTCTTGACTTGACTTGATGTACAGTATCTGTACACTGTAAACGGCTCGATTGTAATCATGTATAGACTTTCTGCTGACTGGGTAGCACGCAACAAATGTTTTTCACTGTATCTCGGTACACGTGACAACCAGCTTAAACTAACAAAAATAACTCATCCATGGCAACCAATGTGCCCCATCCACTCCTGTCCATTTGCACGTGATTGGCCCTTATCCCTCTTCCTTTAGAATCCATGTACCCGCCGAAGTATATTTTAAATATTGTGGATGGACCTGCCCAAACCGCGTCCTGTTGCATATGCAACGAACTACAGGTGATGATTTACAAACGAAAAAGAGACAAAGTGCTGGAGTAACCCATCGGTTCAGGCAGCATCTCTGGAGAACAGGGCTAGGTAGTGTTTGAAGTCGCGACCATTCTACAAACAGACGGAGGTGGAGGCCAAGTTATTGGTTTTGTCTCAGGCAGAGATGGATAGATTCTTGATTACTACGGGTGTCAGGGGTTATGGGGAGAAGGCATGAATATGGGGTTAGGGCGGAGAGATAGACATAGAACCATAGAAACATAGAACATAGGTGCAGGTGTAGACCATCGGCCCTTCCATTCAATATGATTATGGCTGATCATCTAAAATCAGTACCTCGCTCCTGATTTCCCCCTATATCCCTTGATTCCGTTAGCCTAAGAACCACATCTAACTCTCTCTTGAAAACATCTAGTGAATTGGGCCTCCACTGCCCCAGTGGAAGAGAATTCCACAGATTCACAACTCTCTGGTGAAAAAGTTATTCCGTATCTCAGTCCTAAATGGTCTACCCGACATTCTTAAGTGAGCGCTGTTAGATCTGCCATGAATGAACGGCGGAGTAGACTGGTTGGGCTGAAGGCCTGCCACTGCAGCAATTTCTTGCGGTCTGAGTTGGGCCTTAGGGCTTGTTTACCATGGTCAGCGCAAGTGTTGGTAATTTCCTGTTTCAGCTGTAGTGGTTTATCTTGTCCCCTTTCCATGGAAACCCACACACACATTTAATGACTTCCTCTTCTTTCGTTTACAAGTCACAAAATACCCGTCCCAATAATAGGAAGATCAGTCCCGAACTACAATCTACATCATTGGGTGACCCTCGGTTATCCTTGATCGTCTTTGCTGGGTTTACCTTGCACTAAACGTTATTCCCTTATCATGTTTCTATAAACTGTGAATGGCTCTATTGTATGCGGTTGAGGCAGCATCTCTGGAGAACATGGATAGGTACAAAGTGCTGAGTAACTCTGTGGTTCAGACAGCATCTCTGGAGAACGTGGAAAAGTGACGTTTCCAGCACTCCAGCACCTTGTACATGTCCGTGTTCTCCAAAGATGTTGCCTGTATCGCTGAGTTACTCCACACTTTGTACCGATCCATGTTCTCCAAATTTGCCGCCTAAGCCGCTGAGTTACTCCAGCACTTTGTACCTATTCATGTTCTCCAGAGATGCTGCTTGTTCCGATGAGTTACCCCAGCACTTTGTACCTATCCGTGCTGTCTCTCGCCCAGAGCTGCTCACGATATTCAAATGTGGGCCATGATAAAGCCTCGCCGTTACATCCTTGCTTGTTATATGCCAATTTCACTGCATGCAATTTGCATGTGAAGGATACAATTGACTTTGACTTTGAGGTACAAACTTTTCACTCAGAGAGGAGTGTGTGTGTGATACGAGCTCGCAGGGGAGGTAGTTGAGGTAGGTACAACAACACCATTTAAATAAACACAGATAGGTAATTGGATGGGAAATGCAGAGAGGGGTATGCACCAATACGGGCAATTTGAACTGGCTTAGACGGGCATATTGGTCGCCATGGGCGACTTGGACAAAGGGCCTGTTTGCGTGCTGTATGACATCATCGCAGCGAATTGTAGACGTAGCCCAGACCATCACACAAAACAACCTCCCTTCCATCGCCTCCATCTACACTTCACGTTGACTCGGCAAAGCCAGCAGCGTAATCAAGGACCAGTCTCACCCCGGTCACTCCCTCTTCTCTCCTCTCCCATCGGGGCAAGAAGTATAAAAGTGTGAAAACGCTCACCTCCAGATTCAGGGACGGTTCTTCCCAGCTGTTGTCAGGCAACTGTATCATCCTACTACAACTGATAGCAGTCCTGAACTCCAATCTACATCATTGGAGACCCTCGAGTTATCCTTGATCGGGCTTTACTGGCTTCACCTTAAACTAAACTTTATGCCTTATCTTGTATCTGTCAATGGATCGATTATAACCATTGTGTAGGACGGAACTGCAGATGATGGTTTCCATCGAAGATAGACAGAAAATGCAGGAGTAACTCAGCGGGACATGCAGCATCTCTGGAGAGAAAGAATGGGTGATGTTTTGGGTAGAGACCATTCTTCCCTCGTTCTCTCTATTCAAGAGATGCTGCCTGTCCCGCTGAGTTACTCCAGCATTTGTATCCGTCTTGATTGCAACCATGTTTTGTCCATCTGCTGACTGTTCAGCACACAACTAAAGCGTTTCACTCTACCTCGGTGTACATGACAATAAACTAAACCTTCTATGGCCCCATGAGTGGCTCGATTCAAAGCCAAGAGTCCTTGAACCCTGACTGAGGAGATAAAATAATTGATATTAGTTTGGATAAGTTAATCCAACTTTACCGTCGGTCATAGCGAGTGACATGTACCTATCCGAAATCTCTGAGGATTATCATAGAA
>JAXLNO010004829.1:208538-242110 GCA_038087875.1 Malacoraja senta | reverse complement strand
AGAATGGGTGATGTTTTGGGTAGAGACCATTCTTCCCTCGTTCTCTCTAATCAGAGATGCTGCCTGTCCCGCTGAGTTACTCCAGCATTTGTATCCGTCTTTGATTGCAACATGTTTTGTCCATCTGCTGACTGTTCAGCACACAACAAAAGCGTTCACTCTACCTCGGTGTACATGACAATAAACTAAACCTTACTATGGCCCCATGAGTGGCTCGAATTCAAAGCCAAGAGTCCTTGAACCCTGACCTGAGGAGATAAAATAATTGATATTAGTTTGGATAAGTTAATTCCAACTTTACCGTCGGTCATAGCGAGTGACATGAACCTATCCGAAATCTCTGAGGATTATCATAGAATAGACGTGCGAGGGAGCGAAAGGACATTTGGAGAACACGCTCGATTCCAAATAATTTCAAAACGTCATTAATTAATTTACAGAAGGATGTATTTGATACATTGCCCATAATGAAGAGCGATACGCGATCGGCCCATAAGCTTAAAAAATAAGAGCGTTGTTTGATTGTGGGATGAACTGAAAAATGGACTGGATCAGAATGTGAGGACAGACAACCATTCACTGAGCTACTCCACCGCTGCGCCCCCGAGGCCGCCTACCCATTGATCTATCTATCTGTAGATAGCAATGATCCATTCCCGCCCAACGTTAGACCTGATGTTATTCTAAACCAGGATAAGATCAAGCCGCTCGGTACAGTATCCGAAGTGGTCCTCGAATCCTCTACTCTGGTGAAAAGACCCGATCTATTACCCTGGTGATTTTGTACACCTCTATAAGATCGCCCATCATCCTCCTGCGCTCCAAGGAATAGAGTCCCAGCCTGACCCAACCTCTCCCTGTAGCTCAGGCCCCTCGAGTCCCGGCCACAACCTCGTAAATCTTCTCTGCACCCTTTCGGGCTCAACAACATTGGTTTTTAGGTTTGGAACTTACTCGAGATTGATTCTGTTGGGGGGGGGGAGTGGAGGAGGAAGGAAGGGGGTGAGGGGCGCAGTGATGAAAGCTGGAAAAGAGGTGAGGGTAGAAATGTTTGAATATTGCAGCTTACTGTCCGGATCTTGCATGCGACATCGGGCATTGTTAGATTCAGAGTGAAACAAGCTATTGAAACTAATTGGGGAAAATAAACATTAGTTTAAAATGAAATACGTGCGCTGAGGGTGAGAAATGACACGATGAGAACAAACACGAATCAAAAGTTGTAAAATATTTTAATATATTTGCAGAGGAAGTGAGCCACGCATTGACAAAATATCAGTATGACGGATGTATGTGGTCGATCGATAGACTACAAAAATAATGTATTCTTGTCCAGCACAACAGGAGAAACTCAGCGGGTAAAGGCAGCATCTCTGGTGAAAAGGAACAGGTGACGTTACGAGTCGAGACCATTCTTTTTCACCCAGAGATTTGTGGGTCAGTGTAATTCTCTGCCTCAGAGGGCGGTGGAGGCCGGTTCTCTGGATAATTTCAAGAGAGAGCTAGACAGGGCTCTTAAAGATAGCAGAGTCCGGGATACGGGATAGAAGGCCGGAACGGGATACTGATTGGCCATGATCACATTCTAGGGCGGTGCTGGCTCGAAGGGCCGAATGGCCTACTCCTGCACCTATTGTATATTGTCTATTGAATTAAAGGACATTCTTTTAGGAAGGAGACAAGGATAATTTTCTTTAGTCAGAGGGTAGTGAGTCTGTGGAATTCTTTGCCACAGAAGGCTGTGGACGCCACAAGTCAATGGATAGTTTTAAGGCAGCGATAGATAGATTCTTGATTAGTACGGGCGTCAGGGGTTATGGGTAGAAGGCAGGAGAATGGGGTGCGGAGGGAGAGATAGATCAGCCATGGTTGAATGGCGGGATAGACTCAATGGGCTGAAAGAGGGGAACTGGTGTGAGGTGGCATCAGGCATCCACACCCACCGTGGTTGCCTCAATACTGACCGCGGGAGACTCGGGGGCAGCGGTGGGGACCACGACAATAACAGTCGAAAGGAAATGTGAGGCGCGTCTTGTGAAGAGACACCTCTCTCTCTTGATCCGTCGCGCTTTTGTGACGTACTTCAACACCAGACAACAACCCCCTTAGCGTCCCAGTGACGTGATCTGCGGACAGGAAAGTCAATTGACAAATATAAGGTAGACAAAAATGCTGGAGAAACTCAGCGGTTGAGGCAGCATCTGTGGGGCGAAGGAAAAGGTGACGTTTCGGGTCGAGACCCTTCTTCAGACTGATGTGGGGGTGGGAGGGAGGGCGGGAGGAAGAAAGGAAGAGGCGGAGACAGTAGGCTGTGGGAGAGCTGGGAAGGGGAGGAAAGGAGGGAGAATGCAAGGACTACCTGAAATTGGAGAAGTCAATGTTCATACCGCAGGGGTGTAACTACTCAGGCGAAATATGACGTGCTGCTCCTTCAATTTGCGGTGGGACTCACTCTGACCATGGAGGAGGGCCCAGGACAGAAAGGTCAATTTCAGAATGGGAGGGGGAGTTGCAGTGCTGAACCACCGGAGTCAGGTTGGTTATTGCGAACCGAGCGGAGGTGTTGGGCGAAGCGATCGCCAGCCAACGCTTGATCTCACCGATGTAGAGCAGCTGACACCTAGAGCAGCGATGCAATAGTTGAGGTTGGAGGAGGTGCAGGTGAACCTCTGCCGTACCAGGAAAGACTGCTTGGGTCCTTGAATGGAGTCAAGGGGGGAGGTAAAGCGACATGTGTCGTTGATACTAAGTCGTCAACCGGAAGGGAAGGTGAAGCTATTCCTACTTTGTCAGAAACAGTTTCAAACGTCCCAGAGGGAGCGTCTGGCAACAATTTTTAGCTGTTTCAAATCTCCACATGCTCAGGAAACCTGCGCCAGTACGTATCATCGACTAACTGCGCGCACACAATTGCATGTTCATAAACCAGAGGGACATATATACACACGGAGTGTGATCATAGAACCATACAGTACGGGCACAGCCGTCTGACTAATGATGGGTCCATTGCCAAGAGTCAGGAGTGTTTTACTTTAAGTGTTAAAGAAGGAACTGCAGATGCTGGAAAATCGAAGGTACATAAAAATGCTGAAGAAATCCAGCGGGTGCAGCAGCATCTATGGAGCGAAGGAAATAGGCAACGTTTCGGAGTCTGAAGAAGGGTTTCGGCCCGAAACGTTGCATAACTCCTTCGCTCCATAGATGCTGCTGCACCCGCTAGGTTTCTCCAGCATTTTTGTGTACCTTGTGTTTTACTTTCAAACGCCTCGGGCGGAACAATTAAATTTAAACTTGCAGCAGCACAATAGATATGTAAAACGCCATGCTGATCAGAATGCTCAATCCACCCTGTTCCCTCCTGCTGCGTTTGGCCCATTATCATCCCTCTAACCTCTTCACTCCACCTACTTGACTTCTAATTGTGTTAAATGCTGTTATAGTATCGTGGAAATGTCACTCATACTGTAGCTCCGCCCACAGCTTATGAGCTCTCTCTCTCTCTCTCTCTCTCTCTCTCTCTCTCTCTCTCTCTCTCTTTCTCTCTCTCTCTCTCTCTCTCTCTCTCTCTCTCTCTCTCTCTCTCTCTCTCTCTCTCTCTCTCTCTCTCTCTCTCTCTCTCTCTCTCCTTGTTCTTAGACTTGCTACTGGAGTTGAGCGTTTCAATGCCAGCATGTGGAGATGGGGGGCTCCGCTAGAGCCCATCCTGTGAATGTGGAGCAGAACAATAGACAGCCAATCATGTCATCTCTGGGAGCCCGCTCTACCACCCACCAAATGGAGGTCAGGGCTGGCAGACATTGACGCAGAGCAACAACCTGGCTGCTCAAAACCCGGCTTGAGATCTAACTATTCCTTCGGTTCATGTTTCATTCGAAAGAAGAAGAATGTTGGCCGAGTGGTCGGCCAGCCTGACAAGTGAATTAGGGGGGAATTGGAATCATTGACGTCAAAAGGAATGAACGAAATAATTATCTCACCATATAGGTGGGGTCCTCATCGGGCGCATTGGAACTTCTCCCCTGGAAACAGAAAATAGCTTTGAATTGACTTTCATAGTCATAAATTGTCCCAGCCTATCCAACCTGTCATTGTAACTGAAGCCCGGAAGCACACACAATAGTCAGGCGATGCTTCCTGTCATCCCACCTGTAATTGGGCCTCAAACTTGCACATAGTTCTCCAAGTGTGGTCTCGCCAACGCCTTGTACACCTGCATCACGCCATCCCAAATTTACAGAAGGAACTGCAGAGGCCGGTTTGGAGCGGAGATGGACACAGAGTGCTGGAGAAACATAGCGGGACAGGCAGCATCTCTGGAGAGAAGGAACGGATGACGTTACGGGTCGAGACCTTTCTTCAGACTGAGAGTCAGGGGAGAGGGAGATATGGAAGGGTAAGGTTTGAAAACAAAAGATCAAAGGGGATAAGCATTATGGTCAAGAGGTCCTTCTGCAGTTGTACAGGGCCCCAGTGAGACCACACCTGGAGTATTAGTGCAATGTTGGTCTCCAAATTTGAGGGACATTCTTGCTATTGAGCGAGCGCGGCGTAGGTTCACCAGGTTAATACCTGGGATGGCGGACTGTCATATGCTGAGAGAATGGAGCGGCTGGGCTTGTACACTCTGAGTTTAGAAGGGATAAGAGGGGATCATATTGAAACATGTAAGATTATTAAGGGTTTGGACACCCTAGAGCAGGAAACATGTTCCCGATGTTGGGGTGTCCAGAGCCAGGTGCCACAGTTTAAGAATAAGAGTAAGCATTTAGAACGGAGACGAGGAAAACACTTTGTCACGCACAGAGAGTTGTGAGTCTGTGTGAGGTCTGCCTCAGAGGGCGGTGCAGGCATGTTCTCTGAATACTTTCAATAGAGAGTTAGATAGGGCTCTTAAAGATAGCAGAGTCAGGGGATATGGAAGAAGGCAGGAACTGGGTACTGATTGGGGATGATCAGCCATGATCACATTGAATGAGGTTTCTGGCACGAAGTGCCGAATGGCCAACTCCTGCACCTATTATCTAGTGTCTATTGAAAATGTAGAATAGACCATTGGGTCCATTGCCAAGAGTCAGGAGTGTTTTACTTTAAGTGTTAAGAAGGAACTGCAGATGCTGGAAAATCGAAGGTACACAAAAATGCTGAAGAAATCCAGCGGGTGCAGCAGCATCTGTGGAGCGAAGGAGATAGGCAACGTTTCGGGAGTCTGAAGAAGGGTTTCGGCCGAAACGTTGCCTAACTCCTTCGCTCCATAGATGCTGCTGCACCCGCTAGGTTTCTCCAGCATTTTTGTGTACCTTGTGTTTTACTTTCAAACGCCTCGGGGCGGAACAATTAAATTTAAACTTGCAGCAGCACAATAGATATGTAAACGCCATGCTGATCAGAATGCTCATTCCACCCTGTTCCCTCCTGCCTGCCTTTGGCCCATATCATCCTTCTAAACCTCTTCACTCCACCTACTTGACTTCTAATTGTGTTAAATGCTGTTATAGTATCGTGGAGTGTCACTCATACTGTAGCTCCGCCCACAGGCTTATGAGCTCTCTCTCTCTCTCTCTCTCTCTCTCTCTCTCTCTCTCTTTCTCTCTCTCTCTCTCTCTCTCTCTCTCTCTCTCTCTCTCTCTCTCTCTCTCTCTCTCTTGTTTCTTAGACTGCTACTAGAGTTGGAGCGTTTCAATGCAGCATGTGGAGATGGGGGCTCCGCCAGAGCCCACCCTTGTGAATGTGGAGCAGAACAATAGACAGCCAATCATGTCATCTCTGGGAGCCCGCTCTACCACCCACCAAATGGAGGTCAGGGCCTGGCAGACATTGACGCAGAGCCAACAACCTGGCTGCTCAAAACCAGGCTTGAGATCTAACTATTCCTTCGGTTCATGTTTCATTCGAAAGAAGAAGTATGTTGGCGAGTGGTCGGCCAGCCTGACAAGTGAATTAGGGGGGAATTGGAATCATTGACGTCAAAAGGAATGAACGAAATAATTATCTCACCATATAGGTGGGGTCCTCATCGGGCGCATTGGAACTTCTCCCCTGAAACAGAAAATAGCTTTGAATTGACTTTCATAGTCATAAATTGTCCCAGCCTACCAACCTGTCATTGTAACTGAAGCCCGGAAGCACACACAATAGTCAGGCGATGCTCCTGTCATCCCACCTGTAGTTGGGCCTCCAAACTTGCACACAGTTCTCCAAGTGTGGTCTCGCCAACGCCTTGTACACCTGCATCACGCCATCCAAATTTACAGAAAGGAACTGCAGAGGCCGGTTGGAGCGGAGATGACACAGAGTGCTGGAGAAACATAGCGGGACAGGCAGCATCTCTGGAGAGAAGGAACGGATGACGTTACGGGTCGAGACCTTTCTTCAGACTGAGAGTCAGGGGAGAGGGAGATATGGAAGGGTAAGGTTTGAAAACAAAAGATCAAAGGGGATAAGCATTATGGTCAAAGAGGTCCTTCTGCAGTTGTTACAGGGCCCCAGTGAGACCACACCTGAGTATTTAGTGCAATGTTGGTCTCCAAATTTGAGGAAGGACATTCTTGCTATTGAGCGAGCGCGGCGTAGGTTCACCAGGTTAATACCTGGGATGGCGGGACTGTCATATGCTGAGAGAATGGAGCGGCTGGGCTTGTACACTCTGGAGTTTAGAAGGATAAGAGGGGATCATATTGAAACATGTAAGATTATTAAGGGTTTGGACACCCTAGAGGCAGGAAACATGTTCCCGATGTTGGGGTGTCCAGAGCAGGTGCCACAGTTTAAGAATAAGGAGTAAGCCATTAGAACGGAGACGAGGAGACCTTTGCCACGCACAGAGAGTTGTGAGTCTGTGTGAGGTCTCCCTCAGAGCGCGGTGCAGGCATGTTCTCTGATACTTTCAATAGAGAGTTAGATAGGGCTCTTAAAGATAGCAGAGTCAGGGGATATGGGAAGAAGGCAGGAACTGGTACTGATTGGGATGATCAGCCATGATCACATTGAATGAGGGTTCTGGCACGAAGTGTCGAATGGCCAACTCCTGCACCTATTATCTAGTGTCCTATAGAAAATGTAGAATAGACCATTGTTAACCAGGGGGGGTTAACAACGAGGCAAACAATGTAAATTGAATCGGGAGACAGTGAATGGTCGGAGATCTACGATGGGTGGCGGGGGGGGGGGGTTGGAGAGAGAAGGAAAGCAAGGGTTCATGAAAGATAGCCAAGTCAATATTCATACCCCGGGGTTGTAGCTGCTCAATCTAAATATGAGGTGATATGCCTCCAATTTGCGATGGTGCCAACCTTGGAATTCGATGCCCTTCCTACGAAGACGATGTGCCAAACGCCTGCTTGACGTGACCAAGTTGACCATTGCCTATTTACGTGACAGGGGATAGACCAATGCTAATGACGTCAAAGTAACTCCCAGTTCCAGGTCAACCAGGGGTCGACAGGAAACGTGGGCATAGTGCCGGCCCGTCCTCGTTGAGATGAGGACGTTGAAGATATCTGACAAAGGATTTATGTCAAGTCAAGAATGTTTTATTGTCACATGTCATGGATAGGACAATGAATTCTTACTTGCTGCAGCATAACAGAATATGTGAATATGTAAACATAGTACATAACGGGGAGAGAAAAAAAAGTTCAATAAATGACACATATGGTGCAATAATAATATAGTATTTTACAGTTCTGAGCTCAGAGCTATTTAGAGTCATGTGAAACAGGCCCTTCGGCCAACTTGCCTACAGCAGCCAGCATGTCCAAGCGACACTAGTCCCACCTGCATGCGTTTGGCCCATATCCCTCCAAACCTGTCCTATCCATGTACCTGTCCAACTGTTTCCTAAAGGTTGGGATAGTCCCATCCTCAACTACCTCCTCTAGCAGCTTGTTCCATACACCCACCACCTTCTTTGTGAAAAAGTTACCCCTCAGATTCCTATTTAATCTTTTCCCCTTCACCTTGAACCTTTGTTCTCTGGTCCTCGATTCTCCTACTCTGGGCAAGAGATTCTGTGCATCTACTCGATCTATTCCTCTCGTGATTCTATACACCTCTATAAGATCACCCCTCATCTTCCTGCGCTCCAAGGATAGAGACCCAGCCGACTCAACCCCTCCCTATCGTTCACCTACATTCTAGTCCTGGCAACATCCTCGTAAATCCTCTCTGAACCCATTCAAACTTGACAATATCGTTCTTGTAACACGGTGCCCAGAACTGAACTCAATATTCTAAATGTGGCATCAGCAACATCTTATGGAATTCGAACATGACCTCCCAACATATATCGTTCGGTACTATGATGTCCCTAGTTTATTACTCCGGCTCGGATAATCCCTCTAACGGCTGCATAACACTACTGTCTCCTTATCAACGAAAAATACTCATATCATGAAAGGACACCAGGTACCAACCTGTCCAATACCCGGGATATTTGCATACGGGTTCCATTCGTCCCCGGCATTTGTTGCAAATATCTGCGGAAATACAACGCCCTAAGTCACGAAGTCAAGATTTTTCCACCACAATCATTTGTCCAGCGCAAATGCAGAATGATCGGCCCGTTTTCACTATACTAGCTATCAAATGTATCAAATTCCTTCCCCGGTAATGATCCCGTTACCCTGAGCATAGATCCTACTGCAGCTGTACAGGGCCCCTGATGAGACCGCACCTCGAGTATTGTGTGCAGTTGTATCTCCTAATTTGAGGAAGGTCATTCCTGCTATTGAGTAGGTTGAATTGAATTGAATTGAATTGAATACATTTTATTGACCGCAGTCTCCGGTAAAAAGTGGCCGATTCGGAAACTCCAAGCCGCTGAGAGTGTTCTTCCGTTCCGACATCGGAGTTCCCATCATCCCGGCGAGAGGGCCTGAACATCAGGCCGCAGTAGCGGTTACTGCGGAGGGCTCAAAGGCCCCGACCACGGGTGAAGGAAGAGGAAGATAACCGAACTTTATTGCCTTTCCTCACAGTGGGAGACGTTGATTCCGCTGTGTGGGGATGTTCATGTTAAATTCTACCGAGTATTGAGTTCTTTTTATTCGTATGGCTGTATGGTAACTCAAATCTCACTGTACCAATTGGGGCATGTGAAAATAAATGTAACTTCAACCTGAACTTGGACCGAGTATTTACACATACATAGATACATAGATACATAGAAAATAGGTGCAGGAGTAGGCCATTCGACCCTTCGAGCCTGCACCGCCATTCAATATGATCATGGCTGATCATCCAACTCAGTATCCCGTACCTGCCTTCTCTCCATACCCCCTGATCCCTTTAGCCACAAGGGCCACATCTAACTCCCTCTTAAATATAGCCAATGAACTGGCCTCAACTACCCTCTGTGGCAGAGAGTTCCAGAGATTCACCACTCTCTGTGAAAAGGTTTTTCCTCATCTCGGTCTTAAAGGATTTCCCCCTTATCCTTAAGCTGTGACCCCTTGTCCTGGACTTCCCCAACATCGGGAACAATCTTCCTGCATCTAGCCTGTCCAACCCCATAAGAATTTTGTACGTTTCTATAAGATCCCCTCTCAATCTCCTAAATTCTAGCGAGTATAAGCCAAGTCTATCCAGTCTTTCTTCATATGAAAGTCCTGACATCCCAGGAATCAGTCTGGTGAACCTTCTCTGTACTCCCTCTATGGCTATCAAATCCTCAAATCCTCTTGCTATGAAAGCCAACATACCATTCGCTTTCTTCACTGCCTGCTGCACCTGCATGCCTACTTTCAATGACTGGTGTACCATGACACCCAGGTCTCGCTGCATATCCCCATTTCCTAATCGGCCACCATTTAGATAATAGTCTGCCTCCCCGTTTTTGCCACCAAAGTGGATAACCTCACATTTATCCACATTATACTGCATCTGCCAAACATTTGCCCACTCACCCAGCCTATCCAAGTCACCTTGCAGTCCCCTAGCATCCTCCTCACAGCTAACACTGCCCCCCAGCTTAGTGTCATCCGCAAACTTGGAGATGTTGCTTTCAATTCCCTCACAAGTAACAACACGATATACAGTGTTCTGCCATTCACTTACTATCTCCTCCGAAAGTCCTGTCCGTGTCGTTATTCGTCCGGGGTGCGAGTTGGGCCTAAACAAACATAAACCAGATACAATGTGTGGGAAAGAACTGCAGATGCTGGTTTAAATCGAAGATATACACAAAAATGCTGGCGTAACTCAGTGGGCCAGGCAGCATCTCTGGGTGTGAAGGAATGGGTGATGTTTTGGGTCGAGACCGGAAATACACAACGTGCCTTTCCCCTATTCCCGAGGTGCTAACGTTCCCCAATCCCCGTTCACTTCCGCCATTGTCCGTCACGTGGACACGCCGATTGTCGGTCACGTGCTCTCTTTCTCTGGACCCGGCTTTCAGTGGCTGTGACTGTCAGATCAGTTTTGGGAAATGCCAAAGAAAAACACAAACGCCAAACCAGGCGATATTTTGCGCGTTTGCCACAGAAGCAGATCTACAAACTCTTATTACAATCGCTCCACATTCTTAAACCTCCATTCCTTCAGCAAGATGTCTTACTTTAACAGACCATAGACAATACGTGCCATTCGGCCCTTCGAGCCAGCACCGCCATTCAATGTGATCATGGCTGTTCATCCACCATCACAACCCCGTTTCTGCCTTCTCGCCATATCCCTTAACTCCGCTATCCCTGAGAGCTCCATCTAACTCTCTCTTGAAAGCATCCAGCGAACCGCCCTCCACCGCCGTCTGAGGCAGAGAATTCTATACACTCACAACTCTCTGTGTGGAAAGGTCTTTCCTCATCTCCGTTCTAAATGGTCGACCCCTTATTCTTAAACTGTGGCTCCTGGTTCTGGACTCCCCCAACATCGGGAACATGTTTCCTGCCTCTAGCGTGTCCAATCCCTTAACAATCTTAAATGTTTCAATAAGATTACCTCTATCAACATCTGACAGTCGCGCCAACCCGGGAATTAACCTTGTGAACCAACGCTGCACTCCCTCAATAACTGTGATCTTCCTGAACACCTCTGAGATCTGCCCTTACTTCGCAATGCTGCACTGCTATCTACCTCATTGGTGACCCTCGGACTATCCTTGATCAGACTATGCTGGCTTTACCTTGCACTAATCGCTATTCACCTCTCGTGTATCTGTACACTATAAATTGCTCGATTGCAATCATGTCTGTCTGCTGGCTGGGAGTATCTGCACGGGACAAAAAGCTTTTTACTGTCAAGCTTTTCGCTGCCAGGCAGAATTTCTGGAGAACGTGTAAGGTACAAAGTGCTGGAGTAACTCAGCGGGTCAGGCAGCATCTCTGTGGAGAACGTGGATAGGTACAAAGTGCTGGAGTAACTCAGCGGGTCAGGCAGCATCATGGAGAACGTGGACTGGTACAAAGTGCTGGAGTAACTCAGCGGGTCAGGCTGAATCGTTGGAGAAGTGAAATTTCTCCATCTAAACTGTACTAAAGGTCGAAGCGAAATTTGGAGGGTGACGCAGTTACCCGCTTGTCTTCTTGGCGATGAACCAAGCGCTGACTCCGCTGATCAAACAGGAAGCAAGTGCAGCGGCAATGATGGGAATGATGACGGAAGAACCGAAATCCAAAGGACAGTGCAGCGCTAAAGCAACAAAAAAAAACAGCATTGGAATTCATATGACGGAAGCAAATGTCTTTCATTAAGTGTTAAAGAAGGAACTGCAGATGCTGGATAATCGAAGGTACACAAAAATGCTGGAGAAACTCAGCGGGTGCAGCAGCATCTATGGAGCGAAGGAAATAGGTAACGTTTCGGGCCGAAACCCTTCTTCAGACTGATAGGGGGTGGGGAGAAGAAAGGAAAAAAGGAAAAGGCGGAGGAGGAGCCCGAGGGCTGGGGGAGGGGAGGAGACAACCAGATGGATGATGAAGGGGAGGGGACAGCCAGGGCTAGCAGAATTGGGAGAATTCAACGTTCAGGCCACCAGGATGTAGACTGCCCAAGCGGAATATGAGGTGCATTTCCTCCAATTTACGGTGTTGCTCGCTGTGGCCATGGAGGAGACCCAGGACAGAGAGGTCAGATACGGAATGGGAGGGGGAGTTGAAGTGCTGAGCCACCGGGAGTTCAGGTTGGTTATTGCGGACCGACCGGAGGTGTTCGGCGAAACGATCGCCAAGCCTCCGCTTTCATTAAGGACCTGCATTCTTCGGACAACCGGCATTTTAACAAGAGAGATGTAGATGTTTAGATTAGAGATACAATATTCAAACAGTCCCTTCGGCCCGACGAGTCCACATCGCCCATCGATCACCCACTCACACTAATTCTCTGCCCAGTCCAAATCAGGGCAAGTTTACAGAGGAACCATTAACCTCGAGAGTCGGCACTCGATGAGGAAACCCAAGCCGTCACGGGGAGAACGTGCAAACTCCACACAGACAGACAGCACCCGAGCTCAAGATCGACCCGGGTCTCTGGCGATGTGAGGCAGCAGCTGTACCAGCATCGCCACCGTGTGGCCGCGAGGGCGAGTGCCTGTATCGAGGGTTCATACGCAAAAATAAAGAGATATAGAACGGTTACTTGCCTACGAAAGAACTGCAGATGCCGGTTTAAATCGAAGGTAGTCACAAAATGCTGGAGTAACTCAGCGGGACAGGCAGCATCTCCCGGGAGAAGGAATGGGTGACGTTTCGGGTCGAGACCCTTCTTCAGACTGATCCCATGAATGAGTGTGTTGACATATGATGAGCGTTTGTCCGCACTTGGCCTGTATTCGCTGGAGTTTAGACGAATGAGCGGATGGGGGGGTGTGGGGGACCTCATTGAAACTTTACCGAATAGTGAAAGGCTTGGATAGAGTGGATGTTGAGAGGATGTGTCCACTATTGGGAGAGTCTAGGACCAGAGGGCACAGCATCAGAATTAAAGGACGTTCTTCTAGGAAGGAGATGAGGAGGGAATTCTTCAGCCGCAGGATGGTGAATCTATGGAATTATTTGCCACAGAAGGCTATGGAGGCCAAGTCAGAGGATAATTTTAAGGCAGCGATAGATAGATTCTTGATTAATACAGTCATCCGTGGATATGGGTTTAGGAGGGAGAGACAGATCAGCCATGATTGAGTGGCGGAGTAGACATGATGGGCCGAATGGACTAATTTTACTGCTATTCCTTATGATGTAGATGTACAGTTTCTGCCATTACTAATATTAAGTGCAAACTAAAGGCTTTGAGTGCCTATGTACTTACAGTAAACCGCCACATATGTCTCCGCGCTGTTGCGGTTCAATCCATTGCTTACGATGCATTTGTACAACCCTTTGTCGGTCCTCACTACTGGGTCTATGAGCAGCGTGTCTCTGGCTATAGTTATCCTGTTATTCAGCTGGACAGGATGATTGTTAAATAACCATTCCCGCTTCAGTTGAGTTCCCCGGGCGCTGCACGTCAGCAAGACGGAGTCGATGTCTTCCACCGGCTTAGATTCGCTGGCTTGCAGAGCGACATTCGCCACCGGTTCTGAGGAGAGAATAAAGATTTAAAATATGGCAGAGCCGAGTTTTACCACCTACACCACCACGTATTACTATCCCTGGGGCAACTGGCTCGGGCTCGGCCGACGGTCAATTACTCAACACACAATGGTCACATCGTATTTGGTCGCAAGATCTGAGTGTGACCACTAGAGGCAGCATTTCATTTACGTATCCAATTGGCCCTAAAATAGACATGATGGCGACTGAACCACGATGTTGGGCCCGCAGTCATAGAATCGTACAGCACGGAAATAGGTTCTTCGGCCCAATGCAGGGTGACTTGGACAGGTTGGGTGAGTAGGCAAATGCATGGCAGATGCAGTTTAATGTGGACGAATGTGAGATTATCCACTTTGCAAAAACAGGAAGGCAGACTATAATCTAAATGGTGTCAAGTTGGGAAAAGGGGAAGTATAACGGATTCTGGGGGTCCTTGTTCATCAGTCAATGAAAGTAAACATGCAGTTACAGCAGGCAGTGAAATAAGCGAATGGCATGCTGGCCTTCATAACAATAGGACTTGAGTATAAGAGCAAAGAGCTACTTCTGTAGTTGTACAGGGCCCTAGTAAGACCACACCTGGAGTATTTTGTGTAGTTTCGGTCCCCTAATTTGAGGAAGGACATTCTTTCTATTGAGGGGTTGCAGCGTAGGTTCACCAGGTTAATTCCCGGGATGGCGGGATTGTCATATGCTGAGAGAATGGAGCGGCTGCGCTTGTATACTCTAGATTTAGAAGGATGAGAGGAGATCTTATGGAAACATATCAGTTTATTAATGGTTTGGACACGCTAGAGGCAGGAAAATATTCCCCATGTTGGGGGTGTCCAGAACCGGGGGTCTCAGTTTAAGAATAAGGGGTAGGCCATTTAAGACTGAGATGGGGAAACAAATATTCAACCAGAGACTTGTTAATCTGTGGAATTCCCTGCCACAGAAGGCAGTTGAATCCAATTTACTGAACGTATTCAATGGAGAGTTAGATTTAGCTCTTCGGGCTAACGTGACGAATGGCCTACTCCTTCTTCTATTGTCTATGTTTCTATGTTTAGATCCGGATGATCAGGTCCACACTGCCTTGATGAAACCCGTATGCACAACATCTACAATTCTGCCCTTTTAGTTTAGTTTCGAGATACAACGCGGAAACAGGCCCTTCGGCCCACCGAGTCCCTAGCGACAAACGATCTCCGCAAACTAACGGTATCATACACACACTCGGGACATTTTTCTTACGTTTATTTTCAGTTTAAACCGGCATCTGCAGTTCCTTCCTGCACTAATGGGAGGTTTTGGCCCAACTGCTGCACCAGAAAGTACTTTTTCTTCCTCTTTTTAGCAAGGCCGCCGCCCGATTGTAAACACAACGAGAGGGAAATGGGTAGATCTATCACTGGTTCGGCACAGACACCAACTCTCTGTCCCAATCTGAGCAGCCGCCGACATCCGACCGCGGTGGAAACCCAACTGCAAACGGAAGCCGCTCTACCCTGGTCAGAAGAAGGGTCTCGACCCGAAACTTCACCCATTCTTTCTCTGCAGAGATGCTGCCTGACCCGCTGAGTTACTCCAGCACTTTGTACCTGTCCACGTTCTCCACAGAGATGCTGCCTGTCCCGCTGAGTTACTCCAGCTTTTTGTGTCTATCTCCTGGAATTCCCGTGCTGGAAACGGCATCTATTCCAATAACCGAGTTGGGTGGTAAAAGGATGAATTATATTTCATTTACCGCAAGAGTCAAATTATTATAACAACTCTACTTCCCAAGAAGGCTTCGGAATTTCGGCATGTCCCCAACAACTCGCACCATCTTCTACAGATGCACCGGAGAAAGCATCTATCTCACAAACCAACCTCCCTTCCATCGCCTCCATCGACACCTCACGCTGCCTCGGCAAGGCCAGCAGCATAATCAAGGACGCGTCTCAGCCCTGCTCAATGCCTCTCCTGCCTTCTCCCATCGGGCAAGAGATAAAGAAGTGTGAAAACGCACGGACACACCTCCAGCTTCATTGGCAGTTTCTTCTCGGCTTTTATCGGGCAACTGAACCGTCCTCTCACCAATTAGAGAGCGTCCCTGACATCCCATCCACCTCATTGGAGACCCTCGGACTATCCTTGATCGGACTTTGCTGGCTTTACCTTGCGCTAAACCTAATTCGCTTCATCCTGTGTCTACATTTAAACCGTTCGATTGTAATCATGAATTGTCTTTCCACTGACTGATTAGCAACAAAAGCTTTTCATTGTACCCCGGTACACGTGACGAAAAACTAACCTGAACTGAGTGTAGAGAGTAAACGAGTCAACAAGATCGACGTCAAACTCACCGAGTACGTGCAGTGTGATGGTCGCTGAGGCTTGAGCGCCGGTGTCTTTTTCAACGAATGTCACTGTGTAATCCCCGTTGTCCGACTCCTTCACCGACCTCAGTAGCAGCGCCGCTCTCAACATGGAAAAATATGCCCGTGAATTGTACTCAGGAAGGAACCACACGGTTGTTCCGCTCAACCAGAAGATCATTTTCCCTTTGAAAAAACAGTTTCCACTGGCGGCAAACCTTATCGGCCGCATCGTGAACAGCGCGTCTCCCGCGATGCGGACATATAAGTCGCTCCGTTCCCGGTCGACCTTAAACATCTGCAAACCACCTGAGGATGAGAGACGGGCATGAGAGGGGAAAAACGGAGGCACAGCCGAATTAGGCCATTCTGCCCATCAGGGCTAACCCCATTCTCCTCAGTTTTTTCATTTTAATTTAGTTAAGCGATACAGCGCGGAAACAGTACATTAACCCAAGCCTGCACACACGAGGAACAATTTACACTAATATCAGGCCCAAGCCGATACACCTACAAACCTGCACGTCTTTGGAGGAAACCGAAGATCCGCACAGGTCACGGAGAGAACGTGCAAACTCCATACAAGCAGCAACTTCACCACCGTTCCTTCTCCCCATCACCCCCGAAACCCGTCACTCTGTCTGTGCCTTGAGAAATTCTTCCTCATCTCCTTCCTAAAATAACTTTCTATTAATTCCGAGGCTGTGCCCTCTGGCCCCCGATTCCCCCCACGAAGTGGAAACATCCTCTCCACATCCACTCTTATCCCAGCCCGTGTCTACACTTGTTTGAATTTAATTCTGCCGTTCCCCTGGACCCGCTCGGCGACAAACTACCGCGGTGTCGGTCTGAGAGAGCGACGCTCACCCGTGGAAATGACCAGGCAAAAGGCGAGCGCGTTCAGCGGCGGCAGCGCCATGCCGTGCGGGCAGCGTCCGTCTCGGTGACACTCACACACTGAGCCGCGCTTCCTGCTTTCAGCTTCAGCTGACTGGAGTCCAGTCATAGGCGGTGCCGCAGATGATTGGACCCTTTACTGACCGCTAACTCCCTCCCCCCACCCCCGCCAACTTAAAGCGCACTGCTTTAGTGTCAGAAGAGGGGATAACTTAAAAGGACATTAAAGAGGCAAGTGTTTCAGGCAGAGAGAAGTGGCCAGTGCAATCTTCTACGCAGGCGTGTGTCGGGGCAGCCGGGCGAAGACTGCGAACGGCAACAGGGTTAATAATGAATTAATAAGTTTATTCGACAAGTATTCACATACAAGGATTTGCCTTGGTGCTCCGCCCGCAAGTGACAACATGACATACAGTGACAGTTTATAATGTCACATAAAACATTAAACATTAACAATAAAACATAATTGACTATACATTTGCATTAAATAAAATACCAGAGCAAAAGGAGGCTACAGATTTTTAGTTATTGAGTAGAGCTACTACTCGTGGAAAAAAATGTTAGTTTTATCTCTGGCTGTTGCAGCTTTGACAGTCCGGAGTCGCCTTCCAGAGGGAAGTGATTCAAAGAGTTTGTGCCCAAGATGAGAGGAGGCAGACGTGGTCTTACCATCTGGCTGCCTAGCCCTTGCAGTGTACAGTTCGTCAATGGAGGGAAGGTTGCAGCCAATAACAGGATCAGGAACGCCGTCTCTGTCCAGTGGGGCGAGGTGGTTTCATGGGAGGTGGTCCAGGTGGGGAGGATGCTCCTCAAATTGTGGAGCATCCTGGACAATACAGCTTACCCCCTCCATTACACACTGGTCAACCTGAGGAGCACCTTCAGCAAAAGACTGGTTCCACCAAGATATTGCACAGAACACTACGGGTTCTTCACTAGTACGGGTGTCAGGGGATATGGGGAGAAGGCAGGGAAATGGGGTTAGGGGGGATAGATAGACATAGATGCATAGAAACATAGAAAATAGGTGCAGGAATAGGCCATTGGGCCCTTTGAGCCAACTGCCATTCAATATGATCATGGCTGACAGCCAACATCATCAAAAACCCACACCATCCTGGCCACACACTCATCCCTCCGTTGCCATCGGGTAGAAGGTACAGGAGCCTGAAATCTGGAACATCCAGGTTCAGAACAGCTACTTCCCCACAGCCATCAGGCTATTAAACACGACATCAAACAAACTCTGAACAATAACAGCCTATTGCACTTCATCTGTTTATTTATTGTGTATATATATGGTCTATGGTATATAGACACTGAACTTTTATCTCCTGGTCTGTATTATGTTTACATATTCTGTTGTGCTGCAGCAAGCAAACAAGAATGTCATTGTCCTATCTGGGACACACGATAATAAAACTCTCTTGACACTTGTCTCTTGACTTGACTTGCTGTATCTGTAGACTGTAAACGGCTCGATAGCAAACATGTATAATCTTTCTGCTGACTGGGTAGCACGCAACAAATGTTTTTCAATGTTTCTCGGTACACGTGACAACTAACTAAACTAACTAAAATAACTCATCCATGGCAACCAATATGCCCCATCTACTCTAGTCGAATTTGCTCGTGATTGGCTCATATCCCTCTTCCTTTAGTATCCAAGTAGCCGCCCAAATATATTTTAAATGTTGTGGATGGACCTGCTCAAACCGCGTCCTGTGGCATATGCAAGGAACTGCAGATGATGGTTTACAAACGAAAAAAGGGGCAAAGTGCTGGAGTAACCCATCGGTTCAGGCAGCATCTCTGGAAAACAGTGATAGGTAGTGTTTGAAGTGGCGTCCATTCTACAGACAGATGGTGGTGGAGGCAAAGTAATTGGATGTATCTCAGGCAGAGATAGATTGATTCCTGATTAGCACGGTTGTGAGGGGTTATGGGGATAAGGCATGAAAATTGGGTTTGGAGGGAGAGATAGACATAGAACCATAGAAACATCGCAAATAGGCGCAGGAGTGAGACATTCGGCCATTCGAACCAGCACTGCCATTAAATATGATCATGGTTGATCATCTACAATTAGTATCCCTTTCCCGATTTTTCCCCATATCCCTTGATTCCGTTAGTGGTGCCCTAAGTACCACATCTTACTCTCTCTTGAAATCATCCAGTGAATAGGCCTCCACTGCCTTCTGTGGCAGAGAATTCCACAGACTCACAACTCTAAGAGTGATTTTTTTCCGTACCTCTGTCTTAAATGGCCTACCCCTTATTCTTAAACAGAGTGGTGATAGATGTGGCATGATTGAAGGGCGGTGTAGACTGGTAGGGCCGAATAGCCTGCTTCTGCAGCAATTTCTTGCGGTCTGAGTTGGGCCTTATGGCTTGTTTACCAGTTGTATGACTTGCACGCTCATGGTCGGCGCAAGTGTTTGGCAATTTCCTGTTTCTGCGGTAATGTTCTGTGTGGTTCCTCTTTCCATGGAAGCCCAAACACACAGAAACACACACACACACACACACACACACACACACACAAACACACACACACACACACACACACACACACACACACACACACACACACACACACACGCACACACACACACACACACACACGCACACACACACACACACACACACACACACACACACACACACACACACACACGCACGCACGCACGCACACACACACACACACACACACACACACACACACATATATATTTACTGACTTCATCTTCTTTTGCTTATACATCACAAAATATCTCCCCTACTATTAGGAAGAGCAGTCATGAACTGCTATCTACCTCATTGGCGACCCTCGGAATATCCTTGATCGGACTTTGCTGGCTTTACCTTGCACTAAATGTTATTCCCTTATCATGTATCTATACACTGTAAATGGCTCGATTGTATGCGGTTGAGGCAGCATCTCTGGAGAACGTGGACAGGTACAAAGTGCTGGAGTAACACAGCGGTTCAGACAGCATCTCTGGAGAAAATGGAAAAGTGACGTTTCCACGTTTTCCAGAGATGCCGCATGACGCGCTGAGTTACTCCTGCACTTTGTACCTATTCATGTTCTCCACAGATGCTGCCTGGCCCGCTGAGTTACTCCAGTACTTTGTACCTTCCCATGTTCTCCAGAGAAGCTGCAAGTCCCGATGAGCTACTTCAGCAATTTGTACCTATCCGTGCTCTCTCTCGCCCAGAGCTGCTCACAATATTCCAAATGTGGGCCATGATAAAGCCTCGCCGTTACATCCTTGCGGTTTTATGCCATTTCACTGCATGTAATGTACATCTAACGAATAAAATTTAATTTGACTTTGAGGTACAACCTTGTCACTCAGAGTGGAGTGGGTGTATGATACGAGCTGACAGAGGAGGTAGTTGAGGTAGGTAGAACAACACCATTTAAAATACACACAGATAGGCAATTGGATGGGAAATGTTGAGAGTGATATGCAACAAATGCGGGCAAATTGAACTGGCTTAGATGGGACATGTTGTTCGCCATGGGCAAGTTGGACCAAAGGGGCCTGTTTGCGTGCTGTATGACATCATCGTAGCGAATTGTGGACGTAGCCCAGACCATCACACAAAACAACCTCCCTTCCATCACCTCCATCTACACCTCACGCTGCCTCGGCAAAGGCCAGCAGCATAATCAAGGACCCGTCTCACCCCGGTCACTCCCTCTCTACCCTCTCCCATCGGGGCAAGAGGTATAGAAGTGTGAAAACGCTAACCTCCAGATTCAGGGACAGTTTCTTCCCGGCTGTTGTCAGGCAAATGAACCTTCCCACCACAAACAGAGAGCAGTCCTGAACTGCTATCCACCGCATTGGTGAACCTCGGACGACCCTAGATCGGACTTTGCTGGCTTTACTTTGCACCAAACATTATTCCCTTATCATGTATCTGTACACTGTAAACGGTTCGATTATAATCATGTATAGTCTTTCTGCTGACTGGTTAGCACGCAACAAATGTTTTTCACTGTATCTCTGTACACGTGACAACCTACTAAACTAACTAAAGTTACTCATCCATGGCAACTAATGTGCCCCATCCACGCGAGGCACTTTTACGCGTGATTGGCCCTTATCCCTCTTCTTTTAGTATCCAAGTACCCGCCCAAGTATATTTTAAATGTTGTGGTTGGACCTGCAATACCGCGTCCTGTGGAATATGTAAGGAACTGCAGATGATGGTTTACTAACGAAAAAACAGACACAGTGCTGGAGTACCCCATCGGTTCAGGCAGCATCTCTGGAGAACAGTGATAGGTATGGTTGAAGTCGCGACCATTCTACAATCAGAAGGATGTATTTGATACATTGCCCAGTGAATGGTTGAAGTCGCGACCATTCTACAATCAGAAGGCGGTCGAGGCCAAGTTATTGGATGTGTCTAAGGCAGAGAGAGATAGATTCCTGATTAGTACGGTTGTGAGGGATTATGGAGAGAAGGCATGAAAATTGGGTTAGGAGGGAGAGATAGACATCGGACCATAGAAACAAAGCAAATAGATGCAGGAGTGGGCCATTCGGCCATTCGAACCAGCACTGCCATTCAATTTGATCATGGCTGATCATCTAAAATTACTACCCCGTTCCTGATTTTTCCCCATATCCTTTGATTCCGTTAGTGGTGCTGTTAGAACCACATCGAACTCTCTCTTGAAATCATCCAGTGAATTGGCCTTCACTGCATTCTGCGCAGAGAATTACACAGATCCACAACTCTCTGGGTGAAAACTTTTTCCGTATCTCAGTCCTAAATGGACTATCCCTAATTCTGAAACTGAGCGCTGAGAGATCTGCCATTATTGCATGGCGGAGTAGACTGGTTGGGCCGAATGGCCTACTTCTGCAGCAATTTCTTGCCGTATGAGTTGGGCCTTAGGGCTTGTTTACCAGTAGTATGATTTGGTCGCTCATGGTCGCGACTTCAAACACTACCTATCCATGTTAGCGGAGTAGACTGGTTGAGCCGAATGACCTACTTCAGCAGCAATTTCTTGCGGTCTGAGTTGGGCCTTAGGGCTTGTTTACCAGTTGTATGAATTGGTCGCTCATGCTCAGCGCAAGTGTTTGGCAATTTCCTGTTTCTGCTGTAGTGGTTTAACTTGTTCCCCTTTCCATGGAATCCCACACACACATTTATTGACTTCCTCTTCTTATGTTTATACATCACAAAATATATCTCCCAATAATAGGAAGATCAGTCCTGAACTACAATCTACTTGATTGGTGACCCTCGGATTATACTTGATCGGACATTGCTGGCTTTACCTTGCACTAACGTTATTCCCTTATCATGTGCATGTTTCGGAAGTGGCGGCGCTGTTAATCGGCTGCGGCTCGCCTGCAGTCCGTCTGTTTTTACTTTTTCTGTTGGTTTTTTTTGTCCTGTTTTGTTAAGTTTTAGTTTGTTGGGTTGTGTTAGGGGGGGAGAAACATGTCCTCCGTCTCCTCCTTCGGGGGAATGCGACTTTTTCGTGTCGTATCCCCCTTCCCTGCCTCCGTCTGCGGTGAGGCCTAATGGCGGAGCTGGCCGCCTCCATCCTGCGACTGACCCCGAGGCTACGGAGGCAGAGCCAGCCAGGACTTACCAACGGGAGGCTGGCCGTCTTCGGGGCTGAGGCAGCGGTGGCCCGACTTGCTGGTGCGGCGTTCTGGCTTTCGGCGGCGGCCTGGAGCTGATGCAGCGGGGTCCGGAGCGGAGACTGCGGGACCTGGAGCTGGTGCAGCGGGGTCCGGAGCGGAGACTGCGGGACCTGGAGCTGATACAGCGGGGTCCGGAGCGGAGACTGCGGGACCTGGAGCTGATGCTGTGGCGGGCCGTCTCGGAGCGGAGACGGCGTTCCGGCTTTCGGCGGCGGCGACATCACCACGGAGGTCCGCTGGACTGGAGGGCGGCATCTTCGGCCTGGATCGATCGCCTCAGCGCAGAGGGAGAACAAGGAGGGAAGAGACGGAGACTAAGACTTTGCCTCCATCACAGTGAGGGTGTGCTTGGTGAACTCACTGTGGTGGATGTTTAATTTGTGTTTATTGTATGTTTTGTTATTATTGGTTCTGTGTATGACTGCAGGCATCACAATTTCGTTCAGACCGAAAGGTCTGAATGACAATAAAGGAAACTAGACTTGACTTGACTTGATGTTTCTACAAACTGTGAATGGCTCTATTGTATCTCTGGAGAACGTGGACGGTTACAAAGTGCTACTGTAACTCAGCGGGTTAGACAGCATCTCTGGAGAACATGGACAAGTGACGTTTCCTCGTTCTCCAGAGATGCCGCCTGACCCGCTGAGTGGTTCCAGCACTTTGTCCCTATCCATGTTCTCCAGAGATGCTGCCTGCCCCCCTGAGACACTGCGGTACTTTGAACCTATCCATGTTCTCCAGAGATGCTACCCGACCCGATGAGGTACTCCAGCACTTTCCTCCTATCCACGCTCTCCAGAGATGCTGCTTGTCCTGATGAGCTACTCCAGCACTTTGAACCTATCCGCGCTCTCTCTCGTCCACAGCTGCTCACAATATTCCAAATGTGGGCCATGACAAAGCCTCGCCCTTACATCCTTGCTGTTATATGTCATTTCACGCATATAATGTACATGTGAAGAATACAATTGACTTTGACAATGAGGTACAACGTTTTCACTCAGAGTGTGTGTGTTACGAGCTGGCAGAGGAGGTAGTTGAGGTAGGTACAACAACACTGTTTAAAATACACACAGATATGTAATTGGATGGGAAATGTTGAGAGGGAAATGCACCAAATGCGGGCAAATTGAACTGGCTTTGATGGGGCATGTGGGTCGCCATAAGCAAGTTCGACAAAAGGGCCTGTTTGCCTGCTGTATGCCATCATCGCAGCGAATTGTGGACGTAGCCCATACCATCACACAAACCAATCTCCCTTCCATCGCCTCCATCCACACTTCACGCTGCCTCGGCAAAGCCAGCAGCATAACCAAGGACCAGTCTCACCTCGTCACTCCCTCTTCTCCCCTCTTCCATCGAGGCAAGAGGCAAGAGGTACAGAAGTGTGAAAACGCACACCTCCAGATTCAGGGACAGTTTCTTCCCAGTTGTTGTCGGGCAACTGTATCATCCTAGCAGTCGTGAACTGCTATCTACGTCATTGGAGGCCCTCGGACTATCCATGATCGGACTTTACTGGCTATACCTTAAATTAAACTTTATTCCCTTATCTTGTATCTATACACAGTAAATGGATCGATTGAAACCATTGTGTAGGAAGGAACTGCAGATGGTGGTTTCCATCGAAGATAGACATAAATGCTGGAGTAACTCAGCGGGACAGGCAGCATCTCTGAGAGAAGGAATGGGTGACGTTTTATGTCGAGACAATTTTCCCTCGTTCTTTCCATCCAGAGATGCTGCCTGTCCCGCTGAGTTACTCCAGCATTTTGTGTCCGCCTTCGATTGCGACCATGTTTTGTCTATCTGCTGACTGGTCAACACACAACAAAAGCTTATCACTGTACTTCGGTACACATGACAATAAACGGAACCTTGCTATGGCCCCATGAGCGACTCGAATTCAAGGCCAAGAGACCTTGAACCCAGACCTGAGGAGATAAAGGAATTGATATTAGTTTGGAGAAATTAATTCCAACTTTACGGCCTGTCATAGCGAGTAATATGAACCTATCCGAAATCTGTGACGTTTATCATGAAACAGATGTGCGAGGGAGCGAAAGGACATTTGGAGAACACGCTCGATTCAAAAAATCATGTAATTAATTTACAGAAGGATGTATTTGATACATTGCCCAAAACGATACGCGATCGGCCCATAAGATTCAAAAATAAGAACGTCTTTTTATTGTGGGAATAACTGAAAAATGGACTGGATCAGAATGTTGGGACAGACAACCATTCACTGAGCTACTCCACCGCTGCGCCACCGAGGCCGCCCTACCCATTGATCTATCTATCTGTAGATAGCAATGTTCCTTTCCCGCCCATCGTTAGACCTGGTGTTATTCTAAACTAGGACTAGATCAGTACCCCGTTCCTGCCTTCTCCACATATCCCCTGACTCCGCTATCTTTAAGAGCCCTATGTAACTCTCTCTCGAAAGTATCCAGAGAACCGGCCTCCACCGCCCTCAAGAGGCAGAGAATTCCACAGACTCACAATTCTCTGGGAGAAAAAGTGTTTCGTCGTCTCCTTTCTAAATGGCCGACCCCTTATTCTTAAAGGGGTAAGCCATTTAACGTGAAGTAGCAGCGATTGAATGGGAACACGAGGGGACCACTATTTCACACAGAGGGTGGTGGGTGCATGGAACGAGCTGCCAGAAGAGGAAGTTGCGGCAGGTGATAAAAATATGTTTGGACATGTACAATGAGCGGAAAGGTTTTAGAGGGATGTGGGCCATGGGCAAGTTGGGGCGAAAGGCCTGTTTCCGTGCTGTGATTCTCTGCTGTGGGAACTACATACAAAAATGTCAGAAGCCCGCGATGGCATTTTATATTTTGGCTAATGAACAATAGTCACAGTTCCTAATGATTTATTTAACAGTTTCCCGGTTACGCACAGCAGGATTTACATAAATTCCTAACCCTTATTTCCCTTGAGATTGAAAGGCTTTATATTTGTTCTGTGGTTCATTGTTTCGGACGCTACACTGTTTTATACATCAGTGCACATGTCTGGAACTTGTAGACAACAGTAATAAACGCACCCAGTAGAAAAATGTTTATCGGATTGAAAAACATCAGTATAGACGCGATACGAATACAATTTATTTTGGGGAAGATATTCTATTTTAATGCAAAGATCAGAGAAGGCGCCTCTGAGTGAGTGGGAATCGCTGACATGTCTATAATTAGGGGATCTTAGTGGGTTATTTTCACGGCCAGGACAGGGCCGAACCTCAGGCTTTGTATAACAGGGCGAATGGATTAGCTAAATGGACATAAAGTGCTGGAGTAACTCAGCGGGTCATGCAGCATCTGTGGAAAACTTGGATAGGTGACGTTTCACAGAGTGCTGGAGTAACTCAGCGGGTCAGGCAACATCTCTGGAGAACATGGATAAGTGACGTTTCACAGAGTGCTGGAGAAACTCAGCGGGTCAGGCAGCATCTGTGGAGAACGCGGGTAGGTGACGTCTCTGTCGATCGGTCTCGACCCCCAAACTTGACTCATCCATGTTCTCCACAGAGATGCTACCTGAGTCCCGCTGATTTGCTCCAGCACTTTTATCTGGTCCACGTTCTCCACAGAGATGTTGCCTGACCCGCTGAGTTACTCCAGCACTTTGAACCTGTCCACGTTCTCCTCAGAGATGTTGCCTGACCCGCTGAGTTACTCCAGCACTTTGCACCTATCCATCTTCTCCAGAGATGCTGCCTGACCCGCTGAGTTACTCCAGCACTTTGTACCTATCCATGATCTCTTTGATTAATACGGGTGTGAGGAATTGTGGGGGCGAAGGCAGGAGAATGGGGCCGAGAAGCAAAGATAGATCAGTCACGATTTAATGGCGGAGTAGACTTGATGGGCCGAATGGCCTTCTTCAACTCCGACAAAAATATCCATTGCATTGGACTACACAGCCTTCTGTGGCAAGACATTCCTCCTCATCTCCTTCCTAAAAGAACATCCTTTAATTCTGAGGCTGTGACCACTGGTCCTAGACTCTCCCACTAGTGAAAACATCCTCTCCACATCCACTCTATCCAGGCTTTTCACTATTGGGTAACGTTTCAATAGGTTCCTCCTCCTCAAAGTGTCATGGAATCATAGTGTGACACAGCGTGGAAACCGGCCCTTCGGCCCAACTTGCCCACACAAGCCAACATGCCCCATCTATCCTAGTCCCACTTGCCCACGTTGGGCCCATATCCCTCCAAACCTGTCCTATCCATGTACCTGTCTAACTGTTTCTTAAACGTTGGGATAGTCCCAGCCTCAACTACCTCCCGCGGCAGCTTCTTCCATACACCCACCACAACTCTCTGTGAAAATGCTTCTAATCTCCAACGCGTACAGGCCCTGTGGCTTCAAACGCTCAAATATCAACATGGTCTTGTTAAATAGTTTCCTCAAACATTGCCGGCTCCTTGTAGTTCTTCCAATCCCTGACACAAACAGTCTTGACAATTCAGAACCGTGTAATCTAATATTATCCTTTGACATCACCGGTTACGACGTGAACAAAGGGCGCATTTTAATCGAAGCATGTTGTGATATTTTCCACCCGTCACATGACACATCGGAAAGATGTGATACTTCTCTGAACCGTCTTAGGATTTTTGTTGTTAACACTGGCTGTATTGAGGGGAGCGAGATCACGAGATACACGGAATCGTCGATACAGCATACGATCAGAATTTTGTTTTCCAGGGTAGAGTATTTTAAAACTAGAGGGCACATGCTTAAGGCGAGAGAGGAAAGATTGAGGAGTGATGTTTGTTTTACCCAGATGGTAGTTCGTACCTGGGACAAGCTGCCAGAAGATTCTAGAGAGGCGGGTACAATTAAGACTTTCCATTGGACAGGTATATTGGTAGGAAGAGTTCAAAAGACGCAGGATGGCTGGACTAACATTAGATGAATGAATGGGTCGACTGGGCTTATAGTCACTGGGATTTAGAAGGATGAGAGTGGATCTTATAGAAACATATACAATTGCTAAAGGATTGGACAGGCAAGATGGTGGAAATAATGGTCCCCTGATTTGAGGGAGGACATTTTTGCTATTGAGGGAGTGCAGCGTAGGTTTACAAGGTTAATTCCCGGGATGGCGGGACTGTCATATGCTGAGAAAAAGGAGCGACTGGGCTTGCATACTATAGAATGTAGAAGGGTGAGAGGGTACCTTATTGAAACATATAAGATTATTAAGGGTATGGACACGCTAGAGCCAGGAAACATGTTCCCGATTTTGGGGGAGCCCAGAACCAGGGGCCACAGTTTAAGAATAAGGGGTAAGCCATTTAGAACGGAGATGAGGAAACACTTTTTCTCACACAGAGCTATGAGTCTGTGGAATTCTCTGCCTCAGAGGGCGGTGGAGGCCGGTTCTCTGGATACATTCGAGAGCTCGATATCGCTCTTCAAGATAGCGGAGTCAGGGGATATGGGGAGAAGGCAGGAACGGGGTACTGATTGGGATGATCAGCCATGATCACATTGAATGGCGGTGCTGGGTCGAAGGGCCGAATGGCCTCCTCCTGCACCTGTTGTCTATTGTCTATTCTCTATTGTTCGCGTAGTCCAGAAACAGGGGGTCATAGTTTAAGAATAAGGGGAGATGAGGAAAAACCTCTCCACCCAGAGAGTTGTGAATCTGCGGAATTATCTGCCACAGAAGGCAGTGGAGGCCCATTCACTGGATATTTTCAAGAGATAATTAGATTTAGCTCTTAGGGGCTAAAGGAATCAAGGGATATGGGGAGGAAGCAGGAACGGGGTATTGATTTTAGATGATCAGCCATGATCATGTTGAATGGCGGAGCTGGCTCGAACGACTCCTGCACGTATTTTTCCATGTTTAGATGAGCCAATTAGAGGCGCATACAATTAGCCGAGTGTGTCAGTGCGATGGCCAAAGCGGGCGTGTTTCTGTGCGCGATACCTCTATGACTCCAGGACACTCTTCATCCTTACAACGATTTGAATTGACCCCCCCCCTTCGATCGCGAGTATAATCGATAGGGTAGATGCACAGTCTTTTCCCAGGGTGGGGGGATCAAGAACTAGAAGGGTCGGGTTGGAGATGAGTTGGGTCAGGCTGAAGTCGACCGTTCCCCAAACGTTACCTACCCTTGTTCTCCAGAGATGCTGCCTGACCCGCTAAGTTACAGAAGGGTCTCGACCCGAAATGTTACCGATTCCTTCGCTCAATAGATGCTGCCTCACCCACTGAGTTTCTCCAGCATACTTGTCCACCTTTGATAAGTCATAGAGTCACACAGCGTTGAAACAGGCTCTTTGCCCCAACTTGCCCACACCGACCAACATGCCACATCTACACTGGTCCCACCTGCCAGCGTTGGGCCTACCTCCCTCCAAACTTGTCCTATCCACGAACCTTTCCAAATATTGCATAAACTTTGCAATACTACGTGCCTCAATTACCTTCACAGTCTGAAGAAGGGTCTCGACCAGAAACGTCACCCATTACTTCTCTCCAGAGATGCTGCCTGACCCGCTGATTTACTCCAGATTTTTGTGTCTATCTTCCATTTAAGCCAGCATCTGCAGTTCCTTCCTACACAGAACTCCTCTAACAGCTCACTCCATATACCAACCAGACACTGTGTAAAAATGTTAGCACTTAGATTCCTATTAAGCCGTCTGCCCCCCCCCCCCCCCCGCCTTAAATCAATGTCCTCTGGTTCTCGAGTTACTCCAACTGTCTTTTTTAAAGAAAAACTGGATTGTTTTCTTTAGAGATCATAGAAACACAGATGAAAATCGAACATTTGGTACAGGAGTAGGCCATTCGGCCCCTCGAGCCAGCACCACCATTCGATATGATCATGGCTGATCATCTAAAATCAGTGCCCCGTTCCTGCCTTCTCCTCATATCCTTTGATTCCGTTAGCACTAAGAGCTAAATCTTACTCTATATTGAAAACATCCAGTGAATTGGCCTCCACTGCTTTCTGGGCTGAGAATTCCACAGATTCACCACTCTCTGGGTGAAAACGTTTTACCTCATCTCAGTCCTAAATGGCCGACCCCTTATTCTTAAACTGTGACCCCTAGATCTGGACTCCCCCAACATGTTTGGGCAACATGTTTCCTGCATTTAGCCTGTCCAATCCTTTAAGAATTTTATATGTTTCAATAAGATCCTCTCTCATCTTTCTAAACACCAGTTTAGAGATACAGCATGGAAACAGGCCCTTCGGCCCATCAAGACCGCGCTGACCATGAATCACCTTCTTCACACTTGGTTTGTACGTTAACCCACGTTCTCATCCACACCTTACAAACAATTTACAGAGGGCCAATTAACTCACAAACCCACACGTTGACAGTGGGCGATCGCGGAAACTCCACGCCCGAGGTCAGGGTCGAACCCGGGTCTCTGGCGCTGTGAGGCAGCGGCTCTACCCGCTGTTCCACCGTGCCACCCCTCGTCTCATGCAAACCTATATCTGTTGTGTACATTTCAATAGAGATTGGGGATGATCAGCCATGATCACATTGAATGGCAGTGCTGGCTCGTAGGGCCGAATGGCCTATTCCTGCACCTACTGTCTATTGTCTATTATAAAAAATGTTGTGACGTTCCACTGAGGGCGATGGAGTGTTCAACTACTCTGGTTAAGTGGAACTGCAGATGCTGGTTTAAACCGAAGATAGATACAAAATGCTGGAGTAACCTAGCGGGACAGGCAGCATTTCTGGAGAGAAGGAATGGGTGACGTTTCTGGTCGATACAACTCAGCGGTATGAATATTAACCTGTAACTTCAAGTAACCCTTGCTTTCCGTCTCTCTCCTTCCCTCCCCTAACCCAGTTCATTGTCTTCCTGGTTAATATATACTGATTTTATGTCCCTCTCCTTCCCCTCGGCCAAGAATGAACCATTCTGCATATCCTTGAACACCATCGGCTGTGATCTGTCGTTTTCACACCTTACCCTTCCATATTTCATTCTCCTTCTCCCCTGACTCAGTCTGAAGAAGGAATGGTCACGATTTCTTCTCTTCAGAGATGCTGCCTGACCCGCTGAGTTACTCCAGCACTTTGTACCTATCCATGTTCTCCAGAGATGCTGCCTGACCCGCTGAGTTACCCCAGCACTTTGTACCTATCCATGTTCTCCAGAGATGCTGCCTGACCCGCTGAGTTACCCCAGCACTTTGTACCTATCCATGTTCTCCAGAGATGCTGCCTGACCCGCTGAGTTACCCCAGCACGTTGTACCTATCCACGTTCTCCAGAGATGCTGCCTGACCCGCTGAGTTACCCCAGCACTTTGTACCTATCCATGTTCTCCAGAGATGCTGCCTGACCTGCTGAGTTACTCCAGCACTTTGTACCTATCCATGTTCTCCAGAGATGCTGCCTGACCCGCTGAGTTACTCAAGCAAGTTGTGTTTGCTGTGCGACTGATTTTATCTCGGACAAATTCACAGGCGTGAATTTCACAGCTGAGCCGACGAGAGATGTTTGTATTCTGATAGCGAGTTGTCCTGCGATGGTTTCATATGAAGTTCCTTCACCACATTACTGAGGCATCATCGGCGGTCAGTACGCGGCCGCCCAGCAGTCATCGCTAATTCACACCCCGCAGTTCACAAACCACCAATGACACTTATGGGTCGAAGGCGGCACAGAGGCGCAGCTGGGAAGATCACAAGGTCACGTGTTACAGGAGCAGAATTAGGTCATTCGACCCATCAGCTCGACTCCACCATTCAATCAATAGACAATAGACAATAGGTGAAGGAGTAGGCCATTCGGCCCTTCGAGCCAGCACCGCCATTCAATGTGATCATGGCTGATCATCCATCATCAGTATTTAAGAACTGCAGATGCTGGAAAATCGAAGGTACACAAAAATGCTGAAGAAACTCAGCGGGTGCAGCAGCATCTATGGAGCGAAGGAAATAGGCAACGTTTCGGTCCGAACCCCTTCGGTTTAGGCCCGAAAGGTTGCCTATTTCCTTCGCTCCATAGATGCTGCTGCACCCGCTGAGTTTCTCCAGCATTTTTGTGTACCATCCACAATCAGTACCCGGTTCCTGCCTTCTCCCCATATCCCCTGACTCCGCTATTTTTAAGAGCTCTATCTAACTCTCTCTTGAACGTATCCAGAGAACCGGCCTCCACCACCCTCTGAGGCAGAAAATTCCACAACTCTCTGGGTTAAAAAGTGTTTCCTCAACTCCGTTCCAAATGTCTTATCCCTTATTCTTAAACTGTGGCTCGTTCCATTCACCCACCGCCCTTTGTGTGGATACGTTACCCTGAATCCATGTCCTCTGGTCCTCGATTCCCCTACTCTGGGCAACAGACTCTGTGCATCGGCCCGATCTATTCGCCGTTGCAGGTTCCACGTCAGGAAGTTGCATCTGTGTGGTTTAAGCGAGAGGAAATGCATGGTTGATTCGCGGGGGAGAAGTGTTGACGAGAACGGTGGAATGTCAGTGGTATCTGCGGTTGTCAAGGAAACACATCTTTTAAAATGAAAATATCAGCTATGGGTAGATCAGCGGGAGAAAAGAGAGCAGGGAAATTTCACGAGGGTGCTATAGACAATAGAAAACAGACAATAGGTGCAGGTGTAGGCCATTCGGCCCTTCGAGCCAGCACCGCCATTCAATGTGATTATGGCTGATCATCCCCAATCAGTACCCCGTTCCAGCCTCCCCCCATATCCCCTGACTCCGCTATCATAGATTCATAGATACATAGAAAAAAGGTGCAGGCGTAGGCCATCGCCCTTCGAGCCTGCACCGCCGTTCAATATGATCATGGCTGATCATCCAACTCAGTATCCCGTACCTGCCTTCTCTCCATACCCCCTGATCCCCTAGCCACACGGGCCACATCTAACTCCCTCTTAAATATAGCCAATGAACTGGCCTCAACTACCCTCTGTGGCAGAGAGTTCCAGAAATTCACCACTCTCTGTGTGAAAAGTTTTTCCTCATCTCGGTCTTAAAGGATTACCCCCTTATCCTTAAGCTGTGACCCCTTGTCCTGGACTTCCCCAACATCGGGAACAATCTTCCTGCATCTAGCCTGTCCAACCCCATAAGAATTCTGTACGTTTCTATAAGATCCCCTCTCAATCTCCTAAATTCTAGCGAGTATAAGCCAAGTCTATCCAGTCTTTCTTCATATGAAAGTCCTGACATCCCAGGAATCAGTCTGGTGAACCTTCTCTGCACTCCCTCTATGGCTATAATGTCCTTCCTCAGATCGTCAAGAGCCTTATCTAGCTCTCTCTTGAAAGTATCCAGAGAACCGGCCGCCACCGCCCTCTGAGGCAGAGAATTCCACAGATTCACAATTCTATGAGTAAATGTGTTTCCTCGTCTCCGTTCTAAATGGCTTACCCCTTATTATTTAACTGTGGCCCCTTGTTCTGGACTCCCCCAATATCAGGAACATGTTTCCCGCCTCTAGCGTGTTCAAACACTTAATAATCTTATATGTTTCAATAAGATCCCCTCTCATCTTTCTAATCTCGAGAGTATACAAGCCCAGCCGCTCCATTCTCTCAGCATATGACAGTCCCGCCATCCCGGGAATTAACCTGGTGAACCTACGCTGCACTCCCTCAATAGCAAGAATGCTAGTGTTGCCCGGACTCGATGGGTTGAGCTACAGGAGGAGGTTGGGGCAGGCTAGGAATTTATTCCCCGGAGCGTCAAGAGGATATGATATGATATGATACGATGCGATAGAACTTTATTCATCTCAGGAGGGAAATTGATCTGCCAACAGTCATAAAGACACAAAACACATGGTGTGATCTACTAGCGCGGTATATGAACCGAGAACCAGAGGATATAGGTTTAAGATGAGAGGGGGCAAATATTGGATAGGAACCTGAGGGGCAGCTTTTCCACACAGAGGGTGGTGGGAGTATGGAACCAGCTGCCGGAGGAGGTAGTTGTGGAAAGTCTTTGAACACGATTTAAAAATAGACTTGGACAGGTACATACACAGGAAAGGATTAGAGGGATAAAGGCCAAAGGCGGCCAAGTGGGACACGTGTAGATGCGGCACCTTACGCGGTGTGGACAAGTTGGACTGAAGGGACTGTGTCCG